>MJMS01000017.1:0-322420 GCA_002018275.1 Huntiella bhutanensis
CCGCGTATCTTGAAGCCCATGCCAGGAGAGCCGGCTCGCGTGATCTTCCGGTGAGTAAACCGATATTCTTTCTCTTGTGGGTTCCCGGTCTCGTCCCTTATCACTTTCGTGTCCACTATAGGGGCAAAGTCTTCATTATTCCCTGTAGGTAGTCAGCACCTGGTATTGTCAAACAATCCATCGACTGAGCAACACTCTAATCCCAGTTGATGTTAGATGATCCCCGTTGCGCAAATACTACTGGGTGTGCCTACAATATTCATTGGATTGTTCTAGGTTCATAAAACCAATAGATTCCTGACCTGGCGGACGATTCTCAGGGAATCGATAGAACACCATTTTGAAGATACTACACCTTATGAGTTGGTTCAGACAATAGTCGTAGAAATTTCAGGAAACAAAAAGTCGATGAAAGCATTCCATGAGACAACTGCAGAGCATTTAATGGGGCTGACATACACAGTGAATCAAGACATAGTCACAAATGCAGGGAGTTTTGGGCTATGCCTAACCAAGGCTGACCAGAAATTGGTTCTATGTACAATGACATCATTTTGTGTCTGACCATGTTTGATATAATCAACTTCAAGATCAGACTGATATCCAGGGTCAACTCAAAATAACCCTAAGGGGACACTACACGGAAAAGTCTCCGGGACTCTCTTTACCTATAAAACGGTACACCCCATCCTCAACATGCCCACCTGGTCTCCTCACATCTGCCCCCGCTGTCGCCCATGGCTCTCAGAAATCCCCTCCGTCTTCCACGAGACCTCGCACGGCCCGATAACGCCGTATCAAGCGGAGGGATGTCCCGGGTGTAGACATTTGATGAGGGTGGTTAGTAGATATTTTCCTGAGAAGCTGAAGGGGGAGTTTGAGATTCATAGGGTGGGGATTAATTGTGTTTGGAGAGAAGGTGGTGATGCTGATGGTAAGTGTGGGTATTATATGCAGATTCAGGTGGTTTTTGATGATGTGGCGGTTGTTTCGAGGGTTGTGGTGTCGGGGGTTAGGACCGGCGGGGAGGTTTGTTGGGTTGGGGTTGAGGGGAGAGAGATGGGGGGTGTTGATGTTGAGGTCGTTAATGGGTGGATTCGGACTTGTGATGATGGTCATGGGCACTGTAGTAGTGTAAAGGGTACATCTCTCACTAGCCTATGTATGTCCCCGCTAACACTTATAGGAACTCTGCCCGTGGGCTTCAGATTAATCGACATTACTCAAAACTGTCTAGTCGATGTGAACCCTTCTTATCCCCCGGAATACGTCACGTTAAGTTACATGTGGCCTAAACAGGAACACATCGATCTTCTCAAGATAGAGAACTATGAGTCTCTATATGTCCCTGGGTCTTTATCCACGTTCCCTATCCTTCCACTTGTTCGCTCGTCAATGGAACTTACTAAGGATCTTAACCAACGGTATATTTGGGTAGATAGAGTGTGTATCATCCAGGATAGTCTTGTTGATAAAGGGCGACAGATTGATTGTATGGATTTGATATATGCTTTATCGAACTTAACAATCATTCTTGCCCTAGAAAGTCAGAATTCCCCTACTATCCCGGGGTATACGCCGGATAGCCCACGGCCGGATAGTTATGAGATTTCTCACAGACAGTATACCGTAGATCCACATATCTCAACGGTGGATAAATCCGCCAAATGGAGTGTTTGGAATACCCGCGCCTGGACGTATCAAGAGGCTGTTTTGTCGAGAAGGAGACTATTTATTACCCCGTGTGAAGTATTTTGGGAGTGTTCAACTAGCAAGGCCTCAGAGTCTGCTGCGACGGGGTGGAGAGAGAGACATGTACAATCACCAGAGTCTCTCGGGATGACACCCATAGACTATAACTACCTCCTCCAACCATTCTCAGGGGAGGACATCCACATTGTTGATTTCAAGAATCTCTTGACAACGTATAGTTCCCGGCAAATGACCATGTCAAGTGACGTCATCCGAGCCTTCCAGGGTGTCATTTCCCGACTGGAAAAAACGTGGGATACAAGGTTCTTTTTTGGTCTGCCGGAACGGTATCTTGTAGAGACGCTCTGCTGGGTGTATGACGGGCCGAAGGGGGAGGAATGCATGGATGTGCCCGGGTGGAGCTGGGCGCGCTGGGTTAGTAGGGGTGTTTGGTTCCCGGAGCAGATGGAGGATGAAATGGTCTTGGCGGGGGGGTTTATATTGGTTAGTCAAGATGAGGTTATAGTTATGGCTCCTGAGAATGACGGGGAGAAGGTCGTTGGTGGTGGATATATACCCGACGAACTAGAAACCATCGTCAACCCAAACGAAGTCCTCCCCAACTCCCTCATCTTCACATCCATTATCCTAAAAATCTACCCATGGCGCTACGGTCCTAAACAATGGGACGCTGCAACCGAGGTATACCAGTACACCAACGCCCCCGGCACCGGCCACTGTGAACTAGACTGGGACGATGGAGATGACCAGGTAGAGGGATATGAAGAGATTAGCTTGGGAGAACTGGCTACGCAGGTTCATGTGGTTATGGTGACGGAGGAGTGGGGGATTCTTGTTACCGTGGTGGCGGAGTTTGATAGGGTTGTTGTTTGTGAGAGGGTGGGCGTTGCGAGGATGGTGGATTTT
The DNA here is from genome assembly GCA_002018275.1 of Huntiella bhutanensis. Classification (NCBI taxonomy): domain Eukaryota; kingdom Fungi; phylum Ascomycota; class Sordariomycetes; order Microascales; family Ceratocystidaceae; genus Huntiella; species Huntiella bhutanensis. Next base: position 2,620 of record MJMS01000017.1, read on the forward strand.
AGGACGGAGTGGGGGCCTGGAAGGAGAGTGAGGGTTATTTTGAGGTGAAGTGGTGATGAAGGGATATAGTAGGGTTGGCCAACCATCTCTATAAGTTGAGATATTCCACCCACGAAAGTTCTTTCCTATTCAGAAACCATAACTCCCCACTAGTCAGGAACAACCCCAAGATCTATCGCCACAGAGCCCAGATAAACGTATGTACATCTCCAAAACCGTAACACGGCCCTAGATTCGATAACCTTGTAAGTGACAGGTCATTGTTACACCCAAGCCACACGTCATCCGATCCGTGATATCCCGGCCGCGGCTACGTGCGTAATGCACGTGTTTGTTAATCACGTCAAGTTCCTGGTAAAATCTAAGAATTGACGGTGGCGCGATCTACGGGGTATCTCCGTTTTTGGTGATGTATCCATGGTACGAGTCTGACGTACATATACTTCTGTAAATATCATGTAAATTACCCCCACCCTCTATATAATACATTAAAAATACATTACTCTCTAAACGCCTCAGGCGCCTGCGCACTCTCCATAGTACACTGCCACATAAGTCTCTTCTGGTCGTCCAAATTACCCGTAATAGAATGCCAAACACCCTTATTATGAAACACCACCAAATCGCCTTCATCCCAGTCATGCGCATAGATGAATTCCGGGCGAACCGATTTACTCATCAGACTGTGGATTTTCTCGCGCACCTGTTTAATATCGGTGATTTCAATCTCGGTGTTGGTGGTGGGATCATGCGTTATCAGGCTGTATACGCAGCATCCGACAATCTGAAGGAGCGGCCGGTTTGGAATCCCGGGGTGCTTCCATACCATGGGGTGGACCTGAGAATCCTCCCATGTCCAATCCTCAAGCTCGGATAAATCCCGTTCGCGACCCTCGCTGGAGATGGTTAGCCCGTCACTGGTGGCTCTACAATCTCTAATAAACTCATATGCCTTGGGTGCATAGCGAATCTTGGTACGCAGAGCCCATTCTTGTTCTTCGGCCGTTAGGTTGTCGAATGCTGTGGCTCCTGAAATAAACGCTGTAGCGCCAGGGGCAAGTTCCATTCTTGATCCGTCGGCGAAGGTTATGAATTGCCAGGGGGACTTGGGGATTACTAGGCCGTGGATTAAAGTTACTCGGCCGGGAAGACGGCGGTGTAGGGGCATGTCGAGATGCCAGCGGTAGAAACGGGTTTCTCCGGCTGCCATTTGGTCGGCGGAGAGGGGGGTTCTGTGAAAGTCCCGTTGGTTCTGAGGGTGTTAGTGTTTGGAGCTATAGTAAGAATTGTATGTCGAACATACCACATGTTTAAGACTGAGGTCTTCAATCCCTTCGTAACCAGGAAACTTCCCACTACCCAGTATCAAAACCATAGGAGCCCTAGGGATTCTATTTCCCCCATTCTTACTCAAGATATTATCCTTATCACTAACCACCTTATCCCCAGCTGAATGTGTTTCCTTAACAAACTCATCCCACACGCCCGCTAACCTCTGCAACACATTGGGATCCAGTCCTTTCTGCCCTTTAAACACCAAAACCGAATACTTCCACAAACCCTCCCTCAACATCACCCGATCACTCTCATCCAGCCAAGCCTCCACATCCAAAGGAATCGTGCCTACCACCCCGTTAGACGCAGCGCGCAAGTGTACTGTAGCGCCGATACGTGAGGATTTCTGCACTTCGGCCGGGAGTCCGCGTAGCTCAAAGTGGGTTGAGAAGGATGCGGCCATGCTGCTGGGAGAGCCAATATATGCAATAAAGAGGGCGACAAGGGGTGTCTGACGGTGGGCGGTGGGCGGCGGACGGGCAGGCGGAGAATCTTTCGAAAGAGGAGACTAACTAGGTGGTCTGGCCACTACGGGTGTTTTGGAGCTGGCCGGATATATTGATGGGGGTGACAAGGGGATTGTTCAAAATAATGAAGAATGAAGAAAGAGAAGAATGAATGGCGAACTAACTAGACTAGAATACTTTTTCACTTCTTATGTATATCCGCCGCCGGGTGAGATATCCGTACCCGATACCCCACCATGATGCTCGGCCGTGCTATCTTGACTCCGCGCCCATTCCGATCACCACTCGTTCCCAAACCAAGCATGTACATGTGTATCCAGGAAAACCCTCGTTTCCTCTATGTGGAGTTTTTTCGTTTTTTCCCAGGCCAAAAAGAACAACAATCGGCGACTTTTTTTTCGCGACCTACTGCTGGCTGCATGTGAATGGGAAAGCGCGGCCGCCGTGGGAACTCGTGCGCTTATCCCGGATGGGAATGGGCTGGTCCGTAGGATTAAGGGCTGATTCCATGTGTAGGGTTTACTAGGAAAGGAGGGTTTTTTTTGTCCTTCTTTGTTATTTTTGGGGGAGTGAGGGATTTGGTGCATTGGTTATTTCTTTGACGATGTTGAGGGAGGATTTAAGATGCTTTGTGAATGGGGTTGTTAGGTTTAGTATGTATGTAGATAGATAAAGTTTAGTTGATCCAACAAGAACATTCTTCAACATCTTCAGAATCAGTTCCCATCACGATCCTAGTACCAAGCACACCTAATCCAATCCAATGCATTCAAAAGTCAGCCTGCAGATCAAAATCCCTCTCCGCATCCTGTAATCGCATCCTCCAAGCCACATCAATATATTCTCACCACACCATCAAACGCCCCAAGCTCCTCAGCCAAGCCTGACAACGGCAGCCCGGGCGTTTTTTTTTTCTTCTTTTTTGAATGGAACTAGGTCCGTTCGTCCTACGTATGCACGCATGCACGCACATGCTCCTGGATGATACCATCGACATACCAAATACAACCCCGTGCATTTCCGTCAGTGTTCCAGACATCCCTATAGAACGCCTACAATAGTAACTCTATCCATCGTGACCGCTTACCCTGGTTCATCGGCCATTATATATATATCCACCAAGGACACTTCTCAACTCACCCGGTACCTCACAAGGCCATCCCTTCCATCTTCATCTTCATCTTCACTTCGGATCATCATGGCCATTCAAAATCTCAAGGCCAAAGCCACCTCCCTCGAGGCTTGGAAACTGCCCAAACAAACCTCCACACTCGCCCCCGACCATGTCTGGTCTAACGCCGATATGGACCCCGTTCCGCTTTCCAAGCAGACGTGGTCTATTTGGACGTGGATGGGCTATTGGTGTTCCGATGCTATCAACATTGGTACATGGGAGGCCGCGTCGTCGATTATCGCTGTGGGGTTGACTTGGAGAGACGCCATTCCTATTGTCGTTGTGGCTACGGCTATTGTTGCTATTCCTATGGTTCTCAATGGTGCTATGGGTGCCAGATTACATATTCCTTTCTCTGTCGTTGTTCGTGCTGCCTTTGGATACTATTTTGCCTACTACTGTATCATCTCCCGTGCCGTCCTGGCCGCTTTCTGGCTGGGTGTTCAATCGGTTTCTGGATCACAATGCATTACTATCATGATCACTGCTATCTGGCCATCATATGGGACTCTCGCCAACCATCTTCCCGACTCTGCCGGTATCACCACCCAAGGAATGGTCTCCTACATTCTCTTCTGGATCGTCCAAATGCCTCTTCTTCTTATCCCACCACAGAAGCTTAAATGGCTCTTCATCACCAAGATGATCGTTGCGCCTATCGTCGCCCTTGCTACCCTCGGCTGGTGTGTCCACCGTGCAGGAGGTGCCGGTGACATTTTCGATCAGAAGCCTACTGTCCACGGATCTAACAAGGCCTTCCTTTGGTTATCATGCATGACCTCTATCACCGGTTCTTGGTCCACCATGGCCTGCAACATTGCCGATTTCTCCCGGTACTCCAAGACCCGCCAAGGCCAATTCATCCAACTCCCATTCATCCCCATCATCTTCACCATCTGCTCCGTCTTCGGCATCATCACCACGTCCGCTGGAAATGTCATCTGGGGTGAATTCCTCTGGAACCCTCTTGACATTCTTGACAAGTGGCTCGCCATGGGATCCGGTGGTCGTGCCGCTGGCTTCTTTGCCGCTTTGGCTTGGTTCATCGTCCAGGTTGGTTCCAACATTACCTCCAACTGTATCTCCGCCGCCAACGATCTTACCGTACTCTTCCCTAAATACGTCAACATCCACCGTGGTTGCATCATCACGGCTATTGCCGGCGGTTGGGTCTTTGTTCCATGGAAGATTCTCGCTTCGGCTTCTTCTTTCCTTGCTTTCATGGGTGGTTACGCCGTGTTCTTGGGTCCTATTGCTGGTGTGATTATCGCCGATTACTGGCTCGTTCGTCGTCTTAGGGTCGATGTGCCCGCCATGTACGATCCTAACGGTCGTTACCACTACTGGCACGGTATTAACTGGCGTGCACTTCTCACTGTTCTGTGTGCCTCTGCGCCTAACCTGCCTGGTTTGGCTCATGCTATTAACTCCAAGACAGTGCATATTTCCACTGGGTCTTCCAGATTGTACTCGTTCAACTACCTCTTTGGTATCTCCGTTGCGGTGGTGGTTTACTGGGCTTTGTGCACTATTTCTCCGCCAACGGATACGTTTGTTGCTAAGACTATCTACGGCAGAGAGAACGAGTCCATCGCATCGGAAGATGCCGAAAAGAAGGTTGGTGGTGAGGAGAAGAGTTTGTAATTTTAATGCCTCATGTTAATTAATATACCCTTAATTTGAATATATCAAGATACCCTTTCAACTAGTAAATATAAGTGAAGCCCGGGAGTTGTTTGTCTGTTAGATCGTCGGTGTTGATGACTTCGGAGTCTCCCTTGCATGTTCCCCGGCGCTTGTTAGTGTACACAAGATATAGCCCCAGAGAAATACAAGTCACAACCCCCAGGGCAAAACAAACCACCATGGCCAAAAACCCAGATGTATACCCGGGAGCCTCCTTCGCAATAAACAAATAAGGACCTACAATATTCCCCGTGCAATAGGCCATAAACACCATTGCCCCCACAGTAGTCTTCTTCGTCATACCCGCGATATTGGTCGAAATAACAGCCATAGTCAAGGGGAAAGCCCCCGAATATCCAATGGTCAATCCTACACCAAAGAGTCTCGTAACTTTATATTCCGTCGGGACTTGGCGAACCATTAACGCGCCAGCAAGAGAGACAAGCATGCATAGGGTCATGAGGGCACTTCGCACATTGGGGAAGTAAGCGGAGAGACCGGTACATAGGGTTACGAGGATGATTTGGAAGGAGGGTCCGATCATGTTGAGGAGAAGAGCACGTAGTGTTCCGTAGCCAAAGCCTTGGATTACGATGGTTCCGAACTGGTGGGGGTTAGTATAGGAGTGTAGGAATGTAGTACGAAGATTGTGGAACCGACGGGAGGGATGGTCCTTGTTAGGAAGGTGACTTACAGTGACGAGACCATTATTTGGGATAGACGAGAGTAATTGAATCAGTACCAAGAACCATACTTGTGGGTCTTGTACCGCTTCAATAGTCTGTTCCCACTTCCATTCTTTCGAAATCACCAAATCTCCATCAACCCTCCTAACAGCATCTTTCCTCTCCTCCTGGTTTAAAAACCACGCTTCCCCAGGCGAACTGGGCAATCCGAACCAAACCACTACACCCATACATATCGTGCAACCGCCAAAAATCAAGAAAATGGCTTTCCATGCTGGTATCCCGTTGACATGGCCAATGGCATAACCAAGAAGGTTCCCGAAGAGTCCAGCGAAACAGTTGCCTAGGAACCAGGCGCCTTGACGGAGGGTTTGTTCTTCTCGGGTGTAGAAACGGGGGATTAGAAGGGTTAGGCCGGGGGCGATTGGGGACTCAAAGGTGCCGAGGAGGAAGCGGAGGGGTAGGAGGGATTTTGAAGAGGATGCTGTTGCGTGGAGACAGAGGATTGAGCCCCAGAGGAGTCTAGCTTGTTAGATATGGTGGATATATGAACAGATGGGGTAACTTACAATGCTATGGAAATCACCTTACCAACGGGATACCGTAAAAGTAACAAACTAGCCGGATACGAAGCAACCAGATATCCAAAGTAATAAATACTACCTGCCCAGGAATATTGTAACCCGGTTAAATGTAGGTCACTTCTAAGTCCGGTGATGGCGGCCGCAGAAAGAGATGATTTATCTAGGAATTGGAAGAAGTATGCCGAGGCCATAAGTGGGAGGAGACTTGAATTGTTAGTTGAGACCACAGGATGAAGAAAGAGAGAAGTATTTATGTACATACTATAAGTCTGTTTTGCGGAGAATATGTCGGGATAGAGCGGGGGTTAGAGACCCCGGAACGGGGGAAATAACGGGGGACCCCGTGGGTTGTTTTGTTTCTTCAAACGACATTTTTGATAATCTACTCTACATACTTCAAAGTTCATCGGATCTATGTTGTACATACACATCACTCTTATATAAACCCTATAGCCGACGACAATCCATCCTTATCACAAACAAAACCCCTCAAACTCCTCCTCCATCCCGCAAAGAAACCCTCTGATACCAACCCAGCTGCCCCGCCGTAGTTGCATCTCACAGACCCTCACTAGCACCTTCTGTGCAACCCCCCACCGGCAATTCCGGCGTCTCCCCGCGCGAAAGATTTCCCCCGCCCATTGTTGGATGGTCTCGTCTGAAGAGCTTATCGCTAGTATGAATAACGGGTGGCCGAGACGGAAAAGGCCTGGAACACCGCTGAGTGATTCGACTTGGCGGAGGACTTGGAGGAGATGTTGGAGCGTTGAGGTGGTCTTGGGGAATTGGCTGGGGACGGGCTGGGAGTGGATTATTAAGGCCCGGATGTATTCGATTTGGATGGATAGGTAGAGGGGGACTATCCATCTTTTATTCTCGGCTTTGCGAGATCCGTCGTTTTCTAAGACACTGGTGATTACATTGGTAAAGCGATCACCGACCGCCATAATCGTCCTTCCTATCTCCTGTATACATTCTGTTGAAAGATGGCCAGAGTCAAGAACCTCCGCCATCCGGGAAACTACATACCGTAGTTGACTCGTGGCACAAAGTAACGCATATACCTCTCTATTCTCCCTATCATCATGGACTTCCTCAACCGGATACTTGGACGTCCAATGGGCTGAATAGAGGTTCGTGGCATGTCGATCAACCATGTCCAGATTCTTAACTAAACAAGTCGGACCGGATTCCGGAGGCGCAAAGAACCTGTGAATAGAAGAAACAAGATGTCCCCCGATACCATATGACGAAGCCGATGCATCAATCGTCACCATGTGTGAAATCATCCGCGTAGTCAAGGGTGTTAATAAACCCGACAGACACCGTCCAGTCGATAAATCCGGAAGATACGGGGTAACATGGACCGAAAGAATCTCCGATATCTCCCGTAGTCGAATCCGAAGATGTCCTGTGCCAACGGTATAGTTGTATGTGTACATAAGAAGAAGGTATAACCCGGACACCAACAATTCAATATCAGGAGTATCAGACCCCGCCAACATCTTCAACAATCTCGTCGACCTCCCTAAATACTCCCGCACCCAGGAACTCCGGCCTTCCCCCCTCCTAACAGCCAACGCCCTCCCCCCAATAGCCAAAAGAAACCCCCTAACCATCATCTCATTATCCTCCAAGCCTCTTAAAATCGCCAAGACCGAAAACCCCGCCTTCTTCGTCTGCCACTCCGGCATGACAACCTCATCAAAGAATCTCAAAGCCTCCGATTCTTTGCCGCCCGTGAGGTCTCGCCCGGGTGACAGTTCCGGCGTAGGTAGCGGACCTCGGGGGAATTTGCAGGTCAGGTTAAGACGGGTGCATCGCCAGCATATAGGGTGGGTTTCGTCGCATTTCACTTTCTTGGTTCGGCAGGTTAGACAGCCGAGACGGGAGCGGGGAGCCGAGCGGCCTTGGCCGCGGGTGCGGATGGGGTGGCTGTGTGGGGGCATTTTGTGACATGTTTCTTAATGGGTTCTCATGATGGCCTCATATCGTCATGATCTCTCTATGTACATATCTACATACCACCCTCAACCTTATCACCATTTCAATTGCTAATTCAATAATTCCTACCCTCTTATCTCAAACAGGGGCCCTATCTATCAATGTCTATTTCTATATCTACACATCCCAAGGTAGCAATCAATCCATCCATCCCAAATGACGTGCATGAACCATACCACCAACCCTTTCAAACCCTAAACCTCAAACCCCACACAAGCCAATATTCTGGAAAGAATCCCAACAGAATAGTTGACATGTGATTGTCGTCTTGGCACGGCTTTCACGAACGACTCGGAAACGGTCAGAGCTTGGATTGTTGGGGAGGATTTATAGAAATGTGGATAATTAACATGTGATGCGACGTGATGTTGCTTATAAAGTGGTAGATGTTAGTAATGAGGCTGCACCGATATTGCGGCTGATGAAGCTGAGCAGTCTAGATGGAAGGGGGCTCTAGAGTGGTCCATCACCATTGTGCTCTTTGGTTGTACTACCCACCTTGAGGAACTTCCCGTAAGACAAGATGACATGCCACCAGTCATAATCGCTACCGTTCCCTGAAAAAAATAACCTATGCATCGATTCCCGCGTCCATTGCATATATCAGCCTACAATCGAATCCTTCAGCTCCACCTCCACACAGGGATGTTCCGCCCGAGCTATTTATTTTTCCGCCACAAGCTCTGAGGTCAACCACCAGCATAAGGGCCGACTATATAACTCTCTTGTCTCGGCCCCTCTCTATACCACGACACTCGCTCATCAACAATGCACCATACCATCCCCCAAGACCATGGGGTTCTTCGCCCCCGCGCCGTCGGGAAGTCATCTTCAGATCCCGAACTCATCTCCACTACGTCGGCCGATAATGCTCTGCAGGATATGGGATATAAGCCCGAGTTAACGCGGAATCGCTCGACCCTACAGGTGGCTTTCATGTCTTTTGTTCTTGCGAGTATCCCATATGGTCTTGCCACGACCCTATACTACCCACTAATCAACGGTGGTCCCGTCGATATCATCTGGGGATGGATTGCAGTGTCGGCTATCATCGTCTGTGTAGCTAGTTCCTTGGGAGAAATCACCAGTGTCTATCCCACAGCAGGAGGTACATATCCCTCCCCCCATTATCACATATTAAGTACCTCGCAACTAACAATTCTAGGCGTCTATTACCAGTCCTTCATGCTCGCGGATCCAAGCTACAGACGTCTCGCAGCCTGGACAACCGGCTGGCTCTATCTCGTTGGAAACGTAACGATAACACTCGCCGTAAACTTCGGGACAACCCTCTTCTTCGTCGCCTGTATAAACGTCTTCGAAGATGCCTCCGGCAATGAAATCTTCCCTGCAGAAACATATCAAGTCTTTTTGATATTCCTCGCTATTACATTCCTCTGTAACTTAGTTTCCAGCTTATGTAACAAGTATCTCCCCTGGCTCGATGTAAGTCCCATCTCTTCCCATTTCCCGCGAAAGAAACACCCCCCTAACACCCGCCCCGCCCCCAGACCGCCGCCATCTTCTGGACCTTCGCCGGCATCATCGCTATCGCAATCTGCACCCTCGTTCTCGCCCGCGAAGGCCGCCGCTCCGCAAAATACGTCTTCACCCACTTCGAATCCAACTCCGGCTGGACCCCCGGCTGGTCCTTCTTCGTCGGTCTCCTCCACGCCGGCTACGCCACCTCCTCCACCGGCATGGTAATTTCCATGTGCGAGGAAGTTCGGGACCCCGCTGTGCAAGTGCCCAGAGCAATGGTTGCTACGATTTTCTTGAATTCGCTGGCGGGGTTGTTGACGCTTATTCCGCTTTGCTTTGTCCTGCCGGATATACAGATGCTTATTGCGTTGGCGAGTGGACAGCCTGTGCCGACGATTATCAAGAGTGCTGTTGGGAGTTCGGGGGGCGCGTTTGGCTTGTTGGTTCCTATTATGGTTTTGGCCTTGATTTGTGGAATTGGATGTACGACTGCCACATCACGGTGTATCTGGGCCTTCGCCCGTGACGGTGCCATCCCCGGATCATCCTGGTGGAAGGAAATCCACCCAACTCTCGATGTCCCCGTCAACGCCATGGGCCTCTCCATGGTAGTCCAAATTGTCCTCGGGCTAATCTACTTTGGATCCTCCGCGGCCTTCAACGCCTTCTCGGGCGTCGGTGTAATCTGCCTTACAGCCTCCTACGCAATCCCCATCGCCATTTCCCTCTTCCAAGGCCGCACACACCTCCGCGACGCAAAATTCAACCTAGGTCACGGCCTAGGAACCTTCTGCAACATCGTCTCTCTCGCCTGGTCTGCCCTCGCATTGCCCCTCTTCTGCATGCCCAGTTACCTCCCCGTCACCGCCGCCACAGTAAACTACGCACCAGCCGTTTTTGTTGTCTCCATGGGTGTCTCGGCCATTTGGTATTGGGTGTGGGGGAGAAAACACTACGTTGGTCCTCCGACCCAGTAATTAGCGGATTCCTGTAGATTTAGTTGTAATAATATTTAGTTACGCCCTTCGTCAATCGGGTTTTAGGGTTAATGGCATGTGAAGGATGCGGAGTTGGAAGGCCGGTGGGTATTAGGCGGGGTTATGTGGGGCTTTGGCGTGGCTCGGTGTCCGCGGTGCCGATGTATGTGGTTATATAAGTGACTATGTTTCCTACTGTTTTTGGCGTTTGAAAGAGGTAACAACCATAACATAACTATAACCGCAATCATGGATCCCAACGAATATCGGCGGCTTGCCGCCATTGTCACTGAAGACAGTACGTCCGTCCCTCCTTCATATGAACCTAAACTAACCATTCCAAGTCGCCAAATACTATGAATCCCTCCCCACTCTCGCTCCCCTCTCCACCGTCTCCCCGGGCTACCTCCGCCCCCTCCTCCCTCCAGGCCCCCCGGAAACCCCCGAACCCTTCACCGCCATCCTCTCCGACCTGCACCGGCACATTCTCCCCGGAATAACGCACTGGCAAGCGCCCAGTTTCCACGCATTCTTCCCCGCCTCCTCAAGCCACCCCGCCATGCTAGGAGACATGTACAGCAATGCGTTCACAGGGGCGCATTTCAACTGGGTTTGTTCGCCGGCGGCGACGGAGTTAGAGACAATTGTGGCGGATTGGATGGGGAGGTTGTTAGGGTTGTCGAAGGGGTTTTTGGCCGAGGAGGGGGAGGGCGGTGGTGGTGTGATTTTGGGGAGTGCGTCGGAGGCGATTTTGACGGCTATGACGGCGGCGAGGGAGGATTATTTGGATTCAGTGCTGGGGAAGAAACCTGCCACTTTAGCTGATGATTCTCCCGAGTTAGAAGCATGGGAAGATTCCCGTGCGGAACTTAAAGGGAAACTAGTCGCCCTAGGTTCCTCCCTCACCCACTCATCTACCAAAAAAGCCGCCATGGTCCTCGGTCTCCGCTTCCGCAGTATCCCCGTCACCAAAGAAACAAACTACCAACTAACCGGCGCCCTCCTGGAAGCCAAAGTCTCCGAACTCCGCTCCAAAGGTCTCCACCCCTTCTACCTCACCGCAACATATGGATCGACAGATATCTGTTCGATAGACGACTTCCCCTCTCTCGCCACAAGTCTCCCGAAACTATCCACCCCCCACCCCATCTGGTCCCACATCGACGCTGCCTACGCCGGGTCCGCTTTAATCCTCCCCGCGCACCAAATCGCCCCCGAAGTCCTCTCATCCTTCTCCTCATTCAACTTCAACCCGCACAAATGGCTTCTCGTCAACTTCGACTGTTCCCTCTTCTACGTACAGCGGGCTTCAGCCCTCGTAAACGCCCTGTCTATCGCCCCCGTATACCTCCAGAACGCCTTCTCGCAAAACGGCAAGGTAACCGACTATCGAGACTGGCAGATTCCTTTGGGGAGGAGATTTAGGGCCTTGAAGATTTGGTTTGTGTTGAGGATGTTTGGTGTTGAGGGGTTGAAGAATCATGTTGCTAAGGGGATTAAGTTGGCCGAAACACTCGCGGAGAAGATTCAAGAGAGAAACGACATTTTTGAAATTGTTGCGGGGCCGGCTTTTGGACTTGTTGTTTATAAACTTGTCGGAAAACAAGGAGACTCTCTAGAAGAAAGAAATGCCCGGTGCAAGAAGGTTTACAACGCTATTAATGCCGCGGGCGAAATCTACCTTACTGGGTCCCTCCTCTCCGGCGAGTTCGTAATCCGTGTAGCCACCACTGTCCCAACAACCGACGAAGCACAAATTGAAAAGACCTTCACAGTGTTGGTCAGGGAAGCTGAGAAGGAACTGTTGTAGTTTGTATGTCTATATCAAATCTAATCTAAATACTAGCCCGTCTGGGCGCCATGGTCCTCCGTAACGCCTTGCTAGCCTCTTCACTTTCCTGCTGTAAAGGCAGTTTTCCTTCCTTCCGTAGACCTTCCAAGAACTCAGTACCAAATTTATGCCCTAGGTTATAAATCTCATCAAACTTGCCGAAATCCAAGGTTCCGTAGTCGTCAATTGGCGGCCGCATGTATATACACCCCGGCATGGTCTTTGCCCGTTCAAGAGCATCAACACTCGACACGTAAGCCAAACGTGCTTGAATCTCGGAAAGAGTGGGCGGATTAGGATGTGTGGATAGAGGATTCCAGCGGTTGAAAAACGCCCACATGCCAGAAAGTGAATCACCATACGTCTGAGGGGTATCATCATCCAAAGCCCCAACATCAACAGCAATGATTGTCGCTGCGCCAAGACTCTTCATATGTGCCACCGTAAGGTTATCAATGTACCCACCGTCCAGCAACATACTACCCTCGTCACAAAGAGGCGGCAACAACCCAGCAAGAGACATTGACGCACGAATATACCGCCAGGCATACCCGCTCGTGTGAATTTCCTGTCTCGCTTTGCTAATGTTCGTAGTGTTGCAATAATACTCCAACCAAAAGTCCTCAATCTGGGTTTTTCCAAAGATTTTGAAAATACCACGGTTGAACTCGTGACCAGTTGTGTAAGAAGCAGACGGATAAGTCAAGTCAAATGCAAAACGCCAGATACTCGCCATACGACCCGCAAACTTCTTCGCAAGTCCAAACATAGGAACCACATCAGCATGGCGAGCATACAAAGCACCAACAAACGACCCAATAGATGTACCACCAATAAGATCCACGGGGATACCAGCTTCCTCGAGGGCCCGAATAATTCCAATGTGCGCAATACCACGCGCACCACCACCGCCAAGGACCAACCCAATTGACTTGCCACATAAACGACGAGCAAGCCGGTTAAAGTCACCCTTGGACGGCGACTCAGGAGGATAGTATTGTCCTGGACGAAGCTTCCGGTTGGTATACTTCTGAATCTCCGCCTGGATAATCTGCACACGTTCCTTGAGAGCCGACCCGAGACGTCGAGGTTGAACAACCGGGATAGTAGTAGCACGAAGAGGCATTTGCATATGGTAATGCCCACCGTTAACCCACATACGGTTCCGTAACCACGATCGAGTAAGACCAGACTGGGAATACCGTTCGGAATGTAACATGATCAACGTCTTGCGAGCTGTAGACTTCATACCCAGCAACAACCGTTCATACTCTCCAATCTCCGGAGACCCATCAGCCAAAGCAACCAGTAAAATACTGTCTGCCTGCGTAATACAAGTCTGCGTCCAAGGAGAGTTGGCCGTAGTATCTATCATAATGTTAGCAGACTGAATAAAACCTTAAAAAAGACCCAATCTCAACAAAATAATATCCCATTAAGGGTATAGCAGTCAGGAAAAAATTAGAGTATTTGGCCATCATAGAGATGTCTCCGTAAGATATTTTCTCATCATTCGCTATAGGCAAAGCCATATTCACAAAACAAAATACAAAAGAACTTACCAGCAACGTAAAGCACCAAACTATGCTTCTCCTCAAGATCCGCTAGGTATTGCGCCAACTTGAGTTTACCCATCCGATTAAAAGCATGCTTTCCAAGATGATTCAAAATAGAATCTTGATTCAACCGGACAGCCCCATTTGGTGGTGAAACCTGCGACAAGGCCTCCATAAGCTTGGTAGAAAATTCTATCACAGGAACTCCGTTGGTAACTGGCAAGACGGCAACAGTCCTCAAGTTATTCGTCGAAAACCCCTTTTGAAATACTGCACTAGACAGTGTCTCGCCAAAGTTAAGCATCGTCGGATCCTGAATTAACTTGCGCATGCGCGAAGCAATAATCTTGGATACCTTCATCGTGATGTTAGGGTGGTCCTGAGCCAAACTGTTGAACAGAGTACGAGGAAACTTGACAAGCTCAGTGTCACGGATGGCGTGGAGAGTACCGGGTCGACTAGACTCCGTCATGACTTCCAGTTCACCGACACTTTCGCCCTGCCCGTACTCTGCCAACACATTTACTCGACCGACAGTTTTCTCCTCTACAAGACGCAGACGACCATTAAGGACAATATAAATAGCCTCACTCTCCTCATCTTGATGGAACAAAACCTGCCCAGCCTGAACCTGAACCCATTCAAGCGCGAAATCAATATGAAGAATCAACCGTGGAAGGATACTCGTCAACCGCTTGGCCATTGTCAACAAAACAATAGGATACTTGTCGACGATCCGCTCAAGCGATGCACGAGGCAAGAAACCAACATAGACGTCAGTCTTGGCCCGTACATCGATAAATGACCTGTAAGCAGTGACACCACCCATGTAACCAGCGAGACCCCCAGGCTTAATGAGAGCCACACTTTTGCGAGTCCGTCTTTTGGGTCTCTGAGCATCAATACCAGGTCGCTTCTCACCATTATTACCGGTGGCAGGCGACGCAGGCATATAGCTAGCAGGATCGACTTCAAGGATACCAGCACCGAGTTCAGTCTTGGTAGTTCCCATATCAAGGAAACCATCAATGACATAGTAAAGGCCAGCATTGTGTTCGCCTTCCTCGACTAGTACGGAACCCTGAGGGAAAAAGAGAATCTCCAAGTCATCGCGCATATCATGGGCGAGAACATTAGCATTAGGAGAGTGAAAAGCTGTACTCCCAGAAGCCTGAGACTCAGTATCACCCTCACCAGATCCATCCAAGGGACCCATAAGACCAAACGCATTGGAAGATCCAAACCGAGGACGACTAGCTGTGGAACCACCGATCTTGGGGGACCCAGGCGTAGACTCAATAGCATCAGGTGACAATGCAGATTGGCCAAGGCCAAGAGCACGGAACATACATTCCAAGACTGAAGCCCTAAACACATTGTCATCGTTGACGGATTCCCGCGGATCAATTGGCTTGCGAGTACCTTGCTTAGCAAAGGGGTCGATAACTCCACGTCCACCATTAGCAAACGGAGACCGGGGCGAAGTGTTATATGTGCCGACTCGTTTGGGGGGGGAAGCTTGAGAGCTGTTCTCAACCAGGGGAAGTGCGCTTTCCCTAGGAGGCGCAATAGCACCACCGGAAGAACCCAGGGTAATCTGCTGTGAAAGGGAGTGCAAAACAGCCTCCTTTCTCAACCCCGCGCTAGAACGCCGTCTCCGGCCAGCCATAGGATTATGTAAAGCAATAACCTTGGGTTCTTCACCTGTTTCCCTTGAATTCTCCCGTTCACGTCTAAATTTATCCTTAAGACGATTCAGAGCATCACCGCGGAGATCATTGGGGAGTTGGCAAAAAGTGAAGCGAGTCATGCTACTCTCAGTGCGAATAACATCGTCAGTCAACCCGAGATAGTTATATGCATTCGACAATGTGACACGTTGGAAACGAGAGAGAATCACGTGCACAATGTGAGCAGTAGCCTTAGGGTAGATCTTGATCAACCGACGGAAAGCACTAGCGGGGATAATAGCAAGAGTAGTGTCAACTGTCGCACGAGCAATAATATCCGGATGCGCGGAGACGGAGAAACCACGAGCACGAAGTGGGGGACGAGAGCTGAAACCAGAAGGGCGCTCATCAACTTCAGAAGTGAGGTCAATGGAAGGAATGTCTTGATCATCGCCAGAGAGTTCAGCAGGTGACTGCAAACGAGTAGTCCGAAGAGGGCCCGTGGGAGGAGTTCCCGGGACGGAGGTAAGATCGTGAGAAGACCCATGATAAGTAGGCGCGGGCGAAAAGGTACCTCGCTGCTTACCAGAGTCATCGTCAGTTGACCCAAGATTGATGTCCTCAGTGAAGAGTGACATGATCGAGAAAAGAGATGACATGGGCGTGCCATTTCTAACCTCAGTCAAAAGCTGATACTGATGGGCTGCATTGTTATGCTCATCATACTCAGCGTCTCCATCGCTTACATCAGGATTATCATAGGCATTACGCGGGCCTGACTTAACAAAGATCTCCACGAGACCATCAACGACAATACAGAAGCCCTTCTCATCTTCCAAGTTGACAGCTTCACCAGCGACCAATCGCTTCGTCTGCATGCTCCGTGTCAACTCATGAAAGACAGGCCGTTCTAAGTACCCAAAGATTTTAATGGCACTTAGGAACTCGTCGAGGTAATTTGAGAAGCCTGATTTTACACCTTCATCGTGACTATCTGGTGGTAGATCGACGTTGGGCTCCTTGCGCTGTGGTTCATGTGGAAGGCGGGAATACACATTGAGTAGTCTGTAACGAACAACCCAAGCACCAGCCACGGAAAAAAGGACTAATATGACCGCTCTTTAGAATGTTAGCTGAAATCCTACCCCACATTTGGCAGCAAAAACTTACAAGGTAGTAGCGTTCATCGTCACAGTCCATGTGGATGACAAAGTAGTAAAGATAAAGGTCGGCAACGAAAATGTAGTCAATCGTAACGACCAGTAAATCACTGATGTGATCGCTTGTAGCACAGCCAAGACAGCCCTTCCAAGCATCCCCAACCAAGAGGAAGCCGGCTGGCTCTCCAAAAGTTCACCGGCTGCGGCCTCAGCAGAGGCAACAAGTGTCTCCAGAGTCCTGGCGGACTCACTCAAGACAGTCGCCATGACGGATATGTTGAAAAAGTAGAGGAAAAAAAGTAATATATGCTAACTCGTAGCTCCAAGGTGGGAGCGGTGGAACAAGAGCTTCACATGCTGCGATGCACAACGGGCCAAGGGACACCACCGAATACACGTCTTTAGATCTGGGTCTCGCAGTCGAGATACCAGAGTAAAGAAGTGACGTACGGGGGAAAAAAGAAAAGAAAGAAAACCGACTAAACTGAGAGCTGGGTTTTATTTAGGGGCTGGTGTGAAATTTTGGTGAAGACTTTGCGCGTGGGTCTAAAGGCGATAAAGAGATAAGTGGGGTGTATGTGGAACAGAACAAACAATGAAGGCGTAGAAATCAGAATTAAGCGGGATGTCACGTGAGCTGTCTATGGCGGATAGAGGGGGTTGGTGACGATGAGTGAAGAAAGATTCAATGTGAGGCTCGTGCGATGAAGGGAGGTTTATATAACAGAATCACATGCATGTGATTATGGTCCTGAAATACGATACGAAGGAGGGTTCATAGTAGCTAACAGCTAGCACATTCCGTCCAACTGCCATTGAGATCATGTGGGGCGGAAGCTTTGGTAGGGTTAATAGGGTTAACGTGTTCTTGGTTGGTAATTAGTATGATGAGGAGTTGGGCTTCTCATTAGAGAGTGTGTATCAGCTACTCATTCATTTTTCACCATCTATCAAATCTCATAATGCCTTTCGGTCAACTCGTAGTCGGCAGTCCTGGAGCCGGAAAATCTACATATTGTGATGGCAGTAGGTAGTCTCACTCAACATAGCCAACCTCGTCTAACATCCATTCAGTGCACCAATTCCTCGGGGCCATTGGCCGGGCCTGTTCCGTGGTTAATCTAGACCCGGCAAATGACAACACCAATTATCCACGAGCTTTAGATATTCGGGATCTCGTCAAGGTGGAAGATGTCATGAAAGAGGACCAATTAGGGCCTAACGGAGCCATGTTATATGCTCTTGAGGAACTAGAGCATAACTTTGATTGGCTGGAAGAAGGCCTGAAAGAGTTTGAAGAGGACTATGTTTTGTTTGATTGTCCCGGACAGGTGGAGTTATATACCCATCACAATTCGCTGCGGAATGTCATTTTAAGGTTACAAAAGTTGGGTTACAGGGTATGTATTTGAATCCGGCCATCCTTGATGTCAACTAACAAAATTAGATGGTTGTCCTTCACTTATCAGACTCATACTGTCTAACTCAGCCCTCACTTTACATCTCTAATCTTCTGCTATCGCTCCGCGCCATGATCCAAATGGATATGCCCCACATCAACGTCCTTTCCAAAATCGACAAAATATCCAGCTATGATCCACTCCCCTTCAACCTAGATTTCTACACAGATGTCGACAATCTATCATATCTTCTCCCTCAGCTCTCCGAAGAATCACCAACCCTCCAAAACGAGAAATTCTCCCGTCTAAACGAAGCCGTGGCAAACCTCATAGAGAACTACTCGCTAGTCCGCTACGAGGTTCTTGCCGTCGAGAATAAGAAATCCATGATGCATCTCCTCCGGATTATCGACAGAGCGGGCGGTTATGTGTTTGGAAGTGCAGAAGGAGCAAATGATACGGTCTGGCAAGTGGCGATGCGTAATGAGACGGGTATGGGCGATTCCGTGGATATCCAGGAACGATGGGTAGATTGCAAAGAAGAGTACGACGCGTTGGAAGCCGAAGAGGAAGAAGAAATGAGAAAGGCGGCAGCGGAGCAGGCCGGAGAGGCAGATGAGGATATGATGGATCCGGATTTTGGTGACATGCGGTTGCCAAATGGTCCCGGGGTAACAGTTATTCGTAAATAGAATAGGCGATAATTCGCCCAATTGAAAAACGGTTCACTCTCCATCCTCATCCACGTCCATTATATCTTGTCCACCAAAACTTAATATCCCATGTACATCATTTGGATCCTTCTTCGCCGCCAGAATCAGCGCTTGTGCCTGGCGAATCGCTGCTTCTTCCGCCTGTTTAATCGTCCCACTGACGCGTACAACGCGGTAAATACACGGGGTTTCCGTCCCCGGGATGGTATTCATCATTGTCAGTGCGGCCCACACGAGACGGTAGTATTTACGGGATACTTTGATGATGAACGTTGCGGTGGCGCACGAGATGTATTTCACTAGGAATGTTAGATTTGGGATGGACATGGTAATGGTGGGAAGGGAGTCATACCGGAGAAACCAACTTCCACGGCACCCGCGCCAAAAGTGCCAAAGAGGGCTTTTACCTCAGTACGAATGGCTTTTTGGAGAGTCCGGAAGTTCAACACATCGGTGATTGGACGGTGAAGGGATAATATTGACGGGACATTTTCTTCCTGTACATTTGGACGTGGTGGTTGTAGGACGTTAACCAGGAGATATCTTTCTTTGATGCGAACCATTTTGTCTATTAAAATGTGAGAATGCGTTGGCTTTTTATGTACATTATAAGATTGTAATGTGGGCGATGTCATTCAATAGTAAGTGAGGTTACATACGAAGGATGAGTATTTTCGGTCTCCACTTTTTCACCGCTAGATAACAGGGTACTTATAAGCAGCGACATGACATCATGACATCGCGGGGACCTTATCAGGCCATTACCATATTTCTACTTGGGATCTACATAAAAATGCCACCACAAACGCCCCCAGTGGTTCTCCGCGTTGCTATAATTGTCGTCTCTACGACGGCCGCAAAAAATCCTAGTACAGACGGTGTAATTCCCGCCCTAACTGAAGTCTTTAGCTCTGCGCAGGCGGAATGGTCGGTTGTGGAAACGGAGATTGTCACGGATGATGCGGCAACTATTAATGCAGCGGCGAGGAGATTCACCGATAGATTGGAAGAGCCGATTCATTTGGTTGTTACATCTGGAGGAACGGGATTTGCAAGAACAGATGTTACGCCGGAGGTTAGTTGGGTTCACGAGCCATGTTGAAGGTGTGCTGACTTTATATGTAGGCTATAACACCGTTGTTACATCGTCATGCTCCAGGCTTGGTACATGCTATGCTCGCCGCTTCATTTGCCGTAACGCCCTGTAAGTCAACCCACCAACCTTCTAAACCAAGCTAACCTCCCAAGTCGCTGCCATGTCCCGTCCCACTGCCGGAATCCGGCACAAAACCCTCATAGTAACCCTTCCGGGCTCTCCCAAGGCCGCCCGGGAAAACCTTCTCGCCATCTTATCGACTCTCCCGCACGCCTGTCTTCAAGCAAGTGGCGAAGGTGGAACCTCCCGAGAAATGCATAAAGGAGGCACCGAAAAGCTGGAGAAAGACGCCGGGATAACCGAGAAACCGGTAGAAGTTGTCTCGGGCTTCAAAAGTTCTTGTGGTCATCACCACGGTGCTGGATCTCGTCATGCCCATAAACATGGGAATTTTAACCTTCGGATTCCCGCGGGCTTCGTTACGAATGACCTGTCTGCATCGCCTGCTGCCCGTCAACGTGCTTCCCCGTATCCGCTGATCTCCGTTGACATGGCGTTGAACCTGATTGAACAACATACTCCCGGTCCAACACAAATCACACATACAGTTAACCCCACAATCACAAACCACACACTCGCCTCCCCAGTCATCTCACCTACTGCTGTCCCCGCATTTCGCGCGAGTATAGTTGACGGATACGCCGTTGTACTCCCTCCCAACGGGGTTATATCCGGGGAG
Source organism: Huntiella bhutanensis (assembly GCA_002018275.1). Classification (NCBI taxonomy): domain Eukaryota; kingdom Fungi; phylum Ascomycota; class Sordariomycetes; order Microascales; family Ceratocystidaceae; genus Huntiella; species Huntiella bhutanensis. The sequence goes on from MJMS01000017.1 coordinate 23,180, forward strand.
TATCCTGTTGTAGGGTCATCGCATGCTGCACCGGGTGTTGAACAGCCTACTCTGCGTTTAGGAGAAGTCGCCCGTGTCACAACGGGAGCTCCAATCCCCCCCGGAGCTACCGCAGTCGTCATGGTTGAAGATACAACACTCTCTGCCAAGTCCGAGTCAGGCGACGAAGCTAGGATATTAATCTCAGAACACCAGCTTCCCCATCTTGCTAATATTCGAGAAATCGGGAGTGACGTTGCCTTAGGCGCTACTCTCCTAGATGCCGGTGACTTTATTACCGGGACGGGTGGTGAACTAGGTTTATTAATGTCTGCCAATGTGACGACAGTTCCTCTTTATCGTCTCCCCATAGTCGGCGTTCTATCAACCGGCGACGAACTCACAAACCCATCTACCACGCCTCTTCGCCATGGCCAGGTCATCGATACAAACAGGCCATCTCTCCTCGCTGCTCTCGGGACCCAAGGGTTCCCAGCTATGGACTTGAAAATTGTAGCAGACAAGCCTGGAGCCCTAGAAGAGTCCCTCCGGCACGCCCTAAAACATGTTGATGTCTTGATAACCACCGGCGGAGTCAGCATGGGTGAACTCGACCTACTCAAACCCACGATCGAACGGCAACTTGGCGGAACGATCCACTTTGGTCGAGTGGCCATGAAGCCTGGCAAACCAACCACGTTCGCTACCGTCTCTGTTAAGGAGAATGACGGGGTTAGAAGGGAGAAGGTCATTTTCGCACTCCCGGGGAATCCGGCCTCAGCACTGGTTACTTTCCATCTGTTTGTTTTACCTGCTTTACATAAACTTGCAGGCCGTCAGACGAGGGGATTACCGAGGGTTATTGTATCGCTTGATGAGGACGTCCCTCTGGACCCGGCGCGCCCGGAATATCACCGGGCTGTCATTTCCATGGGGAAGGATGGATTGTTACATGCAGGGAGTACCGGTGGGCAAAGAAGTAGTCGCGTAGGCAGCATGAAGGCAGCCAATGGACTACTTTGTATGCCGGCCGGTAAAGAACCTGTCAGGACAAGATCCAGAGTAAGCGCGATTATGATTGGGCCAATTCATGGATTATAAACGGTGATGAAATTCACAACATGTATTCAACAAACCAGATAGTACTCAAGCATACACAACGAGGCTCTCAAAGCCCATCTACCCCAACTCCATGATATATGTCACCAAAGCTCTTCGCACTCCTTAGTTAGCACCAAAGTTAGGGGCCTTCCCCGAAACTAACAACCCAATAATCAACCCAAACAATCCCAAAACCGAACTAAAAATCTCAATGACCAGAATCTTGACAAACAGCGTAGGATCAGCCGCATCCGCCAAAGCCGCCCCTGAACCATTGATACCGACCGAGACACCGCAAACCAAGTTACAAAAGCCAACTGTAATACCCGACCAGAAGAGAGCATAGCCTGTGAAATACGCGTTCCCAGAGAAGGCATCGGGCCCGTCAACCTTGTTCAATTTCGAGGAGAAGACAATGGCCATGATGACACCGTAGATGGCAACGACCTCGCAGAAGATAATGGAGATGAGGTTTTTGGTGCGGATGCGGGGGGCTTTTACGCCGGCGCCGAGAATTGTGGAACCTGTGAGGAAGATGCCCCTGTGGTTGGGGTGTTAGTTCGGATGAACTGGCTAGAGACGACTCAGAAAAGGAAACTTACCAGGCGGCACCGACGACCGAGAGACCAATGCAAAGAGCGATACCCATACTAGCCCAGGCTACGGGCGATACGGACTCGAGGTATTCACCAACATTGAAGGCTTCGCCACTGCCGGTGAAGAGCATCACTTTGGGGGGTTAGTATCCATGTATATCGTAAATCTTAGACGGAGAGACTCACGAGCTCCGGCGGCAGTCACTATGGACGTGAAACCGGCTAAGCCGTAGGTCAAGAGACTCATGGTGGATATATGTCGAGATGCAGTCGTGTGTGTATATAGGATCTCTACCAACGAATAGCTCTAAACAGCGCGCTCAGAAGTTGAACAGTGGAAACGCGCGTCACGCAGAGGGAGACAATAGTGAAACTTCAAAGACAAAGAAAAGAAAGAAAAGAGTAAATGTCCCAAGCAACAAAATCCACCACAAGCAATTCAATCTTTTCCAACAAAAAAATGCAGAAATTCAACTCTCAAAATGTCGTCACAATTCCCACGTCCGCCGCCTACCTTAAACACCTCACCCGGTAAACCCTAAGTTTCAGCGCGTCCCTACCGTCAAACCCCTAGCTAGCCTGGTGCAAGATGACTAAGCAGGGCTTTGGGGTATAAATTGGCGCAACGGATTTGCGACATGTTGCGACGAAGAAGTTGGTAAGGACGGGTTCTGGAGCCCGGATATTTGATCTATTTTTTCTTCTTCTTTCTTCGATTTTTTTATTCATCATCATGGCTTCTAGTGGGGTACAGCCAGCTTATGAGTTGTATCGGAGAAGTAGGTGAGTTATTGCGATTGGTGGAGATGATGATTATGGAGACTATGGGACTAACGAACGGGTTCATGGATGGTAGCATCGGCATGGCTTTGACCGATACCTTGGATGATCTTATCCAAGATGGCCGTATCGATCCACAGTTGGCAATCAGGGTGTTAGCCACCTTTGATCAGGTCATTACCGACACCCTCCAGAAGAGCGTCAAGGCCCGGCTATCATTCAAGGTGAGTCCCTCTTGTTGTCTCCTTGTCCCATCCCACCACTAACAATATTCCCTCTTCACTATAGGGCTCGCTCGATACTTACCGCTTCTGCGATGAAGTCTGGACTTTCTTGATCAAGAATGTTACCTTCAAGATGGACGGCACCCAGCCGCCTGTGGTGGCGGACAAGGTTAAGATCGTTAGCTGTAACTCCAAGAAGCCGGATGGCCAGTGAGTTGAATAGGGTTATTCGGGATAGATAGGGTTACCAAGTACATGATTAACATGGTGGCTGTTTTTTGTTTGTTGACAATTTGGATATGTGAATATATGTATACATGTGTATTGATTTTGTTAAAAGATGATTCGTAAGAGAACACCACCTGGAAATTCGGGGGAGACTTCGGAGAGAGAAATAGAGACAAGTTTGTTGACGGAAACGGAAAGGGAAGTCCCGAAGACCACGGGAGGATCGCGTTGGGTTGTACTTGCGGCTTTGTCGGGATTAACGGCGGCGAGTAACGGTGTTTTCGCCAAATTGTGAGTTCTTGTTAGGTGTAATTGGGGAATCATATTCTAATAATAACAGGGCGACAACGAACCTCACCACCTCATGGGCTGCCGGGTTAGCTGGCTTCTTAGGTTTAGAAAAGCACCTGGGCCCCTTTGAAGCAGTCCTACGTATTGTAAGTGGCATTCGTACCCGTCGCATACCAAATCTAATACTCTTTAGTTCTTCTTCATCCTCAACATCGTCTTCAACGGTATCATGTGGACTCTCTTCACTAAGGCTCTCGCCGCCGGAACCTCCACCACCCAAGTCTCGGTGATCAACACGTCCGTCAACTTCATTTCTACGGCAGTTCTCGGCTGGCTGATTTTTGCCGAGGAGTTACCCGGTATGTGGTGGGTTGGCGCAGCTTTGTTAATCGCTGGTGGCGTGTTAGTAGGCAAAGATGAGCCGAGGAAGGAGGACGAAGAGGATGAAGACACGGTTGAGTTGACTGGAGAGGGGTATCGTGATGACATTGAAGAGGATGAGGATATCCCGCAGTTGTGATTGGTTGGTGGGTATATATAAATACAAGTAATTAACGACTTTGTAACTCCACATCTTCTTGTACTGGTGTCTCTACTTCAGCAAGGTTACGCAACCGGATCCACCCGCCCGTCCAGCGTTCCACAGATTCCACAACCCACCCAACGACACTCTTAATAAGCACCCAGAAGATTTCCCCGCCGTCATCCCTATTAGAGTCTAGAGTTCCTCTATGCTTCAAACGGAGACAATCTTTCACTGTCACTAACCCCATTAACCGACCTTGATACTCTACCAAGACAACCTTGGGGCCGATCTTGCAGAAGACGTCGATTACCGTTTCTAGTGGCAACTTGGGGTTGACGGTGATTGGGGTTGCGTCGACGTAGCGACCAATGTCTAGTGGGCCCATGGGATCAGATACACCCACGGGTATGGTAATTGAGTTTTCACTGACAGGCTCAAAGATACATCTTGCGTCCCCGTCGACTGGTCTATCCCTCTTCGTCTTGTCAATCGCATATCTCAGTTCCGTTCTCCCGATATACCCTCTCAACACTCTATCGCCGCCCTTATCGACGACAGGGAAGCCTTGGTACTTGCAGTTATTGAGAACCTGCTCAACTTCCTTGACTGTAAGACCCTCGACTGGCAACTCTACCAACTTTGTCTTCATGATATGGTCTACAGAAACCCCAAAGCTATGCTCATCTTTACTATCCAAGAACGGGAAACCCGAGAATGGAATCACCCGATCAGCAATACCGCCGTGGCCACCAAAAAGAGTCGTTACGAGATTACTCATGCCGACAACAATCATAGTAGGAAGAATATAGTCCACGGCACCAGTGAGTTCAAACATGATGACCACTACGGTAACTGTAAGATGCATGATACCCGAGAGTGAAGCAGCAGCACCAAGGAGCGCATAGGTACCGGGGGTAATACACGGCTCCTCAGGTTTGCAAGCGGCAAAAAAGAAACTTGTAGGGGCACTTTCATGGAGAGCCTGAACACCGATTCCAACGGCACGACCAAACGACGCACCGATGGCCATGGATGGCACAAAGATTCCAGCAGGCACTTTGCAACCGTAAGAGATAATGACAAGACCAAAGCGAAGAGCGGTTGCGATCAAGAGAGAACATATATTCCAAAAACGCTCATTCTTTTCACAAAGACCATTGTAGTCTTCGGCTCCTTCACACTCCAAGAACAGAATCTCCATCGACTTTGCCATTTCAATGCGCAGGAAAGCATTCGGGTAGCAGAGAATGGCGGTGATACCTGCGAGCACGACGGACTCGACGATTGGGTAAGCTGATAAGTGACGTTTACGAAAGCCTTGGTATTTGAGGTTGAGATATATCATTACCTCACCATAGATGCCACCGAGAACACCAAGGATCAGAAAGAAGATAATTTCGAAGAAGTGCCATGAGCGATCGTAGTGGACTTGGAACATGACTAATTGTCCAGTACGAAAAGGGTTCATAGCGGAGAGCGTAGCAACGGCCACCAAGGCACAAAAGAAAGATCTCCAAAGGGTTTTCAACGGGAAATAAGTCGACATCTCCTCTAGAGAGAATAGTACACCACCAATGGGCGCACCAAAAGCCACAGCAACACCCGCTGCCGCACCAGCACAAAGGACTTCTCTCGTTCTTCCGGCACTTCGTCTATATCTCGGGAAAAGTCTAGAGACAACATTACTCGCGCAGACAGCATAATGCACCGAAGGACCTTCTTTTCCCACAGAAAGACCAGAGGCAATGGTGATAGGAAGTGCTACAGACTTGATAAAGAGAGTCCAGAAGCCGAGGAAGCCTTTCATCACGAAGCCGGCGATGATGCATTTTATTTCTGAGATACCAGAGCCGGCGGCATACGGGGCGTAGGACTTTACGAGGCGAGCGGCGGTTAAGGCGAAGAGCATCTAGGAGAGTTAGTTGGGGAATTACAAATAGTGCGCTGTGACTTACAGCTAGAACGGTGTAAATAAAGTAGTTGATGAGTGTAAATGAAGACCATTCTTCCCATTGATCACAGCCTATTCACAGTTAGTGACTCTCTGATGTTCACATTTCATAAAACTTACCATTATCCTCTCCCCAACAGCAAAACCCTTCATTCAAGTAAAACGCCGTGCGGCAATGACCAGTCTTGATATCAGACATCCACGCTGAAACAATATTGATCAAGGCCGCAATCAAGCCAATAGCCAGTCCAATCAACATGACTACAATCCAACCTTGTGCCGCCTCATACCATTGAATCATTCGTAATCGCCAACCTTCTTGGCCACCGGCAAGTCGGTTACTCATTGCCCGTCGTCGGAGAAGTCGTTGTGCATGTTCACGGGCGGCATCTTGTACCCAGTCTGTTGTTGTTAGCCTCAATATGAACTAAAATGGTAGGTTGTGATATATACCAATTGTTGAAAAGTCCTAGTCCAAGTTAATGATATATCCCGTGTGACATGTATTCACATGTAACTTACTTCGTAGCGCTTAATCTCAGCGATTTCTTCCTGGTCAGCATCAGGACCTACTGCATCTTCTAAAGCGGTTGTTGTCGCATAGGTAATTGAATGTGACCGTGAATGGCCCCTATGGTGACCCCGTGTAGGACCAGACATCGAAGATCGTGATGTCATCATTTTTACCCAGCATTTAGAGGGTTGATTTACACAAAATGTGACGGCATGTACATACAGCTGGTGATGATGACAGAATGCATCTAGGGTCTGTGGGTTTCAGATGGAGATGGAGGTTTGTGGACTTTAGATCGTATTAAAGATTGGTGTATCTGTGGTAAAGGTCACGATGTAGTCAAATATGAGAATATATAATATTCGAGCGGTTTATTTTGAATTTCATTGCCAAGATATCCATTCCACAAACCATATAAATCGTCTATTGAGCCTCAAGTGACGTAACAGTTACCCAGAATAGGCGCGCTACCGCCTGTAACCCCAGCGGGGATCCCCAAAACACGTCCCACGCGCCCTAATTAAGCTTCTTTCAGACAAAGTCATCAACTACAAGTCATATCGATCAAACAATGGCTGACGAAATCACGAAAAAGAAGTCTGCACCGACTCAATTGCCTTGTATGTTTTTTTGGAGATACCTTTATGGAAGAGAGGCTAATGATATGTAGTATCCCGCATCAAGAAGATTATCAATGTTGACCTTGATGTGGGGAATTGCTCTGCCAATGCCGCCGTTTTGATAGCTATTGCTTCGGTAAGTCAGGTGACACGGAGTTGAAGATATTAGTCTGACGATGTATAGGAATTGTTTGTTAAACATCTTGCCAACGAAGCCCATCAAGCTACCAAGCTTGACCGGAAACCCCGGCGGAATATCCAATATAAGGATGTTGGTAAGTAGGTTCTCTCCATTGCTTCATAACAGTTATTAACATATCATAGCAACTGCCATTAGCCACAAGGACCACTTAGAGTTCCTCGAGGACGTCGTCCCACGTCTTCAAGCTGCCAAGAAGGTCAAGGAACCTCGCGCTCCTGGTTCAAAAGAGTCCGCAAAGAAACAAGGGCAACTTTTCGCTGGTAAAGGCGGTTTCACCCGAAAAGCCGTGAACCCAGAAGTAGAGGAAGATGATCAACCTGACGACCAGGAAGAGGAAGTCATCCCCGCTAGTGACGATGAAGTAATCCCAGCTAGCGATAACGAAGCAGACGCAGACATGGACGTAGACATATAGACATAGACATTACAGACACTTAATCTAGACAAACCAACGATGTATATTCATAAACGCCATGCCATGCAACCCACTCGTGACTTAAAAATAGGGTATTCATGAAACAAAACAACCACTCAAATATTAACCCACCGGACAAGTTCATCCTGCCATCGTCTCATCCTCTTCTAACTGGAAACCCGGCGGTAAACGGCCTTCGTTTAGGATCTTTTCCAACCGGATGATTTCCTCCAGTGTCGTGGCGTTCTTGATCATGGATTGGAGACGAGTCTTTTCTTTGTCCGTGAGTTTCATCCGTTGGAGCTTGTTTGGAGCGTCTGTGCTGGCTGAGGCCGTTGGGGCTTCGGATTTGTCGCCCATGATCTGGATATATGTTAGTTTCCACATCTACATAGTAAAACTTTTGGAAAAACCTCCTTACCTCAGTCGCCAATGCAGATGGTTCTTCTGCAGTACCAAATAACTCCTCCGCCTCTTCTCTCTCCGCTGCCCGCACCTTCACATAATCCAAAAACCTGACGGCCCGACACTTCCACACCACCCAAAGTCTGTAGTTGTTCGTCTTAGTCACAGGGTTATCCAATAACACTAGGTGCGTCAAGAACTTCAAATCGCCCAGTGGAGCAAGATCGGCCAAACGCTGGAGGTTATTCGAGGCGAGGACGAGACTCCGAAGTGATGGTATGGAATTAGTGAGAGTGGGAGAGATTGAGGAGATCCGGTTCCGGGCGAGAAGAAGCGTGGTGAGACGGGGGGAGAGCGGGATGTTGGAAAGGGTCGTGATGTCGTTGTCTGTGAAATCGATTGCGTCGTGAGGTCCCGCAACACCTAGGTTCTCAATGTTGGGGATCCGGTGACCTGAAGTGGGGAGATTGGTTAGTTATAGTCCGGCATCGTCACTTCCTTTTTTAAACCTACCTCGTAAGTCCAACTCGCGCTCTTTCAGCGGGTTCAAGTAGGACAACGACCCCTTAATCAAATCCGGCGTAAGTCTCATTATGAAAATACCACCAACCAAATCAAAATAGCCTCAAAAACAAAGGAATCCCCAAGTCAAATCTCAAACCAAGAGTACCCGCTGAACCTCTCCCACAAGCGCATCAGACAAGGCTGAGCTTTTTCGTCGTGGAAAATTCCTGGGCGCACAAAGTCAGCCGTGCCCCCCCTGCCCAATTGGGAAGTGCGACAAGGGTTGTCTGGCGCTGTTCAGAGCTACCCCTGTTTCCCCGTTGGACGAGGTTAGTTGCGATTTAGAGAATGACGATGCACATGAAGGTCAGCGCAACGTGGGGTAGTTTGACATGTGTAGATATCTTCAAGTATTATCGCATATCTGAGATGTGCATTTTATAACTACATTCTTAATCACAACATCCACTACCCGACGTATCAAAACATACCTGTCAATACATTTATACCGCCGTAACTCCACTACAATCCAAATCGTAGACCGCCACCATGGCTCTCGATGAGCGCAAAGTCCTCGAGTTCTACCACATATCAAATCCATATCCCACCGAATGGCCGGCCGAGAATAACAGCGATGAGTCCGAAGATGACGCCATTAAACAAAAGATGCAAAGGCGCAAGTCTAGATACCAAGCGTTGGAAAAGGCACGCAAAAGTATGATGCCAAAGGGTGGATCGTCAAACAATGGCACTGCAGTTCAAGTAGATGAACCTGACCCATTGGGAAGCTCCGATTCAGTTGTTCGGACTTTGAGACAAATTGGTATCCGGGTAGACGATAGACCACAATTACGTGAGTATTCCATTCCCCGTCTATGGCTACGGCACGTGCTAACATGACCAGGAAACCAATTTATGCTTTCTTCTACCAACTTCTCTCCTGCCGTATTTCTCTCCCAAGTCCACGGGACCGACGACACTCGTGCTTTAATATCCGGCCTCGAAAATCTTTCTCAATCTATTGATCAGAAATCCGCCTCTCTAAAGGTCCTAGTCGAATCCAACTTTGAACGTTTCGTCAAGGCCAAAGCTACAATCGACAATGTATATCGCGAAATGAAATACCGCGGCGCCGACCAAGAGCCTGCCAACCGAACTGCACAATCCGCTCATGCTAGGCGCGCGAGTCGCAGTAGCTTTCGGAATAGTTTGCTTGGCGCCAGCGCGGGATTAGGAGCTGGTGGAATAAATAGCGGTGTTCTACCTACTGCTTTGATTCCAGAGGAGAAGCGGAAGAATGCGCTTTTGAAGGAGAGTGAATATGGTGTAATGGGAATCAAAGGTCCATTGCTAGAAGCGAGTGCAAAGGCTGAAGATGTCTGGGGACCCGCCTTGGGTGGTCGCGAGAAAGAGAATAGTTTGAAGTTGCTCATGACCAACTTTGAAGAGTTCAAGGAGTATACGGAGCTTCCTGCTGCCGTGGCGGATAGCATTAAGCGGAAGGATCACGAGTCATTGGTGGAAGAATATAACAAGGCCAGAACCTTTGCTCGGAATAGCAGACAACTCGCCAAGCAGCACGCTGTTGGAAAGGATGCTACCCTGACAGACGCCAACATTTACCAACTTCTAATCGCCGGGCGCATGTGGCATGATGTAGAGGAGCAGGTCATCGCCTTCAAGCGGACCATCTGGCGCAAACTTACCACGGCGCATAACTCTTCTGTGGCCGAGTCCAATGGTGCTTCCCAAGACCAATACATGGAACACATCTCGCTACTCCTGGAACTCGGTGTTGAACAGAACCCTATTTACATGTGGCTTGCTAGTCAATGGGAATTTCTCAAAGGACGCATCCAAACCACCGCCGACCGCTGCCGTGTAGAAATTGAGGTTCTGCGTCGCCGGCTCGCAAACCGTGATAAACCCAGTCCTCTCGTCGTCGCCTCACACCTCCGCTCGCTCGGTCGCCAGACAATCGAGAGTAAACCGTCATCCTACGACACAGCCGACGTCATTGAGCTATGGGAGAAGATGCAAGCATTCCTTGCCTCTCTTATGTCCCCACAAGGCATCCTAGGTGAAATTGTCGATTTTGACCGGACTCTCCGTGGCTTCATCGAAGGAACCGCGCAACGTCTTCTCCCTCTAGGATTCCAAGGTGAATCCGCTGGCCACCATCGCATGACGGCTGAAAACATCAATGGGCTCGAGAGGGGTGTTGTCGAACTTGTTGATGCTCTCCGTGACCACATCTGGTCCTTCTTTGCTGGACTTCCCCCAGAAGATATTTCACTTCTCTTCTCACCTATGCCACCGTCCCCACACAGTGCTGGAGGGGCTCTTCGTAGCCCAATGACGCCCATGACCCCGCTGACTCCAAGGTCAAGAGATGGTAGATTCAACCTTGACCCGGGGAATGTGCCGCCGTCTACGAAGAGGGGAGAGGCCTGGGAAAAGTTTGCTTTTTGGCCGCCTTGGTCGAATTCTATTAGCGGCGTTCATTATCTTTCGAATATGCTGGTTGTTGTTGGTTCCGGTTGTTCTGCGCTGGCAGAGTTGAGACCGGTGCGGAAAATTGAACCGGAGGTTGTCGATAGACTCAAGGCTCTTGTTGGTGCTGCTCGTGAACGCTGTGTGACAGCCCTTTGTCCCGCTTGGAACGCCGATGCCGAAAATGTGAAATACGTTGAAGACTGGCATCGTTCTGTCGATCTCAGCGACGTAACCAAGATGCCTGCCTCTTTTGCCGCTTTCGAAGGTACTATGCTCGCCGGGATGCAGAAGATTCTGTATATCAGTGAGGCCATGTCGAACTCGGAAACCGGTGATATCGTCCTGCCACCGCCGGCTAAGCTCCAGCAGATGGTTCGATCGCAGTATGTCACTACCTTGTACAAGGCGTTATCTGGCATGGTCGAGAATGCCGAGAGAAGTGTTAAGACCACGGGGGATATGTGGACTACAGAGTTCGATGTATCCGCGGCCGCTGCGACAACGGGAATTTCCGGAGGTAGAAAGCCGTTGGATGCGGGAGATCGGAATGTGCGCATGTTATTGACGTTGAGTAACCTGCAAGCCCTCCGGGTAACCGTAGTCCCGTCACTCAACAGCCAATTCGAGAATGCATTCGCAGTCAAGTTGACAGACGAAAGCAAGACCATCCGTGATGTCCTCGGCCAAATCGACGCCCGTCTCTTCCAATCCTACACAAAACCCGCCATCGAGTCTCTCCGCACATCCATCCACCGCGGCATCGCCAGTCCCTCATGGATTTCCCCCCCGGGTGTCCGCTCCGTCGAAGCCCGTCCCTACGTCTACGAAGTCCTCCTCTCCCTCGTGCTAATCCACAGCCAAGTCAGCACCACTACACCCTCTCTAGCCGGCCAAATCCTCACATTCCTCCTCGAACAAGTCACCACCGAGATGCTCCTCGCCTTCAAGAAACGCCCCCGGTACCCCTTCGAGGCACTCATGCAGGCGACCTTAGACATGGAATTCATCACCCAGACACTTAGTCAATATAACAGTGCCAAGTCCGGGGAGACAATGGCGATTATTTACCAGGAGATGGATAGTAGGACGGATAGAGAGGCTATGGCGAGGTTGCAAGCGGAGTTGCCGGAGATGAGAAACTTGTTGAAGAGACTTAAAGAGAAGAGCCGGAATGAGTTTGGTTGCTTTAAGAAGGTTAGACGTGGTATGGAGAGACGGGAAACTGGCGATGTGGGACCAAGTGGAGGTGGCGTGCCCGTTGGGGATTATCAGGCTTGATGAATTAGTGAGGTTTAAGATTTATAAGTAATTAGGTTTAAGTTCATGTACAAATATACGCTAGCGAGTTAGTCGTGTAACATCATTTTGTGACACCTGTCAACCATAATCGCCAGTGAGACGTCACGATGAAGTTGGAAAAACAGGCAGAATAAGGTAACATTTATTTGACCTTATATTCATAAACCATCACTAAATATCCACTCTATATAGTATACTAGCGTATATAAAAAATCTAATGCCCCACGTCTATATTCAAACTCCCCAACAAAAGTTGGGAACACAATGTCATCTCCAAACATCTCGAATTCATCGGGTCCATTTCCACCCCTGGCTGTTTCGCCGCTAGCCCTTCATACGTCAACTCCAATCTCTGATATAACTCATCAAAGTCACTTCCTGTGCCTTCCGTGACCCTTAATAATCCATCATCTCCCCGGACAACAGCCGGAAGAACCCGACGACAACTGAGTAGTAACTTAAGAAGCGATGCCAGATTTCCGCCTTGGCCGATGAATTCCTCGGGTTGTCTTTCCAACGGCCAGCCGCCTCGGAGGGTCTGTTGTTCCCAGGCGCGGAAGCCCCATGTGCTTTTTTCTATACAGTTGAGGAAGACTAGCGCGGTGAGGAACATGCGGAACCCAACCTTCACCTTGGAGTCTTGAAGGAATCGTTGCATCTTGTTCAGAAGAGTCCGACTGGTCGTGTTTGCTTTGCGTTCGGCGGCGGCATTGAGTTGGATCAACATGGCGTTATATACATCAATGCCTAGCGGACGGGAATTTGAATCGCGAATGGGCCGTTCTAGGTTGGACGATGGGCGCTTCTCAACAATGTGCCAATGGCGCTCGCGGTCGATGATATCAACTAAACCCCAAAGTTCTAGCGCATGCTGCAAAAGGGAAGCATCATCCGCCGGGCTAGGAGTAGCTCCATTGTTGTTGGTAACTGCAGCCTGGTGTTCAGCAAGAGCGGTGGTGAGAATCGTCTGAATGGCGTGGGAGGGCTCTTCGGCGATGAGCTTAGGGAGAACTATACGCATGTAATCTTCTATCTTGCGCGGCGCATCCTCATAATCCGTGTCAATCATTACAGCGCGAGGCTCAAGTTTATGAGACTCAAGGTCGGCAGCATCAGCGGGCTGGGCGTCATCACGGGGTTGCGAGACCTCCTTGGGCGCCAATATTTCGTATGTCCTCAGTGTAATCCTGGCGGGCTCATCTGGAAACAGTGCTCCCTCAATGTAAGATTCCCCGTTAGATAGCTGAAAGTTAGTCTTGATCATGTTGTACCGGTTCTGCGCCAGGACAACCTGAACACCAGCCGAGTAAAGTTCCAACTGCTCGTGGAGACGAGTCCGAACACATCCGGCACGCCAAACACGGGGCGTCAACACTTTGCAGCAAGTATCGCAAGGGTCTCCCTTTCCACAAGTCTTCCTCAGGATACGGCAACGGATACATGCCCCCAGCTTTCGCACCTCTTGCACTTCCTTCCGACGCTCCGAACTAAACCGTGCACGCATATGTCTCGGCCGGGCATGTGGTGATAGGTCATGGGTATCCATGCGAACACCTCCCCGGTGCCCAGGCACTGGCGTACGGAGGTCCCGAACCACAGTAGCTTGCGTCTTCTCCGGGAGATAACTCATTTCCGCCCAGTGGTGTGCTTCGGCTGCCGTAATTGTGTGCTGGTGTGGATTCGGCGGTTGCGGGGCGATTTGTTGTTGCTCTTGTGGGGGCGGCGAGGGCATCGGGTGATCGTGAGCCTGTTGGCTCATTGCGGCGGCAGCAACGGCTGCAGCATTCATGTGGTCCTCGGCAGAACCGGCGCCGGTATCTTCACCTACAAGCTGAGGGTCGAGGAAGGCATTCGCTAATGAAGGGTCGGCTGCGTGTTGGACGTCGTCTGGCTGGCCAAGGTCACCGGTTACCGACATGCTATGAGCAACGGAACTTAGGACCAAGTCATCGTGATCTGTGCTGGTCTTGGGCTGGGTCGCCATTGGGGTATGACTGAGGGCTTGCGAAGTCGGGCTCATCGGAGCCTTCAACTCAGAATCGCCGGGGTTGCCATCAGCAGCAGCGGTAGCCGCAGCCAATGACTGAACCTGGGAAAAGTCCGACGCCAGCAGGTGGTTGATGTTCTGGTCCGTCATGGGGTTCCCTGTTGTCGTGTAAGCAGACGGCGGATGGTCGAGCGAGAACTGGCCCTGTAACGGGAAACGATCGTGTGAAAGACCCTGCAGGCCGGCTGAGCCACTGGACTGAAGGTGTTGTTGCATATGGTCCAACTCCGTGGGTGGGCGATCCTGCTTCTCGTTCATATCGACCTGGCGAGATGCCTCAGCCAAAGCCTCCAGTGCACTCCATTGCTGTGCAAGCATATCCTCTGTGCTAGTGACTTGAGCGGCTGGGTTCTGGTTTGGATCATTGACCAACCGACCCGTAACAGGCGGGACATTGGAGATTCCGTGGAGTGCAAGACAGGCCTGAATCCGCTGCCCTTCAAGAAGACCCGGGCATTTACCGACCTTCGTGATATGGGCAGTTAGCGAGTCAATCCGCCCCTTTGGAAACAGTTCGCCACATTTCTTGCATGTGTGTGGGTAGCGGTTACTATTATCCTTCAATTTGTCACCCCGGAAAAAGTATTCCTGAATCAGCGGGTTCGGTTTGCGGCCCATGACGGAGCTGAAAGGCGGTCAATCGCTTGCGGTAGGCGGTGAGGGAAGACTGTGATGAACGGTCGCAAGGCTGGTGGCGAGGCTGAGGTTGACGCGGGAAACTATGGTGGTAACTCCCCGTCAGGAACCCCAGGTAGACCACGGAACAAACGAGTCCGAAAAAATCAGAATGCCGGAGGTCGACTGGGGGACAGAGAACGGGCCTGTGAGTGCGATGTGTGGCGGGATGGACGGTCCGCCGGCAGATGAGATGATTAGGACGGCAAAACAATAGGTCACTTTGTAATCGCGAGAAGATGGTAAATAATGTATTCCAAGGGATAGCAGGTGAATGCCTTTTTGTGGCAGAGATAAGCCAGATGAATTTTCCGACCAAAATGATCAATTGATGAGTCGGCCCCGTAGTGTATTGGTGACTGAAGGTTCACAACTGGAGCATCATGACCAATTCTGCCAGCTGTCACCGACAAAATTTGACACACCGCTTTCTGTGCTTGTTGAGACTCGCCTAACCCCGGCTCCATATTAACGCTTCATCGTCCGCTCTCTCATTGGCCAGGCTTCACCGCCTTTTTTTGGCAGCTGGACAACAGTCGGGGCTTGACAGCTGGCATGAACAAAGCTTGAGTGTCTGGTATGACAAGGCCCACAAAAAACATCACAGCGGGACTACACGTCTTCAATAGCAGAAAGACAATGGCTATAAGATGACATATGCTAGCGTAGCTAGGACACGTTTTGAGGATTCTAGTGTAATGGCGCGATATCTAGTATTAGACTTTAAAAGGTGTTTCTCATTAAGGCGGTAAGCATTTAACATCTCCAACAAGTTGGTGGGTTACATCAAAGGATGTAATCCGAATAATGGTCCTGCTATGTGGTATTGGCACATTTCTGGTTCCGGAGTTCGTAGGATCAAGTGGGACTATTGTGGACTACGTATACCTCCTTTACTATAGTATGTGCATTTACATATAGGTAGCGTTATCAGAGGATTGGCGTCGTTTTATTGGTCCGTAAAGAAATAAGAAATAGTTCCGCAAAGCCAAAGCCGCGACAAGGGCAGCGTGTATTTATGACTTTCAGCGGTACTGAAGTAATATCAGACACTGGCTCATCAACTTAGAACATCAGTACGACATGGAAAGTATTTGTTTGGTGACTTGTGACCAAAGGATGGCAGTCTCACAGGGTTGAACTCCCGAGTGTATGTCGAATTCTTCTACAGGGTTTATTTCCTTGTTCACTTTCATAGATAGCTGTGCTCGAGAGGCTTCAGACCATATGTTTTGCCAATTCTTAACAAGAATCCCAAGGAGTCCACACTTCTTCATTAAGTGGTATTTCATCTTTAGATGGCCATAAAATAGTCTAAATGCCTTTGACCTCGTCAAGCCATAAAGTACCATGGGACGAATCGATACCAACAGATGCCAGTTGGTTTTGTGCGCGATATCGGGTCTGTTTGCTCTTGAAGTTCCTATCTGGCGAGCACATATGGCGTTGGAATTACCCAGACTTTCAAGTGGACTGGATGGCTTGACCACGAGACCAAACACATGCGCTGTTCATTCGTCTATCATCCAGAACTCTCTAAACATCTCAATTACAAAATTCCTTGGACGAAGGTGACTATTCTCCACGTCATCAAAGACGGCCTCTCGGTGCCAACTCACGGGTCTAATCCTCGCGTAGACGACTGTGCGCTTACCATCTAACTTGTTTGCAATACTACTGGGTATGGTCATGTAGCTCAGTAGTAAAACCCGCTTCCTTGATCTGGTGTTTAGGTGTAATACGAGTGCCTTTATCTCAACATGATGAGACAACACCCGGAACCACGTTGTCGGTCACTGTAAGTGGGCCTACTATCACGTGTTACAGCCAGCAGAAGGATGTACTGGGACTCTAAACGAGAGCGCTCGCGACAAGAGATCATATGCTAGGTTCTTTGTGAAGATGCCAAACACATATTATATTCTATGGACGTTCAAGAGGCTTACAATTACATTCATTCGGCCTGTGGCTGTTTTGAATCCCGCCGAGCATAAGTCTCGAACACTTTTAAGTGCATAATACTTGATATTAATACTGGACTTCACTCCGCTTTAACTCCAGTAGCTGCATAGCAT
Source organism: Huntiella bhutanensis (assembly GCA_002018275.1). Lineage (NCBI taxonomy): Eukaryota > Fungi > Ascomycota > Sordariomycetes > Microascales > Ceratocystidaceae > Huntiella > Huntiella bhutanensis. The sequence goes on from MJMS01000017.1 coordinate 40,108, forward strand.
GATCTTCGAAGCACTGCCGTTACAGATCGTTAGCCGATGGTGGTCCTTCGGTTCGAGCTAAACAATTTCACCTTTGGCCTACTTTTCTTCTTCGCTACTTCATCATTGACCCGATGGTTATACTTGAGTCAACATACTTGTCCGGTCTCCACACCAAAGTACAGTTTTCAGTATGGCTCATCCTGCTCATCGACCACTTCTGCGGTTGTAAACATTTGGACTACACTCTGTAATGCCTTAAGAACGGAAAGTTACTAATCTACAGCATCAAGAATTTCCCCGCTTCTGGCAGGCAGGTTAGATATTAATGTACTTCCTCGCTTCCATGCAAGTCAATTCTCATTGCCGTTTTCGATGTCCAAATGGCCTACAAGAACAGAAATGATGTACAATATGGTTCATAGGCTTTAGTCTTGGAGATTCATTCCCAGTGTACCGCAAGGCCCACATCACGTGAGCTATTCCCACGTATCGTATTCTATTTGCTAACACACATGTACATGTAAGTAAAGAGACTTGTGCATTTCGCAACCAATTTTGATGGCGTCGGTATTCTATCACAATGACGATATATTCCAGCAAATAAAACAAAGCTCAATTCACGATGTGTAAAACAATCAACAAAAGGGATATAACAGCAACCATACCGTACCATCGCAAGCCTTTCTACTACACCGCAAAGACAACAAACCTACCAAACATTACGGAACGCATCCTGATCATCGACAGCATATCCGCTATTATCCCCTCTCCCCGAAGAATCGCCATCCCTACCTGACGTACCCCACGCATCCGCATCACCTTGCAAAAATGGGTCTGACTCTAGAACTTCCTCTTCCTCGGCCTGATCCTCGACATGATTTTCAACATGATCCTCGGCAATACTCGAAGAGACCGGTTTAGGTGATGGTGTCACGATAACGGCAGCGACTGGCGACACTGTCTCTTGAACCGCGGGGCTTTCCGTTCTAGGTGAAGATGTATCCTGCGCAACTGGAACTTGTCTCTGTTTATCCTTGGACTTCTTTTTCTTCTTTTGTTGGATTGATACAGCTTCCGGGGCAGCTAGACGAGTGCTTGAAGGCCTTGGGCGGACGTATTGTGGGGTTGCCATGAAACGAGCGTGTAATGGTTGGTGGGCGGTGATTACGGGATACTGGGTGTTCGGTCAGTCTTAAAATTCTTTGTAGGGCAAATCTTCAACGGATACTTACATTCCAGTCACCGTACTCCAGCTCCCGAGCCTTGGAATAAAGTTCTTCTTCCGCTGGATCAATTTCAAATGTTCCCGCAAAGGTTCCATGGGCAAACCCAGCCTCTACATCACGACTTGAACCTTCGCCATTGCCACCCAGCAAGGGTGCTGTTTGTCCCTGAGCACCAGCTTGGCCCGGCTTAGGAATCCAATACTTGCCCTTACCACCCCGCTCATACCGCATGCCTTCCTTGACTCTGGCCAATCTCTGGCCTGAATCCTCGTGGGCCATGATCTTGTCAGTCGAATCAAAAGACCTGTAACCATAGTTATCTCCACGGAATGTGTCCTTGGTATCCTGAATGAGATCAACGATTCCAAACGCATCCCGGAAGGCATGGCCGACAGGCATCCGTGCTGAGGCAACATCTTCGGCAAAATCCTTCCAAGAAAAGGCAGACCAGTGTACAACGGCAAATATTGGCATCTCAAGACAAATCAGGGCATCTTGAATAGCAGCAGCGAGAGTTTCGGGTGTATACCCAGCAACATCGGGGATCAGACGGAGCCAAACGAGGATTCCCAATAGAAATCCCTGCCAATATGAGGCAAAGATGATGAGTTTAACCGAAAGGAACTTGGGAACGGGGCGGAACGGCTTGAGGTCGTTGTGCATACAGACCCAGAACAACCCGAGAGCGTAAAGCGAAATCGTTACACTGACATTGTAAATCATTCCCTGCCAAAAATATCCTGAGCTAATCGAGATGTAGCCTTCCTTGTACACACCGCAAGCCTTCATGATAGCCGTGGCTATCACCTGGATAGGCTTGAGCCAAGCATACTGCAAAATGCCACGCTTGATAGCTAAAAAGGTGTGTGGATCGGAAATATCCACCTTGGATAAGATGTTAGTCAACGGCCAGACATGCTGGACAGGCGGCCGGCCGTGGGTCATGATAATCAAGGCTCTTTCCCCATCCAAGTAGTTGATTAGAAGCTGAAAGAAAGTGTAGATGGTGAATGCCTCATAAAAGTCACGAATTGGGTCAACAAAATGTGCAACCTTGGGTGCAACAAGACCCATATATGATGAAAATGAAAAGATTGGAACCCTAATGATTTTGGTTAGTGATTTTAACATCAAGGAGGCAAAGGTTATTGGGTATACATTAACAAGATCCGAATCACGTAGCGCTGCAATAACGGCTTACGGTAGTTTTTGCTGGGTGGGGGGTTAGTATTGGCACCGATTAATAAGTGGGTCCCGTATATCGGGACACACAACAACTTGTGGGTCCTGCAACGGAGCGGGGAATCCGGATTACACGGCATGGTTGAGCTTACGTCTGGAGCCATATAGATCTGAATCCAAAATAAACATGTCAGTTTAAACACTAAAATCACGCGCTTGTAGATAAATGAGACTCACACTACCGAAAGAAGTGCAGCGACCAATGATGAGACACCAGCTGCCACACGCACACCGTGAGCAAATGATGCTCCGGCGCCCGTTATTCTCGACGTATCGTCCTCCATCTGCACCGATTGTGTCTATTTTGTGGTGGTACCAAGGCTGTAACTCCGGGATTATGAGTGTATGTAATTATCGCGCAATAAGATTTAGCGTATCATATGCGCCGAAAACAGAGACAAAATTGCGACGCCAATGGTCACAGTTGGGTCGTCAGTCTACGATGAAGATAAATCAGCAGGTGGGGTTTCGCAGAATATGGTTATGGTGGGTTCAAGAGTGATTGTCGTGCATGGTGGGTGCGGCGGCGTTATCTAACAGCAAAAGTTGCAGTCGGTTGTCGGTTGTCGCGGAGGAATCGAGGAAGAGAAAGGATGAATAGATCAAGCGCAACGAATAAGTGAGGGGGTAACGACCAACAGGCAAGTTTGGGTTCGCCTGTAGCGATATTTGGTCGGGCTACTCGCTTAAGTTACTAAGCAAGAGGCGGTGGGGATATTCGTCGTACGGAATAGTTGAGTTCTCGGCACCGTGACTACAAAGCTACGCAAGTTTGAAGTGATGTTGACGTCTGTCCATCGCCCACAAGGTCAACAACATGTGACGAAATATCTTTAGCTTAACTAATGAGTGCGCCTGCGCAGCACTATAGTGGATGATCCTGGCCAAGGTAAAACACAAGGGCTGACGAGCAAGGATATGAAATGAATTCCGCTCCTAGGGTCTCTTTGGCATTAACCCTATTCAATGCCACCCGAGAACATGTCGGGATGCAACTATTGTTCGAACTGAAAAACAAGACCCTGGATTGTGAATCTGCAGCATGACATAGTTGGTTCAATCCCGTAACCCCACCAAAGCTAAAACTCATTAGACTTGTACTTTTCATCTCAATTCTACTTACGCGACCCAATTCACATACTCCACAGTTTACGTCATAACACAAACCACGACTAAATACTTCTGAATGTCGCGACAATCCATCATCTAATGCCGCTGTTTTCCTTCAGCGCAAAGCCCACCGTCGGCCCATAGTCCGTCGGATCCCATACTCCTTTTTGTAAAGACTATTTTATCAACACCAGCCACTGTCGTAACTACGGACGACCATGGAAGCTACCTCTCTAGCTGTCTCCATCCCAGAGATGGCTACGTCCACTCTTCGTTTTGCTCCGCGCACCCTGATTGTTGCGCGCGATCCTAGTCCGCCTGTGTCGGACTTCAACTAGTGAGTTTCTTTGTGAAACATGACAGCTGCAATGTACTACGGAGGTCTTCTTCGATTTGATCTACGCAGCTCCGGGCCAAGGAACACACATGTACTAACTGGTGTATCTACTAGTGTATTCCTGGTTTACCTCATCATCACAGCCATTGTCTCCATATTCTTCCTACTATACCTCAACAGAGTCTTTGGCTGGGTGATATCATATGCCATTCGTACATATACATGGCATAAACACCGTATACATATCGAAATACAAGCGCTCCAAATATCTCTTCTTGGAGGTCGTATATTTGTCAGCGGCGTGCGTTATCATGGCGAGAACGAAACCTTTCGTATCCAACGAGGCTACATTACCTGGTGCTACTGGCTCCGGAATGTCCGTGATCTGGGACTTGTAAATGGTGGCACAAAAGATGGCGAAGAGTCGAGTTCAAGTGTTGTCAAGCCTTTGCCTTGTCGGTTTGCTGCAAATCTTGTTGGTGTCGAGTGGTTTGTGTACAACAGGACAGCCGTGTATGACTCTATTTTAGAGTCTTTGCTACAAAAAGTTCCTTCAACCAATGGCCAACCTATCTCGACTGGATTTGAACATGGTGACGATTCTTCTATTAGACGGAGGGCTACCCGTGCTTCCGCCGAGTCCGGCAACCAGGCAGAGAAGCAAGGAACTGAACATCCAGGAGCAACAAGTCGCTCTAGCATGAGCACTTCCCCAGAAGTATCTCGTCCTGGGACTTCATGCCGTAGTGAAGATGTTCCCATGGCCCTGCGTTTCTTACCAATTCACCTGGAAGTAAACAAGGCGGCTCTTGTTATGGGAAACGAAAATACCAAGGCCATTCTCGTTATTAAAGCCGATGATATTTCCGGCGACATTGACGCAGTCTCTACTGATACCCCGGATCCATATCGACAGATTTTTAACATGCGGTTTAAGCACCCGGTTGTTGAAATGCGCAACAACGAGGACTTTGTAGAGAACCAAACTGCTCGGGCTGCCAGAGAACACAAAAATGCTCAAGATGAGCCTGTGCAGCGCCCACCAAAAAATAAGCTACGTAGGCTTTTTTGGAAGTGGACTACCAAAATGCGCTATATGATGCCGCAGTGGGTGGGCTCTATGGAACCTCTGGGTGCGGTAAATGGTACTCCTGTTGAGACTTCCAGTTCTCAGAATGTTGGTGGTAGCCAGTGGCAAGGCCTTTCCCGCTACATCGATGATGAGGCACACGATGATAAGGCTAGATGGTCGCATGTTGAGTATGCGGCCGAATCGACCATTGTTGACTGCCCACGAGCCAACATGTGTATCTATTGGGACTCACCAACTAAGGTGCCTGAACTGCCGGATCCCGCACTACGCTCTAAAGACGACCCCTATGCCACGAACATAAATGGCGAGAAGCCACCAGCTTGGGGCATCCAAATGACACTGCATGGAGGTATAGTCAACTATGGTCCATGGGCCGATAGATGTCGTGCCGACATTCAAAATGTCTTTTTCCCCGGATTTTGCAAGGACGCTTCACCAGCGGCGGGTCTTGCGGCCGGAGAATATCGTGTCCCTACACAGTTCCAGCTTTATTTACAGCTGGATGACGAGGTTACAGTGCGAATTCTGACCCGCGAGGATTCAAAGAACTGGAAGTTCAAGGGGGTCGCACCACCTGTTAGTCCGGCGTTGAAACGCAAGCGCCGGGACAAAAAGGGTAGAGATTCAGAGCCCACTACTCCGGGTCGGCAGCCTGGATGGCTGGAGATGAAGGTTTCGTCTAATTCTACTATCAGTTATGTCATGGATATGGTCGCTGGTGCTCAAGGTTTCACAACAAAAGTTGAGGTGGACTTTCCAAGTACGGAAATGTCGTCTAGTGTGAACCATCAAGTGCTATTGCGCAGTGGTGCCTTCAAAGTGTCGTGTGACTTGAGCACGCCATTGCAATGGAACTCATTACGAACGTGGCACTTTGACCTCTTTAGTGACAACATTGAGCTGTTCTTTTTGCGGGACCATATCTTCTTGTTAACGGATTTGGTGGATGACTGGGGCGGTGGTCCATTGACTGAGTATTTGGTGTTTACCCCTTTCCGATACAACATCAATCTCGACTTCCGCCAGTTTACCCTTCTTCTTAACGTCAACGATGCCAATGTTATTGACAATGCTACATCCAAAGAAGAGAACATGTTCCTTGTACTGGGAAGTCCTAAACTTACAGCCAATGTTGTTATCCCGATTGACCAGTTTCGTCCTGCCAAGAATGCTATCCCATTCACTGCCCGCCTGGAGCCTATGACTATTGCGACCGAACTGCCTGAGTGGAATACACATGCTGCCTTCATGCATTCTAAAGACCTTGGTCGTGCTGAAAGTCTTGTACTTAGTGGAAAGTACGAGTACAATGCAGTTACTGCACCTTACAAAACAGATACCCTGGTGCTTGATATTGTGACCAAGACACCAGTAGCACAGGTGTTTGGTTCGACTATTCGTTATTTCCTCAAGCTGAAGGATAACTACTTTGGCGATGACATGCATTTCCGCACGGTTCAAGAATATCAAGACGTGCTTCGTATTCGAGAAACCAACCCTTCCGCCGATATCCCCAATCGTGCGCCGTATAAAAAGGCCAATGACATGGATGTTATTATGACGGTACGGGTGGACGATACCAAGATATTCCTTCCTGGCAACCTTCACTCTGCGGGAAAGAACATACAAATTGAGGCTGCGTCGATCACGGCAGATGCTAGATTCACGAATTATTACATGGACTTAGAGCTCAACGTTTCGCCCATTAGTCTGGCCCTTGGGAACTTCCTTGATGAAAATGACATGTGTACTGGCTCATCAACAGCTACTCAGCTTTTCATTGATGGTGTTCGTGTTTTTGGAAACAGACTTTTTGGTCTGCCTCCAACCGAGACGACATATATGTGTAACTGGGACTTGTCTGTCGGAGCTCTCACTGGCGAGTGTAATGCCGACTTCCTTGCGGCTTTAGCTCTAGGTGCTCGAGCATTCAACTTCACTTTTGACGACGAGGAGAATGCCTTGGTTTCTTTTTCATCCATCCCATGTTGGGATGTAACCTTCCTACGTCTTTGTGTCGCGTCAGTTGATCTATGGATTCGTGTAGATGATGCGGCTTTCCAAGTTACTCTGGATACCATTAATGTTGAGTACAACGACTGGGCCCGTAGTCACTACTCTAAAAAGGCCAAGATATCATTGCCAAGTGTGCGAATTGCATGCATTAATACCGAAGATAGTTGTCAAGGCAAGTTGAGACAATCCCACACCCCAAAATCGCCTGCATCTGTCGATGCAAACTTGATGCTCAAGACTAGCTTGAAGATCTCCATGATTGGCCGCAAGTTCCAGTTCTCAGAGGAGCGCAGAAAGCAGCAAGAGCTAGTTCGGCGGGAAGACCAAAGAACCCTCCGTTCGCCGTTCCTACTTTTCCCGGAGTATGCTGGAGAATACATACCTGAAGCAACTGATCAGCCCTGTCAGCCTGTTTCGCCCTTGCCACATCCCATTTACGATGGCCTGTTTTCCTCTTCCAGCATAGCTTCATCGATTAGGAGTGGAAAGACTGGAGCTGAGTCTATGCATTCTGCCCATACTTCCGGGGCGCATTCTCAGCGGTCACGTTTTACCCGACACACAACTGGTGGCGGTACCCTTCGACGCCAAAGCTCTTTTCTCTCATTTTCCAGTGCTCTCAGTGGTAATAGTGTATTCCGGCAAATGGGCTCATCTAGAGACGGCGCTTCCAATCGTCCGCGTGGCCATTCCCAAGCCCATTCGACTGGCGAGCGATGGAGGGATGCTAGTCGTCACGAGTCTTCATTCTCTGATATGGTAGAACCGACAGTTGGCCCGCAATATCCCTCAGAACGGCTGTCTAGTGCATTCCTAGCTCCTGTCTTTCCATTGAACAGTGTCCAGCCATTCTCTCGTGATGCACGCGAGATGGAAGACGAGCTGGCTGGCTTAGCGGCTGAGAACCGTGATTTTATGGCAGCCGAGTTCCCACTTAGCGAGATAGATACTGAGCTGCTGAGTGAGGAACATGGTTACGCCAGTTTCATTATTGAGTTCCCCTCTGGGATATCAGGCGTGTTTGATCCGATCTCCATTGAAAAGACTGTCAAACTCCTTGGTGCCCTCCAACCTTCGGCCCCTGACGATATACTTGACTCACTTCAGCTAACGAGCATGGGCGATCTTCTTGACAAGAAAAAGGAAGCCCCAATGGGTGGCTCAGTCGTAGACTTAATGTTATGCTTGCCATCCGCACATATTCGCTTTGTAAACACCTCAGACATTGACTCCAACGAGGTGTCGACTGTTGAACAAGATCAGTATGATTTGCGTGTTTGCAAGTTGGCCGTCATTTTGCGCCAGAGCAAGGTTTGGTCCGATGTCTTTCAGCCAAGTACATATGTCGAGCGCACTTCCTTCCGTGGGTCTTGTGGACAAATTTCCATGTCAGCTTCAGAACGACTAGCTGGCGGGGCCGATGTACAGGCTGCGGTTAAGCTAATTGTTGACGGTGCTACGGCATCTATGGGTACTAAGGACGTGATCAGTGTGGATGCCCAGGCGGACAACATTACGTCTTCAACATCGTCTTCCAAGATCAAATATTTAGCTTCTTTGATCCATCGTACCACTGTTTTGGGGGAGATACTTGCTCAGACTATCAATGAGTCTTTGGACTCCCAAAAGGATCGTGTGCGCCTTTTTGTACATCAACTACTTGTATACGGTAGTGGTCATGGTCATGTTGAGCCGGCATTCCTTCTGCGGCCCTCTCTCGTACTCCGGTCTGTCCCGGGTCACCTCCAGAAACACGATTCATGGCGTCTTATGCAGAGACTACGCAACGTGTGGAGTAAAATGCAGCCGTCAGATCGTGATGAGCTGTTGACCGCCTGCCTACAACCGCGCCCCGGACCTCTGCCTTCTGATATTGATCAACAGATTGTTAGTCTATCATCGAAGTGGCTCAAGTGGGATGTTGCGGAGTTATCCATCCCTTTCATGCTCAACGCTGTATTCGGTCGGTCATTGGATGATTGTAAGAGTACCATTCAGCCCCAATTGCCTCTGCTTGTCACTTGTCGCATCGGAGAAATCGAGCTTCTACTAGATCCTGGCCCAAAGCAGAATCGTGCGGCTCTCATGGGCCTTACTTCTAAAGTCAAAGCTCATGATACCCGCAGTGGAGAGCTTCAGGATGTTGATGGCCTAACCCAAGGGGTTACTGTCATTAATGTCCATTGTCGTGAAGCACTAGTAAAGGTTAACTGGGAGTTATGTGAGCTGGCAGATGACATGCTTGCATTGTATATGCAGCGTACCACGTCCAAAGCTCAGCGTGCAACCACTCTTGCTGAACAACGCCTTTCTATGATACCTCCAAATCCACCAAAGACGAACTCTTCTAGAGAGGCTTGGCATGTGGTGCTTGCTTTGGGCAAGTCTTCACTTGAGGTCAACACTATCAACTTGCACGCAAAAAGTCACCTTAATGGCCTTAATATGTCAGTACTTGCTATCTCATCAGGCAGTGGTCAAATTTCGCACAACTTCGTTCTGAATGCTGCGACTGTGTCTTCGTCTTTATTCAGCCATTCAGAGAAGATTGGGCATGTTCAGCTTCAGGAATCTAGCATGTTTGTGTCACACCAGGGTCACGCTGGTGTCTCCAGTGATAGTCACATCATAAAATGTGCCCCGAGTAGTAAGAGCCTGCGCATTAGAGTCCGGCAACATCCATTGGCTATTCTCGACGTTGCGGATCTACTTATCCGTGACGAGTTTGCACAGCTCTACCGCCTTAAGGGGATGCTGCAAACACTTGAGACCAAGGAGAAAGAACAGCCTCAGCCAGCTCGTCGTCTGGTTGAGCGTTTGTCCAGTGTCAAGGTCAACGTTGCCATGTTTCTCAATGATTACCATATTGCAGTCCCACTGACCTCTGGCTTGATGTATGAGATTTCAGGCGTTGTGGCTCGTGCTGCTGTGGCCACCACCTTTGGTGAGGAACTCATCTTTGACTTTGATATCAAGGAGAATACGCATAGTACCAGTGTCAATTCGGACGGTCAGCAACACGTCATCTCTCAGTTGCAGATTCCACCTATGAACGGCCGGGTCCGTAGTGTCAAAGGCCCCTCTGAACATGTGGTATCAGTAGCTACTTCCCTGGAGATGGTCCGGTTAGATGCTAGTGCAGTATACAACTTGCTTCGTGCAGTCAATCAACCGCAATTAACTGCAGAGATAGTTGACATCGGAGAGTCTATTAATGTTCTTAAGGAGCGTTTTTCTGCCGTGGTTGGCCCTGTACAGGAAGCTAGCACCGACACTGTTGCTGCTAAAAATGCTGTTCCCCTGGTTTATCGCATCAACTTGGCCCTCGCCGGTCTGCATGTGTTTGGCAAGACGTCTTTGAAGGCTGACGTTGACCCCCTGGCCTATGTCTCTTTCAACCTTGAAAAGGTACACTTTGAGGCGACCAACCGTGTGGCGCCTAACTTGCCTGTTCTCAAGACACCGCATATCAATGTTCAACTTACACACATTGGTGTTGATATCTGTAAAGGTCATGAGCAGGCCATGCGGTCATGCGGTAGTCTGGCATTCGCTGCAGTTCTTGAGATCTCTTCTGCGGCGGTGGATGGATCAACTGAGGAAGAGCATACTCTAGCTTTCATGACCAATGGTCTGGAAGTGATGCTTTCTCCTGAAACCGTTTCTACCGCAATTGACGTCATGGGCCATATGGGCGACAAGATCAAGGACCTAGATATATCGCGTGAGCGTTCATACCTCCGCAAGTTACGTCAAGCCAACCCAGCTAAGAAGGCCTCGACTCCTCCTGAGGACGGAAGTGTGGACGATGCTCCAGATCTGTTTGACGAGGTTCTGGGCTCTTTTGTGTACCACATGGAGATTCGTAACATTACTGTCTGCTGGTTAGTGTCTGGTGTTTTAGAGGAAACCCAGGGCCAGGAGGATCTTGTACTGTCCGTGGAGTCTATTGGACTGAGCACGCGTAGAGGCAAGTCAGCCAAACTAGAGATTCAAAAGCTACTTGTGCAAATGGTACCCATCGATGAGGTTAAGACGGCATCTCGGTCTCACCACTCGGCACTTTTGCCAGAAATAATGTTCAACGTGGCTTCATTCTCTTCGGGTGATACCCGGCGCATGGCCTTCCAGGCTGTAGGCAAGGGTGTTGATGTACAGGTCACTTCGGGCTTCATTATTCCAGCTTCGCACCTTCAAGAGTCTCTCACTCGGTCTGCCCTCAACATTCAAAAGGCCACTGAGAATTGGATCTCACAGCCGGCGGCTCCTGATAGTACGCCAGCCTCCCCTGTTAGACCAGGAATCTTTGGTCGTAAGCGGTTTGAGTCACTTCTCATCCACGCCGACTTTGCTGGTGCTATCTTGCGCTTGTCAGGTCCTTGTCCTGCGCCTGATAAGCCATTCCACATCGGTGGGAAGCACAGTGCTCGTGCTTCTACTAGTGCTCGTTATAGCCAATTCATGGGAGACGACACTAACATCTCGGCTTCTCTACGCACACCAGGTCTTGCCTGGCGTCTTGAATACCGTGATAACGGCATTGATCGGCCATCTCTCAACGGTGAAGTTAAAGTGGAGAGCTCTCAAAACATTCTGCATCCTACTGTGGTTCCGTTGGTTATGCATATTTCGCAGAGCTTTAAGGAGGTTGTTGATTCTAAAAAGGCAGACGAGCCCGAGTCACCGGCAGCATCTAGTGATAAGGAGAAGAAAAAGAAGCGCTCACGTGTTTCTGAAAGGGGCGGATGGTTGGCGACTTCAGATGATGATGGGAGCGCTGGTGAAGGAAACAGTGGCTTGTTGCTTGCTAATGACCCATCACTCGTCCTTGGCAAGCTCAATGTTAACCTTGGATTCCGCGTGGCTCAGCAGCAGTTTACTCTTTCTTGCCAACCAGCATCTCGCGTTCTTGCTTCGGGTTCTTTTGGTGGAATCTACACCGCAATCAACACAGTACACTCGGCCAAACTTGGAAATCTTCTTGCCATTACAGCGACTTGCTCTAAGCTACAGGCCTCGGTTCATCACATGTACTCGCATGAGTCCACGGCTAGTTTCGAGGTGGACTCAATTGTCTTGTCACTGATGAATAACAAACACTTTTCAGGGTCGACAGGTGTATCAGCACTACTCAAGGTCTCGCCTATGGTTGTGGCTTTGAATGCCCGCCAGATCCCAGACTTCTTGATGTTTGGTGAGATTTGGTACCCCAAGGAGCTACGTAAGTCTGGCTTCGGTTCGACTGAAGCCAAGACAGAACCGGTACCAGAAGTTATTCCAGGTCCAGAATCAAATGCTTCTTCTACGGACGCAATGCCCCATTTAGTTGCCCGTTATCAGCAAGTTGCCGCTACGGCTGCGTTCCCTTGGACAGCGACTATTTCTATGGAAAGTATACAGCTGACGGTTGATATGAGCCAAACTATCGGTAAGACCGTATTTTCTATTGATCGCTTCTGGATTTCGTCACGCAAGACTTCAGACTGGGAACAAAACCTATGCCTTGGCTTCAAAGAGATTTCTATCAACAGTACCGGTCGCATGGCTGGTTACATAAATCTCAGCGACTTCCGCGTTCGCACTTCAATCCAGTGGCCCCTTCGGGAGCGTGCTCTCGCTTCCACGCCACTTATTCAGGCCGCCTTTGCCTTTTCGCAGTTCCGCGTCAAGGCCTCGTGGGATTACCAAACATTCATTGTTGCGGATATCACTCACGTGGATCTTCTCATGTACAATGTGCGCGGTGAGGATGGTGATCGCTTGGTGGCGGTTCTTGATGGTGATGCCGTTCAAGTCTTTGGTACTTCAAACTCGGTTGCTACTGGTGTTGGACTCTATCGTGCCATTGGCAAGTTTCGCGACGATAGAAGAGAAGCGTTCAAGAACAGTCTCAAAGAAACTAATCAGCGCATGGGGTACAATTCTAAGAGTGAGGCACCTTCAGATGATGCATCTGATTCGAACGCGGCTCCTGCGACACCAGCGCCGACAATGGCCACGACTACTTTGGTTGCGGATGGGAAACCAGTGCTTGTTGGCAAGTCCCCCATCTCGCTTGATACGGACGTCGTTGTCACTTTGAAGATGGTAAACCTTGGTATATTCCCTTCTTCATTTGTGGATACACAAGTATTTAAGCTTGAGGCCCTTAACACTCAGGCTCGCTTTGCTGCCAACATTGTTACTGGTCCTCGATTACATTCGCTGCTTGATCTCACACTTGGTCAACTTCGCGTTGGTCTGGCGTCCGTCCGTGCCGATATTCCCATTGGCGGCACAGATCCTTCGGTCGAGGAGGTTGTGGCTCGGTCAACTGGTGCCCGTGGTGGCACTATCCTAAAGGTTCCTCGTGTTCATGCTATCATGGAAACATGGCAACCCGCTGACCCCCGGGAACTCCGCATTATTGAATACATCTTTGCCTCGGACTTCTCAGGAAAGGTTGAGGTGGGTTGGAATTACTCGCGCATTGGGTTTATCCGCAGTATGTGGGCATCACACACATCATCACTCGCTGCTATCGGCATTGGACAAGACGATGTAGCTGTACCTGTCAAGGTCACTGGTGTTTCAGGAGAGCGGCCGGCTGAAGGAGAGGATAAGACTATCACTGCAGAGGTTACGGTGCCAGTGCAGAAGTGGGAGTACAGGGCTATTCGTGAGCCGGTTATTCAAACGCCGCAGCTACAGAGTTTGGGTGAGGCTACGCCGCCTTTGGAGTGGATCGGTGTGCATCGGGACAGGTTGCCTAATTTAACGCATCAGATTGTTATTGTGGGGTTGTTAGAGTTGGCTGGGGAAGTTGAAGATGCTTATAAGCGGATTTTGGGTAACTCATGATTTTCATAGTCTATTATAGAAAAAACTAGCGATGTTTGTACAAGCACTCGATGATGTCATTTGTCTATTGTAGGATAGGGTATACCCGTAATTAAACCCTGGCTTGCCGCACTTGTTTTCGCACCCTAATGACCCTGCTATGGCTGCATCTCATAATTGGCTACATAGAGTGGCTCTCTCGGACCCCGCCAGAACAAGGATGTCCAAGTGAAAGGTTTTCCTGGTTGCATAACCGAACCGACATCGAGCTTTCGGTCAAGAGCTCTAGCTGCTCGGAGATGTCGTCAGCAAAGAGGCTAATCTGTATCATACGTGTTTCTCAACAATGCAAGAACAGTCGTTTCTTGAGACTGTTAAGCTTGGACTCGCTATAGCCTTTTCATGTTATCGTGTTTTGGAGGTCAAAGGTGGGTATCCACTGTGGGGTTTATCGTACAACCTTTATTGGTCAAAGATACAAGAGGCTTTTTCTTTTTTTTTTCTGTACGAAGCTTCCTTGTTTGTAATGCACTTTGCTTATTTGCGGGGTTAGTTGGTAGTTCATTGGCCTGAATAGTAACTTCTGTATGCAACGAGGTTGCCAATCACCAGCTACCAACTTCCTCGTGGCAAAACATAGCCCGCTACGCACTCCAACTACCCGTCCTGTAGAAATCAGGTGGTACTCCGTCTCACCGCCTTCAAACCCGTAACTCCCTTCCCCTCACTTGCTCCGTGTATATCCCTCCGCCCCAAGGCAAGAACGTGGAAAAACACAGGCGAAAAGAAATTCACGACGCATCCTAACACGACCCACAAAAAAATCTGCCGCCCCTCCTTCCCATTGAACGCAGTTGCCCCTCTTCCCACCCACCCCACTATTCTGGCCCAGTCTCTCTATTTTCCCGCATTACTACGCTTTTTTCTTACTTCCTCTCCCTCTTTTTTCCTGTTCCTTTTTCTTCTGCTTCTTCTTGTTTTTAGAGGTGTCGAAACCGTCGGATTTGACCCCTTTGAATCTTCTTTTCCAACCCTTTTTTTGTTGAATCAACGAGTAGCCCAGTGCTCTCCAAAACACAGTCAAAATGGTCAAGTAAGTTGTCTTGCTGCGTCCGTTGGACGAGCTGGTCTGACGGCTGAGATAGTGAAGCCATCATGAACCATCTCCAAATCGGCCGAATCCACTTTCATCTGTAAATCATCGCAATCTAACATGATGCTTCCCCTACGTATAGCTTCACCATCGAGGAGATCCGTGGGCTCATGGACAAGCCCACCAACGTCCGTAACATGTCCGTTATTGCCCACGTCGATCACGGCAAGTCCACCCTGACCGACTCTCTGCTGGCCAAGGCTGGTATCATTTCCAAGGCCAAGGCCGGTGACAACCGTGCCATGGACACCCGTAAGGATGAACAGGAGCGTGGTATCACCATCAAGTCCACTGCTATCTCCCTGTACGCCCAGCTTGATGACCCTGCTGATGTCAAGGATATCAAGAACCAGGACACCAACGGCAACGACTTCTTGATCAACCTCATTGACTCGCCTGGTCACGTTGATTTCTCTTCTGAAGTTACTGCTGCTCTTCGTGTCACTGACGGTGCTCTCGTCGTCGTCGACACCGTCGAGGGTGTCTGTGTCCAGACCGAGACTGTCCTTCGTCAGGCTCTTGGTGAGCGCATCAAGCCCGTTGTTGTTATCAACAAGGTCGATCGTGCTCTTCTCGAGCTTCAGGTCTCCCAGGAGGATCTTTACCAGTCCTTCTCCCGTACCATTGAGTCCGTCAACGTCATCATCTCCACCTACCAGGATGCCAAGACTATTGGTGACGTCCAGGTCTACCCCGAGCGCGGTACCGTTGCTTTCGGTTCCGGTCTCCACGGCTGGGCCTTCAACGTCCGCCAGTTCGCCACCCGCTACGCCAAGAAGTTCGGTGTTGACCGTGAAAAGATGATGACCCGTCTTTGGGGTGACTCTTTCTTCAACCCTGCCACCAAGAAGTGGACCAAGAACGGCACCCACGAGGGCAAGACCCTTGACCGTGCTTTCTGCCAGTTCATCCTCGACCCCATCTTCCGCATCTTCAACTGCGTCAACAACGCCAAGAAGGACGAGCTTTTCAAGCTTCTTGACAAGCTTGAGCTCAAGCTCTCCGTTGAGGAGAAGGACCAGGAGGGCAAGCCCCTTCTCAAGACCGTCATGCGCAACTTCCTTCCCGCTGCTGACTGCCTTCTGGAGATGATGATTCTCCACCTTCCCTCCCCCGTCACTGCCCAGAAGTACCGTGCCGATGCTCTGTACGAGGGTCCCATTGACGATGAGGTCGGTGTTGCCATCAAGGCTTGCGACCCCAACGGTCCTCTTATGCTTTACGTCTCCAAGATGGTTCCCACTGCTGACCGTGGTCGTTTCTACGCTTTCGGTCGTGTCTTCTCTGGTACCGTCAAGTCCGGTCTTAAGGTCCGCATCCAGGGTCCCAACTACATTCCCGGTAAGAAGGACGATCTTTTCATCAAGGCTGTCCAGCGTACCGTTCTGATGATGGGTGGCAAGGCTGAGGCCATTGAGGATATGCCTGCTGGTAACATTGTCGGTCTGGTCGGTATCGATCAGTTCCTCCTCAAGTCTGGTACCATCACCACCTCTGAGGTCGCCCACAACATGAAGGTCATGAAGTTCTCCGTCTCTCCCGTTGTGCAGCGCTCCGTCCAGTGCAAGAACGCTCAGGATCTCCCCAAGCTCGTTGAGGGTCTTAAGCGTCTGTCCAAGTCCGACCCTTGCGTCCTGACCTACACTTCCGAGTCTGGTGAGCACGTTGTTGCCGGTGCCGGTGAGCTCCACTTGGAGATTTGCCTTCAGGATCTTGAGAACGACCACGCTCGTGTTCCCCTGATCATCTCCGACCCCGTTGTCCAGTACCGTGAGACCGTCTCGGCCAAGTCTTCCATGACTGCCCTGTCCAAGTCCCCCAACAAGCACAACCGTATCTACATGGAGGCTGAGGCTATCGAGGAGGAGCTCTCTGCTGCCATTGAGTCCGGCAAGGTTTCTCCCCGTGACGATTTCAAGCTCCGTGCTCGCCTCATGGCTGATGAGTACGGTTGGGATGTCACTGACGCCCGTAAGATTTGGTCTTTCGGTCCTGACATGAACGGTGCCAACCTTCTGGTTGACCAGACCAAGGCCGTTCAGTACCTCAACGAAATCAAGGATTCCGTTTCTTCCGGTTTCCAGTGGGCTACCCGTGAGGGTCCCCTCGCCGAGGAGCCCATGCGTGGTATCCGCTTCAACATCATGGATGTTACCCTTCACGCTGATGCTATTCACCGTGGTGCTGGTCAGCTTATGCCCACCACCCGTCGTGTCCTGTACGCCTCGTCGCTTCTTGCCTCTCCCGCTCTCCAGGAGCCCATCTTCTTGGTCGAGATTCAGGTCCCTGAGTCCGCCATGGGTGGTGTCTACTCGGTCCTTACCCGCCGTCGTGGTCAGGTCGTCGCTGAGGAGCAGCGCCCCGGTACTCCTCTCTTCACCATCAAGGCTTACCTCCCCGTCATTGAGTCTTTCGGCTTCAACAGTGATCTTCGCCAGGCCACCTCCGGTCAGGCCTTCCCCCAGTCCGTCTTCGACCATTGGGATATCCTCCCCGGTGGTTCTCCCCTCGACGCCACCTCCAAGGTTGGTGGTATCGTCGCCGAGATGCGCAAGCGCAAGGGTCTCAAGCCCGAGGTTCCCGGTTACGAGAACTACTACGACAAGCTGTAAGCAGCTTTCGACAACTTGTTTGGCGTCGAAAGTTTGTGATTCCCCCACCGTTTCCAGTTTGTGTTTTGTGATGAGGGCAGTGAAAAAGTGGATGAGATTTCCGAGGATGAAGAATAGACGGGGGCATTTTATTGGTATGCAAGTCTGTAGATAGCTAAGGTGTTCACCTCGGACACTGCAATTTGAGTTTGTACAAGAATATTTGTGTGCTTTTTTTTTTGTAGTGAGCGTGAATGTTTGAGTGGTGGTGGTGTTATTTGTGGGTATGTAGCCTTGCATGGAAGGCTGTGTAATCGATAAGAAAGTTGTCAAGCATTTAGCTATTAACCGATTTGGGGAAAAGGTGAAAGTACCTTTTAGTTTCTTGAAGGTGTACCTTTTTTTTCCTTTGGATATACGTACATACGCGCATGGTGATTAGTGCTAGAACGTTTGAATTTTCTTACGTTGTCATTCAATTCTAATTCTTCTACTTTCTGGTCTTTCTTTCGAGTTCGGGACATCGGATTCCACACAGGTACCGAGACATAGGCAATCAAGCAAGAAAAAAGCACGATGCTTTACGAAGAACAAGATGCACCACATCTCAAGCGGTGGATTGTCAATCGGTTAGGCGATAAGTGAGTTCCTGATGTTCCTTTGTTGGGGGGTTTTAAGGGAGTGTGTTTACTAATATAATCCGTGTGTATTATAGTTCCGACGCCGATTCTGATATTCTTGCCGACTACGTTCTTGCGCTCTTACGTCATGAAGATGGCGATGAAGCGCCGACGCGCAAATTGTGTACAGCTGAGCTCCAGGATTTCTTCCAGGGTGGCGATAACGACTCGAAAAAGTTTGTAGATGAACTCTTTCAGGTTTTAACGACAGGTGTTTACCTTCCAGATGGTGGTGTGAAAAAGAGAGCACCACCTATGGATGCTCCTACGGGGCCTCGTGTGAATTCTGGCAAGCGCAAGTTGGATGATGATGATGGGGAGAGTAATGGTAGGGCTGGTAAGGCTAACCGGAGAGATAACGCGACGTGGGCTTTGGGACCTATTATGCCGATGCCTACGGGTATGCCTATGGGTATGCCAGTGGGAATGGGGGGAGGGTCTGAGTTTGAAACTCTGGCGAGCATGGTTATGGCTAATCAAAGTATGTTGGAGATGTTGCAGAAGAGCATCATTGATGGTGGGAGAAAGAAGAGATCGACGAAGAAGATCAATAAGAGGTGTAAGAATTGGAAGAAGCGTGGGACGTGTGAAAAGGGTGACAAGTGTCAATTCCTTCACGGGGGAAAGGGTGCAGAAGAGGTGATGGCAGAAGCTACGGCTCTCAAAATGGAGGGCTTTGGTAAGTTTGTGATGAGGAAGTATGTTTGGTGTCAACGGTGACTAACAAATGACTACAGATGCATCGAATGGGTTCAACTTCAACGAGATGAAGCAAGAGACTACCGATCCATTGACTCACAAGCGTATCTACGATGTAGAGCCATGTCGAATCTACATCAAGGACATTCCAGATGAACGGTTCAGCGAAGAGGATATTCGAGAGTTCTTTTCACAGTTTGGAGAAATCTCAGAAGTGGTGCTTCAACAGCATAATAATACAGCTTTGGTACGGTTTTCAAATCACTTGGCAGCATTGGAGGCGATAGATTCCCCATTGCCGGTATTTGACAATCGGTTCGTTACAGTAATTGCGGCTAGAAAACCACGGACAGATACACCGGATCATGTCGATATCGAGGAGTTTTCACGTAAACAGGAAGAAGTGCAACGGGCGTGGAAAGAAAAAGAGGCGAAGCGACTTGAGCTGAACAAGCAAATGGATGAGCTTGCCAAGAAAGAAATGGACTTGCGATTGGCTCAAATGGAGATGAAGCGCAAGATTGCAGCTAAAGAGGGCCGCGGGATGGATGGCGATATGGACGGCCTCCGTGCCCAGCTGGCAGCTCTAGAGGCAGAAGCCGAGATTCTCGGTATTGGCGCGGATGCTAATGCTGGTCATGAGCCATGGGGTGCCCCTCGAGGTCGGGGCTCTAGTCGAGGCGGTGTCTTCTCTGCTCGCGGGCGGGGCCGCGGTAAGTACAGAGGAGATATTCACCAGGCATACCGGGGTGCAACATTGGATAATAGGCCCAAGACGGTGTCCGTGCGTGGGGCTGATTTCACGTTGGCGAGTAACTCGGAGGCGTTACGACAGTATCTCTTGGGGTATGGGTCTTTTAGTGACGTCATATCGAACACAGAAGAAACGCAGATCGTGTTTGATGAGAGAAAGGTGGCAGAGACATTCTGGAATGGATTGAAGGTGAATCCAATTCCGGGGGTCTCTGGAAATTTGGAGTTGACTTGGGTTGGTAAAGGAGCTACGAGTGGTGTCAAAGGAGAAGTTACAGGACAGACACAAACGGGCAATAGTGGTGATGATATGGTTTATGTCAAGACGGAGAATGTGGGACATGGTGGATTCTCATTCTCGGGAACGGCTAGTGAGTTTGTCCCTGGACTCAAGTATGAGACTGGGGGATATGGCGTTGTAGATGAGGCGGATTGGATGTAGTGAAAACACGGTGTTGGCTACAAGTATGTCTGTATTAAAGCAAGATTGGTTCATTCTCCTATATTGAAAACATGTGTGAATAAAAGGGTTAGTGATGAACGATATAGGGTTAAAGGGCTAAGATGGTCAAAGTTGTTCGTGATGGTGAATAACTGTTCATAAATTGTTCATAATACGGGGATTTAGACGAGACGACGAGGGTTTGAAGGGGAAGGAAGGGAGGCGAGATGGGTGACTTCATAATTGATGACATGGGGTTAATGAATGAATCATTTGGAAGCATCTAAAGAGACCGAGAGACACAGGGTCCGGGCGGTTTTATGGACGCGACGAATATCAAACGAGGAGGTATATACAAAAAAAAAAAAGGGATGTTATATCTTGTTATAAGGGAGAAGGATGCAGTCAAACAATAGTGACAAAATGGAACCAAGAAACAATTGCTTGTAAGGCATTGTCGTGATGTTTGTGAACATCCAAGTACATACATACGTATGTACATACATACATATGTAGATGAAGAGGATACATCGTCATGCTTCTGTTAAGCAAATCTATCCTTAACCTAGTCCATCATCCCCGCCAAAACCACGACAACGAAATGAAAAAAGACAAGGTCCCATAGTCATCCACGGTCTAATGAATCCATAGCAACGAAATCCAAGTCATTAGCGAAGAGTCAGGTGTCCTACAAATACCCAAGTCATCGCCATTACTCGTATCTTGAAAATCTGCTTTTGTCCCTCAACTTGCTGCCATATATTCTCGTCACGTCAAGCTTCACCATTTTTCTTGTTGTTCATATCTCGCCCTGCGGTACTTGCATTCTAATACATTCCTAACAGACTCCACTAATTTTTTCAGTTTTCGTTTTTCTTCTTTTTTTCACTTGTACTTCCCGTTTTGGGCTCTGAAACTTGGTTTGCTCCGGTGCCCTTCCTTTCTGGTGCAAGACGAGGTTTCGTGAGTTCCTTGTCGATCCGTGGTTACTGTTCATTCTTACTGCTTGTTGTTTGCAGCTATACCTACTGCATTTAAGACTATCTTTATTCCCATAGGACTTTTTGTTTTAATTTTGTTTCTTATTCTTCCATTTCTCGTTTTCTTTCATATTTGCACATCTACTCATTCAACTTTTCCTTTCTCATTTTCTTCATTTTTTGCTCACTTTAAAATTATCGCCTTCTAATTTCGACGTCACATTCCTTTCGTTCCTTTACTTGCCTCTTTGGTCTATTTACTATAGACTTGAATCCTTCCATATTATTGGTTGTCTTGTATAAACATCACCACAACTCTACGTTTTCAACAACTCTTTTCATTTCTTTTTCGTCATTACAATAATTTGGTGGAGCTATAAGCTCGAAACATCATGTCCGCCATGTTGAACTCACCAAGTGCTAACGTCACTTCCGGTCACCGCTCTCGCAATTCCTTCCAAGGTTCTGTTCTTTCAAGTCTATGGAACGACGATAACGCCAATGACGCCACTAAGGACGACTCTTCGGTTGTTTCCATCGCTCCCGCTGTCAACAATCAGCCACCCGTCGTTAATTCGCCATCACCCGAACCAGCCGTTCTCAAGCCTGCCATTGTGGATACTTTCCAGGCACCAACTAGCAGTATTGAGAATTTGAGACGGGCTGCTCCTGGTGTCAGAAGCCGGATTACTAGTCTGGAGAATGAAGTTCATCGCTCCAAGTCGCCACTTGACAAGCTTAAGGAGCAACAGCGACTTGGAAACACGCGCAAGTTGTCACACGAATATGAGGCGGCTCGCTCAAAGTGGGCTATCAGAGCTAATGATGATGCTCCCGTTCGCCCAGTTAAGCCTCTTGGTCTGCGTACTCTTGGATCTACTATTAGTATTGCGTCTGTCGGTCTTGATCGCACCGATAGCAACGGGCTTCCTATGGCCAAGTCTGACGTTATTTTGAAGAGTAACATTGAGGTGAAGAAGACTGTCCCCACTCCTGATTATGGAAAGGCCGGAAAGTTGGCGACGCTTATTGGCCTTCAAGCTTCCGATTTTGAACTTCACAACGGCGACAAAACTGTCTCGCCCGTGGCATCGTCTTGTTACAGTGTGACAGTGCCCGAGACGCAGACAACGGTTGTCGTGGTAGAGTCTAAGAGGCAAGTCAGCCTCATGTCAAACATGTCTCAGTATAATATGGGTACTGCTCTTTATGGAACTGACTCGCGGCCTGGATCGCGCGCCTTATTCCCTAAGGAGTCGGTTGCTGAGAAGTTGGGAAAGAAGGACGTTGACATTGTTGAGTCTCCCAAGACTACGGTTGTTCCCGAGGGCCCTATTACCCCTGATGATAGCATTGTCGAGCCTGAATCTGCTCCTGAGGTTATTCCCGAGGCTATCCCTGAGAATGTTTCCGAGCCTGCTTCTGAGCCTTCTGATGGTCAGTTGTCAAGAGCTAGTTCGCGCTACAGCCACGCTTCTGTCCTTGAGAAGTCACCTAAGAAGAAGAACCCCTGCCGTGACTCGGGCAAGTGGACTGAGCTTACTGAACTTACTGTCCCGAGTATTGATCTGGACAAGGACCAAGATGCTACCCGTTTTGATTTGTCCTTCCCTGAGACCACGGAGTATGTCCCCAATGAGCCTGAGGTTATTCACCACGGCAGGCCTCACTCGCGCGACCAGGTCGATGGTGCTGCTGAGAACTCGGCCCCTAAGAAGTCTGTCCTTGGTAGTGTCTTTGGCAGCCAGCGTAGCTCGGGCAATCGTCGGTCCGAGTTCCGCAAGAGCTGGCCACTTGCTGCGCTTTCGGCTGCACACGATCCCGTTATGGCTACTAAGGATGCTATTGCCAGATCAGCTTCGGTCATGTCGCGTCGTGCTCCTGATACGTCGCTTGAAGGTCAAGCGTCAGGTCTTTCTCAGAACCGTATGGAGCCCTCTTCGGAGTCTTCGGAACCTAGTGTGTACGGCTACATGACGCCGGCGCAAAAGGCACTTCGTCTCATGAAGAAGATGGCACACCCAATTAAGTGGGCTCAAGCTAAAAAGGAGAAGGCGACCAAGAATAAGCAGTTTGCTACGAGTTCTCCCATTACTTCACCCTGTGGTTCGGACTTTCCCCAGGCTCTTGCTCCGCTCCCGCCGGTGCCGAATGCTACTACGACAGTCACCACGGTTGAAGCTTTGAAGAGAGAGAAGTCCACGCGTGATCGGTTCTCTAAGCGTGCCAGTTGGATGTTTGGTCGCGATTCAAGAAGAAAGAGTAGACTCAGTGGAGCTTCTGCCAGTCCTGCGCCTTCGCTGCCCGTTATTCACGCATCGCAGCAGGACGAACTGGCTCAACGGTAAGCGTTTTTTTTCCTTTTCTTGTTCTTTCCCCGTCTTTTCTCTGTCCGCCCCCGCGTGACGAGGGCGGCCAGCGCAGGCTTTCTTCTTGCTGCTCGGAAACTAATGTCTTTGTGTTTTTCTTTTTCTCTTTTCAGATGGATCCAGGCGGTTAATCAACGACTGGAGGCTCATAATTTGTAGTCCTTCTTCTCGGGTTCCACTTGTCTGTTGTTAGGTGCCCTTTAGGTTTTTTCCATTTGCTTTTTTGTCTGTTCTTTTTTCTTGTTTCCGCATTGATACCAGCATCGCTGATTGTTCCGCATCATACCCATCATTGGCGTTTTTTTTTTCAATTCTTTTTTTCAATTATTCTGAGGCGTTTTTACTGTCGATTGTGTGTTGTTGCTTCTTTCGAACAAAGTTTTGCCGTCCGGTCTATTTTGATTTATATATATAGAGTTTGGTTTGAGGGATTGGCTCATGACTGGTCGTTTCCAACCTTGTACGACGCACGCATGACGATTGAGTTTTGAGGAGGTTTAATAGATTCTATATTGGGAAGTTATGATACTATCAAGAGTGAAATGTCTATTTGGAGGAGTTTGTGTTGGTCATGGAAGTGTCGTTTGTTGCGGTATTGGGGTCTTCTTCGAGGTCACTTGTGCTACCAATGGCACTGTCTGTTTCGTTACCGAGGTCTTCAAGTTCGTTGGCTTGACAGACAACGACGTACCATTTGATACCTTCATCAGGTTGAACTTCATCACGAAGAAGTTGGAACCAGCCACGTTGGGGTTCCTCGGGCGCAACAGGAGGTGCAGTCGGAGGCGGAACGGCAGTTAGTGGTCTGGCAGAAAGAGGTCTTTTATCTTTCTTTTCCTTCTTTCCCTCGGGTGCCAACTGTTCCGTCGGCGCAGGAGCAGAAGCAGGCGGTACTTGACCCTCTGGATTCGCAGCCGCCGCATCACGCATAGCGAGTAGTTTCATTAACCTGCCAATAGCATAACCAGGCTCATCCTCCGGAATGGCATCCGTCATACTCCGTAATGTAGGCGGTAACGTCTTCTGCCAAGCCGTCCAATTCTCCATTTCTGCCATGATTGGTGCGCCAAGGTCAATTCGCACAGCGTAATCAGCTACATATGCCCAAGGGCGTGAGGCGAGACCAGTTGTGTCTTCGGCAAGAATGGCGGAGTCTTGTTCTTCGAGGAGCGAGAGGGAGGCCCAGGTGTTGTTTTCTAGGATGGGGTCGGAGGCGTCGGAGCGGGTTATTCGGGAAAGACGGGCGGTGGAGAATGGGTGCTCTGGGGGCATGGAGGGGGCAGGGACGCCTGGAGGGAGAATTATCGTTTGTGATTGGGGAGGTAGGAATAGTCGTGGAATGATGGGGGGGTTCGGATGGGTAGGCGGGGTTGAAGGCCGGGGATCATTGGCCGGGGGCATGAATACCGATGGTTCGGAGGTTGTCGCATCCGGGATAGGTGAGGGTGGGACAGGTGAGTTCGGAGAGGTCTTTAGAACTGGAGATGTCGGTAGTGGCGGGATGGGCGGGGACGACGACGAAAGTCCTAGTTTCTGTAGAAGACGTGCCCGACTACGTTTGCGGAGGAGTTTCCGCTCTTTACTAGCTTCCTCTTTTTCCTTCCCCTTCTCTTTCTTCTCGTCGACGTGCGGGGTTTCCGGGATGGAGGTGCTGGTACATGATAAAGCTTCCGGCTCGGAAGCGGGGAGGTTCTCGAAATCTTGTACTAGAGGGAGGAAATCGAAGAGCTCGTATAGCGTGTATATGACGGCGTGGGCACTTCCTTTGCGACAGACCCAGTCGGGGGACATGTCGTCTATATCCTGGAACTGCGCAAAGACACGGAGGCCCGGGCGGTGCCAGCGGAAGCCGTGGCAGAGGTATGTAGGCATTTTTGTCGATGGGTTAGTGAGGAATGAATAATGAATATGAGTCGGGGTTCACGGATACTTGGTGGGCGCGTACGCGGTTATATATCAACCAGCCATCCGATATATCCCTACGGAAAAAGTAACCTCTTTCAGCCCCCCTTGGGGCGTCGCTTCCAGTCGCTTATTGGCTGGGTTGGATGGAGGTTCCCGATTGGGTAGAGATCTGCGGGGACTTTTACGTTTTTGGGAGGAGAAGTGACTTGTCATTTTTGAGCTATCTGGTTTGAATCTAGAATCTAGGAAGAAGGAGCTTGGGAGTGGGATTGGGGAATTTACATGTCGAAGGAGATGTCGGCGAGGAGCTCATCCATTTCTTGCTCCGTTAGCCCGGTTACTGGGTCTGCTGGCGCTGGTGAGGGGGAACTCGGGGGTTCCTTGGATAAGAAGATGGACACCATGTTTTTGAACTCATGGAGAAGAACTGGATCGTCAGCTCCCGTGATAACACCTTCCTCAACAGATAATATCCTCCTCGCCTCCTTTCTAAGGTCCTCATCTACGGGGATTTCCCCGATCCGCTTGACATAGGCAATTAACCCCACTTCCAACTCTCGAGAACAAAATACTACGGGGCGGTCGGGATACCGGGCACTTAGACCTTGGAGATATTTCCCCGCAATGCTACCGTCCATGCCGAAGGTCTTCCCGCGTACTTCGACGTCGATTATGGGCTGGGAAGATACGAGGGCTGTGTAGCTGGGACTGGCGTAGGCGAATGGCGGGGCGAAACCACTTCCCCCTTGGGAGACGTTCCATTCGTCGGAGGTGGTTATGGAGGGGCCATTGTCGTTTAAGAGACCTACGCCCCGTTTGAATCGTCGGAGCCATTCCGTGTTATCGGCGGAAGTTTGGTTCCATGGGTCGTCCCTGGATGGTGTTAGTGGATATATAAAGACCTAAGAAAAAGAAACTTACTCATCGTAGATGATCCACCGCGCTTGATGTTGAAGTTCCTCGTCGGTGGGAATATGTTTATTCGGGTTATTGTTGGACGTAACCATTGTGACATAGCGTGATAACTCCCTCTCTAGTCGTCTAAAACAGTTGGAATCATTAAGGAATGTTCCGATGCGCGTGCGGAGTTGGTCATCGTTAGGTGAGGACCGACAGGATGGGGCATTTGCGACGCCGGATTCGTGCGTTTCAAAGGAGACTCGGCGGGAGTGGGAACTGGTGCGGCGGGATGTCCCGGAGAGACAACTTGACGGGGTTCTCGATGGACCTTTAGAAGTAGCCTCGACGGGGACAGTAGGTGGGGGCATCAGCTGTCTTGCGATATCACCAGGACGGGTCTCGATACCCTCGTGACGTCTCCGTAACGCCCATAACCAATCCAAGTTATCAGCAGCTGTCTGGTTCCATCCGTCATCGTTACCGTAGATGATAATCCGCGCTTGTCTTTGTAAATCATCATCAGTGGGTTTAACACCCTTTTGTAGTTGGCTTGCGAGGTAGTCACCCAGTTCTCTTTGAAGACGTGAGTAGTTGTGGATAGTGGAGTCGATGGTGGCGGGGTCGGTGGACCGGATGTTTAAGTCGCCTACCTCCTCACTCCGAGGGAGATGCGCACGTTGACGGAAGGGCGCAATCCACTTGGTATCTCGTTTGATCAGGCGGATTAGGAAATTCGCGATGACGTCAGATGGATGGGTGGATACCTCTTCAACTTGTCCTACGATCCGACAGGCTTCTTCTTGTAGCTCGGTGTCTAGGGGGATCAGACCTAGCATCTGACGAGAAGTGACGTAATCCTGTAAAGCCAACTCCAACGGACACGCCTCGAACAAGTTGTCTTTACCATTAATCTTCAGAATAGCCAGTCTATTCTCGGCCTGTGTTCTCAGCGGCCCAAACTTAGCTTTATGTGCCAGTTCCTCATCCGCCATGATAAGATCTCTGAACCACGACGACATGGATGAGATGCCATGGAAGGAAATCACCTCGGAGGCAAATGTAATTCTGCAGGCTTCGAGAATCAGTTGGTCGTCGGTGGGGCGTAACTCGGGGGATATCGCGCCTTGTTCGAAGCGGTTGGCGATGTAGTAGACTAACTCGTCCTTGATAAGTTCGTATGCGTTCCGTGGAGACTCGGGGGGTGCTTGGCCGGGACCCATGGGGAATGGCGAGTTTCGTTCCGTCTCGATTAGGTCTGGTCACATGGTCAGAAACATTAACTAATAAAACAAGGAAAGGAACATGGTTGAAGATGATGATGACAACTTCTTACTATGTTATGGGACAAATAAGTGGTAACATACACGGTGGAATCGCATTCTCAACAAACGCCAACACAGACCTATCAAACCCCCAATCACCCTTCCATTCCGCCATTGAAGCACCAGCTTTGAAATGCTCAGCTAGATGTTCCACACGGGCAACCCAATTATCCATGACGATGCCACAGAACCCACACCGGGAGCGAATAACCGGCGCCGCCACCCGCCAGTTCTTCATAGACCAGTCTACAAACTTGACGTTATGCACCAATCGAAGATGCTGGTTAAGGTGGTCTTTCCGGTAAAACGTTCGTTCGGCGAGAGACTTGTCTTGGCAGGAACTGCAGTTGTGGGATTCCATGTGGCTTTCAGTGGGGTTGGCAAGACCACAGAAGACGCAGGAGGGTATGCCGGAAATGGGCTCGATGGCGGTGATTCCTTCGGGAGAACAGACCCAGCGTTCGAGAGAGAGATGGAGGGACTTCTCGTGCCGTTGCCAGTCGTGTTTGGTTTTGAAGGTTTCGGGACAGAAGGTGCATTGGAAGGTCCGGAGAGGACCAGGGTAGAGAGAACTTGGTTCAACGGGTAACACGCCACCACGCCGTCTCCGTCTCCGTCGACCCCGCTGCATTGAGCCCAAGGACCCCAAGGAACCCCGCGAGGCATGAGACCAAGCAGATGCGAAACTCCCATTTGAAGACCTCGACGTCCCCACCGAAGAAGCAGATGACCCCTCGTGTAACGACCGGCCAGAACCATCGTCAGTGTAATTCCCCAAGCTATTCTGCTCCGACCCCACACTCGACTCCGTCACGGCCCTCGCAATGGCAATAACCGAGGCAGCTTCATGTTCCGGCGGCGAATTCGCCCATCTCTGAAGGGGGTTCATAGTTTCAGCACCAGGGACGGCCCGTCTGTTAATTTCGATGGCGGGGCTCTTATTAGCGTTAAGCCACGCTTGTGGATGCGGCGAGGTTGAGCGTGTGGGGACTTGGACTTTCCCGCGCCGCCGGGCGTTGGCTAACCAGTTTGTGATTTGGACTTTTGAAAGCCCGGTTTGTCGTTGGAGGAGGTCTTTTTCTTCGTCGCTGGGGTATGGGTGGCGGGTGTGTGTGGAGAGCCAGTTTCGGAGGATTCGAACGGAGGCACGGGAGAAGCGGGCGCCGATTTTGGCGGGGGGGAGGGCGCTTTCGGGGGTGTCGGTGGGTGGGCCGGTGGGTGGGCCGGTCATAGGGTGGTCGGCGGTGCTTACGCTGGATGGGCCGGTGAGAGAGCTGACGAGGTGGTCTTGCGGGATTAAGTTTGGATGGTCCCCAAAGGTCGGCCACGGGTCGGCGGGAAGAAGGAACTCGTTGGGTATATGGGCGGTCATAAGACTGAAACTACAGGACTGTCCTAGGGCTACACAGCTGGTACAATGTCCTTTATACTGACCCTCATGGATCTTCTTACAGTTGAAACCACCCGAGATACACTGCTGACAAGGTGAAACAGGGTTCTCGAGAAGCGAATCGTTGAAGAGACCGGCGCCAGGATCTAGAGAGGCGGAGGCGCTTGATAAAGGGAGAGACATGGGGAGTTGGGCGGCGGTGAAGTGTTGGAGGGCGAAGAAGGTGAGGTCGTCGTCTGTGACGTTTTCTAGGGCGAGAGTCATGTTTTGGGTTGTTGCGGCGGTTGTGGCGGGCTCGGAGGGGGCGCCTTGGGCGGTGGATGGGGGTGGTGGGAGCATCGATGGCCAGTCAAGGAAAGGATCCATTTTGGAAGGTGATGATGATAGTGTAGATGTGAAGATGTCAAGATCTGAGATGTTAAGATGTCAGGATGTCAAGATAATCAATGTCATGTATCTCAAAGGGCGTAGAATCCTGTTTTCTATAAGAAGATTTTAAAAAAGACGCATGTATACATAACATGTCAAAAGACCATGGGAATCCAACACTACAAATATATTCCAACTAACTCAAATCCCAAATCTCCATAGATCCAATGCACGCCCCAATACCCCATACAGTAGTCTTCATCAATCCATTCACCCCTCGGTCTTTCTCCGTCGGTCGGTCGGGCTAACTGTTAATAAACGCAGTCATTCACTCCACTATTTCCTTGTTCCTACGTCAACGTCGCCAGCCAGTCAGCCGGTCTTCTTATCGCGGTTTGTCCGTGGCCATGCGTAGCCTGGAACGGGTAGTTTGATTCCTTCCCGGCCTTGTTTTTTTAGAACCTCGTTTGTGAACGTGGGGAGCGGCCGAGTTGATGTTTTGCCTGGTTGGATTGTCGGATAAACTTGGGGGATTTTCTTAGTGGTTTTTTCTGATTCTGTTCTAGGTAGTCTTGGGGGTTGAGGCTTATACATTCTACGTTCTTAACTTGTGTAGCCTTCAACTTTAAACATTCTTCTAGACTTCTCTCTCCCCTCTTTTGAACTTGGTTACATCATTTTCACAATCTTATATACGTACAACATCTTTACACATTCAATTGTCCACATAATACTCACAGCCTATAACAAGTCTTGCTGCCCCGCTCTATCTCTAAACAACCCCTGTTCCGCCTGGTCTGTCCTAGCTCCTGCCATGGCATGTCAATCCTACGCCCTTCCAATGACAAGACCGCCCTTCACAAAAATATTTCCCCAACCTGCCTTGTCTGCAATCCACCCAATATATGGCCTTCCGGTTGTCCTTTTGTATAGTCCAAGAGCTGCGTGACTCGACACCTCTCCGTCATCGTCTGACTCAGATCCACTATCGTACATGTGTAGATTTTCCTTGTTTTTTTACCTCCTGTGTAGCAATGCGGTTCTTTTGTCTGCTTTGTCATAGACTAAATTTGCCCTCTACAAGGATTCCGGAAAATCGACTTTCTTACCGCGGAATCGTCGTTCAATGTTCTGGAAGGGGAAGGTATAACAAGCGTACTCGACATCACCGTGTGCCTGCCTTATATATCAAATTTATTCCCCGAGTACTTGATATCTAGATATATCATCTAAAATCTTGACAACAGTCATGTACATAGATCTCATTAGAATTCCCACGCTAACCTAAACACTCACCATTCACCGACAACCCCCGATTGCCATCAAACATTTGACATGAACCCTCACGCCCTTATTTTGACCTCCCGCATAATGACTGTGCCCTGGGGAATCCCTCCATCAACGGCTATCCCAAAGCAGTACATCCACACGAACTGCCGTCGCCCACTCCCAAAACGTAACAAAAAAGGCCCCGACCAATCATTACAACCTTGTCTACGTACCCACTGCAACCCGCCCTTGATATCACCAGACATCACCAAAAAGGATATCCAGCACGCCACCAAAAGGAACATACAACACCGGGTATTCGCACGTGGTCACCCACCGTACTACTAATCCAGCGCTCTGTGGCTTGACTATGGGGGAGCAGACGGGACCCCGTATTTTCCGCAGGCTATGGTCGTATGTGGAAGACAAGAGTGTTACTAGAGGTTATATTTCGAGGTCTGGCCGGCCGGCCGAGTAACGGAGTTTGAATTCTCAGTTCGCACTGTGTGGTGGCGTTTTTTGTATGTAACAACAGTGTATACTATACTTATGCGCACTGTTAGTTTCGGTTGCTTAGTCATGACGGATTGAGACCCTTATCTACGACCCAATAACCCTACTATTTGTGAAGTCACAATCCCGTTGACGAACATTTTGCACCAACTTGACAATCATTTTGTGGTATCACGACATTTACTGTGTTTGTAAACCATTTGCTCACCTCATATTTGTGTAACGATTGCTATTTTACATTTGCCGCATTTACTCGAAGGTTCTTGCTGTTTCGTCATATGTAAAGTGTCACATTCTTCTACGTCCACATTATAAGCTTCTCATGACCGATTCTGTTACACGAAACGGTTCTGATTATAAATATATACATACATCAGCATCCACAGGTTAAACAGGCTGATTTGAAACTAAAACCCAGATGTCAGATACATCAAACCACTCATATTACGACATCACATCGCCACAATATGCCATCCTATAGAGTCTTCTACATACAAACCTCGAGAACAATCACCAGACAAAACACCTTCCCGCCACATATAGTCACCCCCCCGGAGCCTTTCCGAGTCTACAATGGTCTCACCGAGAGGCAACCAAACTAGCCCCAAGCCTCAAAAACCCCCGAGACACTCAAAGACATGCCACTCGGTCACCACCGAAAGGGTCAAAACCCTACTGCCCAAAATCTCCAGTCCTCCAATTAACCTCTATCGGGCCCCGGCCCCACTCATTCTTTGCAATCAATTGCCAAAGGTGGCGACCCGATTACCCAAATCATGCATGATGACCAGGGTTTAGATGACAAATTCTCCACTTTTTCGTTAACGAGCCTATTGGTTGTCTTTTAACCAAGACACCACCACTCGAATTTTCAACCCCTCTATCTAGAGCCGGCTTTAATCATTGTGATATCATCCTGACGTTGCGTGAGAATCTTGCGTATATAGACTGGTGTTGTCTTTAATCCAAGTGCTTTTTTTCGCTTCTTAAAGGAATCTATTCACCTAAAGAAGCCGTTTTGCCCTACAGATAGGCAGTCTTAAACTATACCATTTGAAATCTACTCTCTTTCTATAGTACCACCCACCTCGTCATAATGTCGTCCGAAGATCACCCATATACTTGCAACACCTGCCGTATCGGCTACCGTGCCATTGAGCTGCAAAAGGCCCACATGCGCAGCGAATGGCAGTAAGTTTATCCATATCTCTACACTCCCGCCAACCCCACTAACCATTCCTAGTCGGTACAACCTCAAGCGTAGAGTCGCCTCTCTGCCCCCCGTCGCCGCCGAAGCCTTCTCCGCCAAGCTCCTCCAAGCCCGTGCCGACACCGAAGAGGCTGAAAAGGTCTTCGAGGGAACCTCCTGCAAGACCTGCAACAAGAACTTCAACAGTGCCAACGCCTTCTCCAACCACCTTGTCAGTGCCAAGCACAAGCAGAACGTCGCTCGTGCCCAGAATGTAGAGAAGAAGCCCGTAATTGATACCCTAGAGGAGGATACCGCCACCAGCACCTTCTCTCTGGGTGAGCCCGTTAAGACTGAGGAGGATGTCTTGGCTGAGGTTACCAAGGCTGTTGAGAAGACCGAGATCTCCACTGAGGAGGTTCCCGCCGCTGAGACTGAGGAGGCCAAGGACGCTGAGATGACCGAGGAGGTTGATGTCACTCTTAACTGCCTTTTCTGCTCGCACGTTGCCGCTGATATCGACGCCAACGTCGCCCACATGGGAGTCTCCCACGGCACTGTCATCCCCGAAAAGACTTTCCTCGTTGACCTCCCCGGTCTCATTCGCCACCTCAGCAAGCGTATCCAGAAGCACAATGCCTGCATTGTCTGCTTCAAGGTAAAGAGCACCGCTTTCGCCGTACAAACACACATGCGTGATACCGCCCACTGCGTTATCCCCTTCATCACCGAGGAGGAACAACTCGACATTGGTGACTTTTACGATTTCCGCTCTACCTACTCTGATGGTGAATGGTCTGATGAGGAAGATGAGGAGGAGTCTGCTGGCCCTAGCAAGCTTGGTGCTTCTCGTTCTGTCAAGTTGACTAACGAGAATGGCGAGGAGATCGTCGAGGATGGTGAAGGTTGGGAAACTGACTCGTCGTGCTCATCTGAATGCTCTGAGGACATCGGCCCCGTTCTGGCCGACGACTCCCTTGAGTCTCCCAGCCGTCCCAAGGAGGAACTTCGTGCCCACCGCCGCGCCGACGGCTACCACTCGCACGCACACAAGCACGTGCGCGCCGCCTTCTACGACGAATATGAACTGCACCTCCCCTCTGGCCGCGCCGTAGGCCACCGTCGTGACCAGAAATTCTACAGACAGAACCTCCATAACTACCCCACACCAGCGGAACGTGCCGAGATGAAGTTACTCGAGGCCGCGCAGACAGAGGAAGAAGAAGAGACCCGTGGTCGCCAAATGGTACCCCGGAATGAGATGGGCCTGGCCGGCGTCGGAATGGACGCGCGGAGGGAAATGCAGAAGCAGGGTATTAAGCACCAGAAGGCGGCGAGAGCGCACCAAGCTAAGCAGGACTACGTTATTGGCGTTAAGCTCAATAAGCAGAAGAACTACTTCTACCGTTATGTTAACGGTGGTTAGACGGCTTGCTCTGGGCGTTTTTGCTTTGGTTTTTTTCTTGGGCTTTTCTCTTTGATTTTCTTGGGTTTTGCATTTTGGGATTGGGTTGTTGTTGGTTTGATACGCTTTTTGTGTTTTGTTGTTTGATGATAACGGGTTATGAATAAGGGTGCCAGACCCCTTACATATGGTCTCAATAAAAGTATCTTGGTTTTTAAACTGTCACGTTCACGTATACACATACATGTAAACTGTAAAACTTTCATAATCATGAAACGAGAAACACAAAAATATAAATGCAAATAGAATCCCAGGCTATAAGAAAGACGCACCACCGGTACCTCCCACCAAAACCCCTTTCAACTGACAACCAGAAGTCTAATCTGCCCCCCACGGAGAATACCAAGCAGTGTCCCCAGTCAAGCCCAAGACGCAAGTCGTCTTGTACAGAGAAAATGTGGATATCAAAATATGAGACCGAGAAATCCCGTAAATAAAAGAAGTGAAGGCGATAGAGTCAAGACTAAGAAGTGAGAATCCGGTTGAATACGTGCATCGTCGGTTGTAGTACCGGGTGTAGAGGGTGTTGAATTAGGTTAGGGTACGGTTACTCGTCGTCGGGGGCAGTGAAGAGACTGATGCGCATGCGATGACTCTGGAGAAGAGATATATATGTTAGATGGAGACTTGGAATGTACACTGAATGGTAACTTACAAAAGGCAACTTTGGGATAATGACAAAGATGACAGCGACAAAGTTGATGACAAAGTAGAGAAGATCGTAGTGCGTGTAGTGAGTGCTCAAAAGGAACAGACCAATGGGCACGGCGAGAAGGAACTTCTTGGCGGGAGTATACTGCGCGCCATTGTCGATTTGCTCCCACATGTTCAAGTTATCGAAAGCGCCACCATTGAACTCAAACGGCGTGCCCCGGACATGGTGGAACATAATGTACGAGCCTACCATGTACGTGATATTGGTGAGAGTCCACGAGGCTTCCGAGGTCACGCCGGGAAGCATGTTGAAGAGGAGTTTAAGGCAGGCGATGAGGACGAAGTGGATTGTCCAGGCACCTAGGTCGGTCACATGTTAGCTTTCGTTTAGTTCGGTTGGGACCGAAGAGTCGACAATGACGTACCCTTGGAGTTCACCCAGTTCGCGTTCAGGTTGGGCAGGACGGCCTGGTCACTGATTTGTTCGAGAGTCTCTTGGGGCTCATGGTACACCTGCAATATCGAGCTGCTTCGCCGTCTCCGGACGTTATCCCCCGTGTTGTGATCGGGCATGGTGAGCGGGTGGAAGCGGGTATTGCGAGGGGTATTCGATTTGGTTATTACGGGTGGCGCCGGGTCGTAATGACGATGCGCGGTGGCGATAGAGGGGTTGAAATGGGGATGACCGGCTTCAAGCAATTGGCTTGATGGTCCGGATTGTATAGAGGCGTATCGAGCCAGTGTCGAGTCTCCTTTTCGGTGGGCTTAGAATCTGGCGGTGTTGGCGGGGACCACGACAAGGAGGGGGAGGGAGGCAATCAATGCGTTCTGCGATAAAGCAAACCACGAAAAGTACAGTTAAAAAAAGTATTCAGATGAAGTGTTTGCGTTAGGCTTCGACTGTGATGCCAACGAGTCAATGGAGAGTAATCACAAGCAAAAGTGATTGTAAAAGGCGCGTCGCTATAAGGCTGTATTATATCAACTCTCAAGTCACTCGAGCAATTGCCGTAAAGTAAAAAAAAAAAAGATTGCGTTGTCGAATATCAGAATATAAAAAAAAGTAAATTGACAATGAATGGAAACGTGATAGAAAAAAAAAAAAAGGTACCAGCTTATTGTGCGTGCTACAAATGGGAAACTGCTACTATACACGCTACCTGCAAGCTGGCTCCCGAAACTAGAAAGTGGGCCGGCCTGCCAGCTAGCTTTGGCTGTCGCCACTAGAGATGGCACCACAGGGGTTTTTTTTTTTCCTTGGGCAGGAGAGAGGGGCCCGCGTGGAGATGTGGATGACGCCGGAGGTTACGGAATTGGGTGCTGAGCACATGTCAAATTGGTTACAGCTGACAAGGCTGTGACGTGAGGGGTTCACATGGAATTGTAATTTTTTGGCCTTTTGGATGAGCCACGCAAGGCTGAGTGGTGATGTAAAAGCCTCCGATGGGGACGACTGTGTTGATACAGATTGTATGGCTTTACTTCCTTGGGTTTCATACCATCTCGTGTCAATTCCGGTCGTAACGACTAGGATCATGACTTGTCCAGCCCAAAAGCATCAGTCACATGATCCCATACCTGGAGAAAATAGGCCATCCCGAATCCGTCTCCGCATGACCTATCACCCGATTTAATCTCATCATAGCTAGCTTGTCACTCTATTTTGTCATCCCGTGTTTTCCTCCAAAAGCATGTGTGCTCTGTCTATCCGTCGAGTGTCGTGTGTCCTGTGTGTACACATTTATGTTTCTGTGTCTTGGGTTTCGGCCGCAATGTGAAAACCGGAAGGGAACATTTGGCATTTTCTGCACGGGGCATCTGGCTGCATCCGCTTAGCCGCATTACCCTGTGCAAACATAACATTGGGTTGATTGGCGAGTGTGAATCTCGGAGGTAGTAGTGATACACACTCCCGATGGATGTTCTCCATAGATACAGAACATTTCCAAATGATCCTTAGTAGTCGGCACATGTCAAACCTAGCTCACTGTTATGTCATGATCCCATCTTCCAGACATGTGACAACTTATACAATATTTGATCTCTCTCAGTTTAGGCTCCCTCGTCGCGGGATCGGATATCCCAATGCAACCCTCCAATACAAAGCTCTCAAATGTAATCCTCCAAATCATACCCAATTGTTCCCTTGACTCGTCCATCCGACGGCTGCACGTCCAATTTCTAACCCTAGTTGTGATACCGAGCCCATGGATGAAATGGGTCCCTGTAATTGCCGTTTTCGTAACTCAACATCAGTATACGCCTAGATGAAGCACTCACATGCAAGAGAAGTAGTTGCCATTATATCTGGAAATGCGGGGCTGAGCCCAAGGCAGGCTATGAATGTTTTTCTCTCCCCCATTAGACTTTCAAAAACTTCATCTTCTTC
This sequence comes from Huntiella bhutanensis, assembly GCA_002018275.1. Lineage (NCBI taxonomy): Eukaryota > Fungi > Ascomycota > Sordariomycetes > Microascales > Ceratocystidaceae > Huntiella > Huntiella bhutanensis. The sequence goes on from MJMS01000017.1 coordinate 76,965, forward strand.
ATATCATCAACCTCCCTTTGTCACCTGCCTTTGGCTAACTTCCATCTCCGACCTTGTTGTGTTTCTCTCCAAACTTGACCTTTTGGTCTCTACAATCCTCAAATAAACAAGTTCACCTCGACAAATATCTATACCTTAGCGTTGCTTTTCTAGTTCGATAACAACGGTCGTCCATCTAAAAATTGAACCATCTTCAAAATTGTCAAGATAAAACCATCCATCTTTCTGTAAGACATCATCAATAAGCTAATCTAGCATCACAAACTAACAACATAAACTTCAAATGATCAGTTTCGAAATGGATGCGACAATTCCTCGCAGTTCCCCGTCTGCTGTTAACAATACAGTGCTTCGGGAACTCATATTAGAGTCGGAGCACTACAAAGTTCCATCTACTCACCATGAGTACGCCCAATCGGATCCTAGTGCCGATCGTTCTGGGGAAAGGGAGATGCTCGATTCTATCATCGATAGCAGTCCCAATATTCAATTACCCTATGGCTATTGTTGTAATGGGGTTGAGGATATGAACGACCTCCGTCATCTCACTACATCGTACAAGCCTCTCCCCGGCGTGTATTCATCAGAGGTTAAAACGGCTGGCTCTGAGATGGTTAACAACCGTCTGGAGTATCTTTCTTTTCCTGTCCTCTCCCGCGTTCCCTCGTCAAATATTTCCGACGACCTCTTGCTCTGGACAAACAGATTCCTGGCCACAAATCCCCGTGTCTGTCAGTACCCACCCGAGCATATCAAGTATTTAGCTCATGTCTTTTTCAGCACCACATCAAGCTAGCCATATGATGTGTGTAGACAGGCATTGAATCACTTGAACTCGGAATCATACTCCCTCCAGCTTTTCTATCTCTTGAATGATATGTGTTGTCATAATTGGGCAGAGGTCGATATTTTTGTGGCTCGGCCTCCCACTGTACCCCGTGCAGTTAAATTCTCTCCTGTAAAGCTCAATGGTTACAGTGGGCCCGATGTCACTGAATCCTCAGCTCCCAGTAGCTCCGCTACTGATTCCACCGTCAGGCCACCCTGGGAAGTGAAGCTAAACTTCAATTGGGCTGACGATGTAGACGAAAACCCGGACGTTATTACACAGTCTCAGGTTCCTGGTAGCGATAGCGCGGTTCCAATGCACGGGGTAGCTAATATGCGTAGCGGACGCACTAGAGAGAGATGCTGTCCTTCTACGGGTCACTTCATGCTCCATACTATAGACGAGGTTCCCGAAGAAGGCGATCTTTCCTCGGTGTCAGAGCATGCCAACTTGACTACCAGGACCGTTAAAGATTTTAGAGGTCAGGAGTATCACCCAAATCCCGTGGTACCTTGCTGTGTCCAGAAAGATGGTGTACCCGAGTCTGTGGATCCGGCCGTCTTATGTGCGGTGAAATATAACAATCGGGACTCTTGGGGTTGTACCGGATTCTGCCCTGAGGAAACTAACTTTGAACATTCCAGACCAATGTCCGAGAGTGAGATTTCCTTAATGCAGCTCATAGGTGCCCATCCTGTGGACGGCGAGAACTCGGTCACGTCACCTATTACTAGTTGTGAAAGCTTGAGGCCAAGCAACAGCGACGATGGGTCTTCAATCCCATCATCAGCTCCTTCGGAATTCAATGCCAAGGACGATGTATGTGGTCGGGAGATTGCGACTACGAGTGAGCCATTTCACCAGACAGAAGAAATGGATGAGAAGCAATATGTCCCCACTTTCCCATGGGAGGAGCCTCCTGACGGTGTGATTGGTTTCATCATGCCTGTTTTCCAGAGGGCACAACAAAAGGTACCTGAAGGCGGATGTATAGCTTAGAAGGTATCCCCAGCAGCCGTTGTGGCTGAAAAGGTCAAGAAGCCCCTTCTTGTGTCAGCAGTCGATCTGACCATGTCGGATGCTCACACGCAGGATGACAAAGCCTTGTATAACAGCCTAAAGCCAGTTCTGTCTCATGAAAGCGTATCAAAGCCAAAAACTGACGTACTTGCGGCGTCATTGGTTGCCCCAACACAAGATTCATCCGGAGAGTCAGGAAATGAGATGTCGGTAACGTTTAGGGACCTAGATTTCAGGACTCCATATTGTTCAGATACGTCAGTGACGGATGATGAAAACTCTTCGGGTGAGCGTGTGTCACGTACAGATGTATCTACAAAGATTGTGCCAAGTAGATCTGTAGAGGCAACGCCTTGTGTGTTGATTGATAACAAGATGGGGGGCTTTAAGGGCGTCAGTTCCTGTGGTGAGAGGAGCATGGAGGGTATCCGAGATGTGGCCAAGGTTGAGCAATCAGGTACAGAAGAAAGGGTATCATCGATCAAGAAGCCGGAAGTTCAAGCTGTACATCCACCAGCAGAGAATTTGACTAAGGGTCAGGTTGAGCAGCCGATGCCTCATGTCACCTTGCCATCAGCCAACAACCTTTCTGAAGCCACACGGAAGAAAAATCAGTCCAAGAACAAAACTCCCCAGAAAAAGAAAGCCAAAGCCAAAGTTAATGGACCTAATTCACTGTCAAGGCCGTTGACTGAGGAGGAGGCTATGGCGCAGGTTAAACAGGTAGATATTGGTGTGACATCATTATCTCCTGGTAATAAGGACCAGGTCAAGAAGAGGAGTATGGGTGAAGTGAAGAAGTCTGATAAAGCGTTGACATTGGCAACTTTGGATCAGACAGATATTCCATGGGTTGCTCCAGTCAAAAAAAAGCCGGTGAAGAATCAGGCTATAGGTCAAGTTAAGCCCAACAACAAACTGACTACCCCGCCAAGTTTAGAACCGGCTATGGGTCAGGCAAAAGTTGATGTGACATCACAGCTAACTAAGACCAAGTCACCGAAGAAAAAGCACTGGGGCAAAAAGAAGCTGGCTAAAGTTCCAAAAGAGCGAGCAGACAATGAAGGGTCGTTGTCACGTGGAAATTAGATCGATATTGAAAAAGGTACAATGAGCGGAATGTTGAGTTAGCTGGATTCTGTGTGTGAATCTTATTGAGCGTCGTCATCAGATAGAAAGTTGGTGATAGTGAATTTGAGTTCCAAGTATAATTTTTTTAACTCCAGACGCCGTGTGTGACCCAACGGACCAACCACCTGATGAAATAGTAAAACAAAATTCCAAGTATAATTAAATCGATTACAACATATGTTTTTCATATTCAGCTACAAAGTCTTAGGGTTATACGAAGATGCGAAGTACAGGATATCGACGCTTGACCTTGTTTTCATCCCGGTCCGTCCCATCAAGACATTAGAGCGTCAAAGCGAACGAATGCATTGACGTTGTTTGGAAGGGGGTAAGATTTTTGTGGATTCATGGATGTGCGCGTGACAGGACCGAAGGAGGTAGAGAATAGATCCATAGACCCATGAGATACAGAATATTTGGCATTATTTTTTGGGTATTTTGGAACGGACGTCATGCGTTTGATGCTTGAGATGTGGAGTTTTGTTTATGCAGGAATGTGGGGGTCAGATTCAGTATCTGAGTAGTGAATTGGAATGAATAATAGGGACTTTGAGAACAAAAGAAAGTGTGGATATTCACATGCCACAGATATGTCTTTTTTTCAAGATTGATGTGGCGATATACATAGATGAGTTGCTTTTGACAACGGTGGATGATGATTGACGGGTAGGGGCTTGGCAAAACGGGCATTTATTGGAATGTCTGATTTTGATAATGATAAGAACATGATACATAGATTATGATAGCGGAATAGTTGGAACAACATGATGGTGGTGGTGTTAATCACATTGTAATCTCCCTTTTTTGTGATGGGAAAAGAGGAGAAAAGAAGGACCTGGGATTTGAATTTTCGAATTTTCAGGTAGGTCAGTTTGGACGGTTGCGGATGGGCTTGAAGGTGTGATCGACTGGGTTGGGGAGGTTCTTTATATCAGCTTGGTGAGGCATGTAAAGATGCGCCATGTGGACTTTTGAATGCAAGCACTTTAGGTGATGCATGGAATGGAAGCGACGTGGGTAATTTGGGATTTTGTAGTGGATATGGTGGATGCCCTGTAGTGGGTGACGGATACAATATGTGAAGACTTGCGTGTACAAGTACTATTTAAGTAGAATGGAGTTTTTACTGTAGCTACACGGAGAAAGTACTTGTAGGTTCATCTACCCGTAATGACCGATATTGACACCATCAATCAACATGTAACATTGTCGTCATTTTCTGCATTCGTCCGTTTACCTTGCACAAAACAGGGTAGTAAGTATTAGGGTTGTAGAAGGACGAATAAACCCTGCGTGATGGTCCTATGGAATGATGACACGACAGGCGGGTTATGCTTCTAGAACAAGGTAATTAACCTGATTTGAAGTTTAAGTAAGCTGTTGGATGTGTTGTGTTTTTGGGTACAAGACATACGCCCTGCTCATGTGCTGTATGCAGACCTAAGAACACTGGATTCCTCAAATCGGAGCTCCCGATGTGAGTTCTTTTGTATCAAGGAAGGGAGGAAGGAAGCTGGAGGATGGTAGAAGAGAGCTCATAGAAGCATGGGTTAAGCGGGGAGAACTCAAGAGGTCATTTCCTAACCTATTCCGGCAAGCTGGAGAGACATTTTGGTGAAAGAAAGAAAGGGTTTGAAAGAGGGGGTGTTTTTGGTGGACTGTTAACAAGACTAGATCACTCTCTTCTTTCCTTCTTTTATTCCCTTCGTTGTCGGTCTTTTTTTCTTCAAAACATCGTCACCATCACTATTCTTCACCAATTCAAAGGTATGTACGTCTTTCTGGTCTTGTTGTCGTTCCATGGGAAACACACCCGTCGTCTCCTCCCTTCCGCTTATTTCAATCCATACCTAAATCCCCTGTTCAGCTACTCGCTTCAGTAACTACCCTGGTCATCCAACTGACCACACCACACACACACACACCAAAGTCGTTTTGTTCGCCCGTTCGTCGGGTTGGTCATTTGGAAGGTGTGTGCGTGTGTGTGCGTGTGTGTTGGTATGGTTTGGGCGTTTTGTTCTTTTTTATGTGAAAAAAAAAAGAGATCTAGTTATGCGGGATGTAGCCTTGCATTTTGGTGGATACACATGTTTTGTGTCTATGGATTGAGATATACAATACTTTACATACAGGAAGTGCCGGCGGGTCGGTTCGGTATGGATTGAGCGGGGCTTACGTCGCTTGTTATCAAACTTGTGAAAGGTTGTGTCGTGGAAACTTTGATGAAGAGTCTATCCATGAATACAGCACAGCGTGAAAATCAACTTGCCACATACAATACGCAATAAGCCCTACTTTCATCGCCATCTCCGCAATAGCAGAACCCTCTTTTGTTCTATAGTCTATTCTATTTGTTGCCCCCCCTGTTTTATCACATTCACGCTAACCATTAATTGGCACTCTAGTTTACTTATCGTTTGTTCTAGACGACTCTTGTTAGGTTTAATCTGTCACATCGGAATCTATTCACACGCTCGTTGCGTTGCTACTCACAACACACACTTCGATTGCGCCACTTGATATCCAACAACCGCTTCGATTACCATTCTGTTCGCCTTATACACTTGGCATTAACAAATAAAGTAAGTCTGCTGCCGCCCTCACTCGTCTGTACCATATCCCTCAAATCCCTGTTGGTTGTCGCCTTCCCCGATTCTACTACTGCCGGTATCATGGGACTTGCCTCTGCACAGTCACTATATCGCTCCGTCTCCCTTTCTTTTGTTCATTTTTGTCTTTCCTTCACTCTATATGGCCCATTGTCCGTCTACCCACACGCCACATCGCGTCCCTCAATTCCCATGCCCGTGGGTTGCCAACAAATGTCGCAAGCCCAGATCGGTCCAACTGTTGTCGCTCAGGTCCCTTAGAGTGTTCCATGCGCGCCGATCCGAGGCACACTGGTTCTTGCCTTTAGTCGTCCTGCTCACTATAACAGAGATGCTTGCACATAGGCCGTGATCGTCTGCTGTGTCACGGAATCCATAGAAGCCCTCTAGGCACTGCATATATCACTTCACATCCGTATAACATTCTTGCTGCACATATTGGATACCCAGAATACATGTTGCATGCATGCTGTCTGACGAGTTGGAACCCATGGTTCTAGTCTACACCATGGTGTCTCGTCTCGGGCCTGTCCTGTCTGGTGCCCGTGTCCCTCCGTTTGCCCTGTGCGTTGAGCCTTTTCTAGCAGCCAGGGCTCCCTGAGCTTTTTTCCCTCTATTTTCTTGTGCACACGCCTACTAAGGACCATCGGAAGGATACCGTCCGTCTGGCTGGGTGGGTGGGTTTAGCTTTATGTTGAGAAACAAGAGTTGTAAATCCAACCGTATGGTTATTAGTGATGGCACATTGCAGGTGAACACTTGAGTATCATAGAAAGTGTCCAAGAGTTCGGCTCTTTTTCTTCTTCCTTTTTGCCCTATTTGTACAATTCAATCATTCAAGTGGTCACTGTCTTGGGTTCCCCGTTCGCTGTCTCCTGTACTCAGAACAAGCCACTAAATTCACGTGCTTGTTTTTCATGCACCTGTAAACCCAATATACAGAGGTTCCAGACTTTGTTTCGCTGTTGTACCCATTTTTGGAGTTACCGATGTCATGGAGGACAAACGCAGTACACGGAGTGCGCGACCACCGGCTGTATCATCATCCACTAGACCGTCAACGCCGTTGCTCTGTAAAGCCCAAGAAAGTCTTGTTCTTGCTTTTATATTCACACCCCTTACTGCCACTGTTTATGTTTGCTATAAGCTTCTTTTTGCTTTCCTTTCGGCATCCAATTATTTAGCACAACGACAGTCGGGGATTGCCTCGCGTCCCAATAAATGTCTTCCTGGCCTGGAGACGAGGGGCTATGTCTTGGTTTCTTGTGCGCGTCACCATTTACAACAAGTTGGTAGACATTATCGCTGGAACACATGGTGGATGGCTACACTCAAGGAGTCGCCGGCGGGTTCCATTACAATCTTTTGATTCTTCTTTGGTTTCTACTCCTATCCTCGACAATGAAAGAATGAAAGAGTTGTTTGGTACGTTCGTCACACGCCCTGTTGTTTTTCTTTTTTGTGCACACCCCACCATTCACCCCCTTCCCGGACCCATGGGCAAGTCAGATAAATCTCATGACATAAGTCCGGTCGTTTTTCTTTCCCACTGTTGGTCCCAAAGAACACCTCTGCTGAAGACTACATTAAGTAACTCTTCCGTCGAGCCTATCTGTCTCATATCATTCCCTTCTTCTGTCTGTTTGTAACTTTACATCTACACATTGAGTCTATTCTCTTGGTACTCACATACGATATCTCTTATTTTTTTGTTCAAAAGCTTTGAAATACTTCTTGGAGTTCGGACCACTCTATTCTCTCCTTACCTTGGCTTTCACACCTTGCCTTTACTTGGTCCAAGTCACTACATAATTGGTCATCCCTGACTTTGGCCTATATCCCATAAACGTCCCGGCTATATCCTATCCCACTATCGCCTGCTCATGACCCCTTGTCCCCCATTTCTGGGCTTGTGTGTGTATTTACCGCGAGACCTCGCTTTGGTCTGGCTTTTCAGAGAGTGTGCAATTTCATTATTATTGCAGCTAGTCCGCCGTCTTGTCTAATCAATCCGGAGTCTCTCTTCTCTTCTTTTTCTTTTTCCTTTCTTCTTCTTCACGTATCACTATCCGCGTTCGTTCGTCTGTTGATATTGCCATCCTAGAGAACTATAAACTTGTTGGTTGCGTATTGTGATTATCCCACTATCAGCTTCCTTCTCGTGTTGTACTGCATCTCTTTGCCTCTCGTTTTTATTTCATTACTATTTTTTTGCTTTTAATTTTCACTTCAGTGACACGCCCGCAAGCACAACTGCCAACACACACACATTATAGACCATAAGCACGCTCTCTGCATTTATCCACTACCTCTTCTATTTTTACAGTTTTTCGTCAACCTTCTAGAAGACTTCTGTCGCCATTCCTGCCTTGCCAATTATTCACGTAACCGACTTCCCGCAAAGTTGCCGGCCTAGTTGAACGTCCTTTCTAGACCCACACGGATTCATACGGATTTCTGCCACTGAGCCTGCGCACCACCTTTAGACGCATCTTCATCCTTTCTTGACTCCTTTATTGCTACTCTTGGTGTCGACATTGCAGCTCGTCCCCCATTCTAGGCGACATATCCCTTGTCCTTATAAGCATTTGTCTGCACAGAAGCGACCAGAAGGCGACTCCTCTGAATCCCCATCTGGCACCACTACCCGCCCTAAAAATCCCCAAATCCTTCCAGACAGCCACAGCGCTATCACGCTATCAGTGTCCGTTCCAAGGTGTTGTTTGCTCGTAGTGCCTCGACCACTACTACACTCATTGCCGTATAGCAGCAGGTCACCCTAGCTGGCGCCCCATCTATTCCTATAATCCCCCTCTCTAGACAACCAAACAGATCCCCGCATTTCATTCCATTCACAATGCAGCGCATTCGTGCCGCTCCCTCTAGCCTCTCGCCCACGATTCTTCCTGAAGCTTACCGGCGAGAAATCCAGGCCCTCGAGCAACAATTTGCTGCTTCTAACCCGACCGACGTTGTGCAATTCTGCGCCGACTTTTTCACTGCCCGTCTTGCCGCCGAACGTGCCTCGATCCGTTCGCTTTCCGCTCGCAACTCGCCTCGCTCCGGTACTCCCGACAAGCTCTCAGAATCGTTTGATTCTTTTGCCTCGTACAAGATGTCCAACACTTTTAGCGACCCTTTCAACTCTGGCGCTGCCCTTGAGGGCTCGCAGTTCCAACCTTCGTCCTACAACTCGAATGACAATGCCATGCATATGATTGAGGAGGAAGAGGACGACATTCCCGTTCCCGCCATGTCTTCGTCGGCTCCCCGCGGTATGGCTGGGTTCCGTACTCCTTTCGGTAGCTTTGAGCCCGAGTCCAACTTTGGTGGCTTCGGGTCCGGAGTTCCCTCGCAATTCAACCTTAACCGCAGAACGTCGGTTTCTGCTGAGTCGCTTAAGCCCTCGGCCAACACGGACGATAACTGGCAGCCACCTTTCTTCCGCAAGACGCCTGAGCAGCTCGAGCGTCTCAAGGGTGCTATGAAGAACAACTTTTTGTTCCAGTCTTTGGATGATGAACAGTCTAACCAGGTCATTGGTGCTATGGTTGAGAAGCCTATTCCTGCCAAGGGGATCAAGGTATGTTGTTGGAGAAGCGTGGTTTGATATTGTATGACGTGATGCTAATGTTTTTTTTTCTTTGGGATAGGTTATCACTCAAGGTGACGTAGGTGACTTTTTCTACATTGTCGAGAGAGGCTCCTTCGCGGTCTATGTCAACAGCTCTGGTGCTATCGAGCCTGGCCCGTCCGGTATGGGTGCCCAGGTTGGTGTGATTCCCGCTGGAGGTTCTTTCGGTGAACTTGCTCTCATGTACAACGCTGCCCGTGCGGCTACCATTGTGTCTCTTGAGCCCAACAGTTATCTCTGGGCTCTTGACCGTGTCACTTTCCGCCGTATCCTTCTTGAGTCTACCTTTAACAAGCGCCGTCTCTACGAGTCTTTCTTGAACGAGGTTCCTCTTCTTTCTTCCTTGACCCCATACGAGCGGTCCAAGATTGCCGATGCCTTGGAGCAGCAGACTTTCCAGGCTGGTCAGTCGGTCATTACCCAGGGCGAGTTTGGAAACCACTTCTACATCATCGAGTCTGGTAACGCGCAAGCTGTCAAGGACAGTGAGGCGGTCAAGGATTACGCCAAGGGTGACTTCTTTGGTGAACTTGCTCTGTTGAATGATGCTCCTCGTGCGGCCTCGGTAGTTGCCACCAACACTGTGAAGACTGTTTCTCTTGGCAAGAATGCCTTCCAGCGCCTTCTTGGACCTGTTGAGGGCATCATGCGCCGCACTCAGTATGTTGGTATTGAGACTGGCGTGGAGGAAATGGATCCCCTTCAAAAGCATTGAATCGAGACGACAGCCCCCTCAAGAAGCGGATCGCTGCCGACAATATCACTGGGTGGTGAAAGACGATTTAGCAACCCGCCTATACATCACCAGTTCCTGGCAGCGACTCACGTTAGATCTCAATCCACCAGTGTCCTCTACGTACGGCATTTACCGGGCCAAGGTCCGGTTGAATGTGATGAGGATGTAACCATGAGTGGTCTTACTGGCGGCCCTGAGATTGTTGGGGGGCAGCTGTCTACTCAAGGCGAGGTACGTCGTCGTAAGACTCCCACGGGGACGGCTTTGTTCTCTGAGATTCTTGGTCGTGACGATGTACCCGAGTCCAAACGCGGTAGAAGTTCTCAGTCATGAGATGTTTTACAGGTGTTTGTGACTATGCCGACTACTTTTGTTGGTCGATGGTATGCGGTTATGATTGTTTCGGGAATAGAGAGTATATATTGATGTACTCTTTATTTTCGAGGGACACTGTAGTGTCGTCTTGTTTCTCATTGTTTGACTCAAACCCAGCTTATCATTTTGTTTTATTCCTTCTGGTTCATTTTTTTCTTTTTTTTTTCTTTTCATCTAGACGGTTCTTTTTTTCTTGTTCACTTCATTTCTGCCAAGTTACGATGGATTCCCCCTTTGGGATGGCGCGAAGAAGGATTACTCTGTGTGACCGTTTTTCATCTTAGATCTCAGGCTTCGGCCAATGAGTTGACGACTTTTGCGACCATGGCGTGGATATCTTGGTTGGGTGTTTGTAGTAGTTTGTATGATTCTCTTTATTGAGAATCTGCTAACGTGGGTGGTGTGGCTTATAGTTTTGTGTCTTTTTCGTTTTTGTGCATTCTCTCATTATATGATGGCGTTCTTGTGGATAGTCTGTTATACCTCCTCGACTCAGACAGTGGAAACTGGCTGGTGTAGATTTCTTATGTCAATAAATTGTTGTAAAATAAAGATGATATAGTCAGTGAATTATGATCCCAAACGCCGTACTCCTTCAGATATAAGTTATCCCATTACGCATTCCTTCTTCTCATCTCGTCTAGAATGTCCTTCTTTAAGGCTTCGGTCGCAATCTCAGTGGCCAAAACAGCTTCAACACCCTTCTGCCACGTCTCTTCCAACATCTTCATCTCCCCACCAACCTCATCCTGTCTCTTCTTTCTCTCCAAATTCAACAAGTCCACATCCCTCTTCAAAGCCTGTAACTCAGCCTCTCTCCTTGCTCCCTCCCCCTCCACGGTCCAATTCCCCACCAACCACGCATTCTTCCCATACTGTTCCAACAACCCCAAATGGTCCTTCCGCCCTCGTAAATACGCCTTCGCTACCGCCGCCTGTTCCAACGCCCCAAGTAACTCCTCCGAACTAGCGTCTTCAGCCGGTGTTGTCCCGGCTTCATAGCGGGCGAGGGAGATGCCGGAGAGGGGTGGTCGCGGGACGGTGGAGAGACGGGCTTGTTCGGCGAGGAGGAGGGGTGTTAGGAGGCGGGGACGGAGAGGGGGGAGTGACGCGTGGGTTGTGGGGAGGGGCGTGGGGAGGGACGAGGTTATTAGGGCTTCGGCGGCGGCGCGGGCGGTTGCGCTTGGTTCCGGGTCGATGTCTACTTTTGTTAGCGGGTGGGGTTGATAGATATGTGTGGGGAGACGTACATGGGAGAGACTCTATATAGTTATTGGCAAGCGGCATTATGGCGGTATTGGATTGTTCTTAATCCAACTATGTAACCTCTTAGACGCGCCAAAAAAATCACAAGGCTGCACGAGGCTATGGAACCCTAGTGTTATCGATAAGAAATGGATTTACCGCATGGGGTAACCCCACTTGGGTGTTAGTGATAAGTGACGAGAAGGAGCTTTGACCGTCGGCTGTTGGAGGTTTGCGGGGAAGGAAGGTAGGGTGACGGTTTCTTGATTTGGATGGGGCATTTATGAGATGACGAATTGTGGCGATGAGGGGTTTATTTGGCGGGCGTGATGCAGATAACATGGTGATGGTGATGGTGGTCACTAGTATTGTTGTCAAGTATCATCAAAGAATATCAATCATTTAGTCTTATCTCGCTATCATCATAAATCATTAAACCACCTCCTTCACCTCATCAACATCCAAATCCGAGCCCTCCCTCTCAACGCGGCCTTCCTCTTCGAAAACGGGCTCTGGCTCGTTCACATCAAACTTGGTCTTGAAGGTACGAACAGGGTGACTAAACGAGTTAGAATTCGACCGGCGTCTCTGCCGGGCAAAGTTGAATTCGTCATCGAGAATGTCATCGGTGCCGAGTTCACCCCAGTTGGCACGGCCGTTGCCGTTCTTCTTGGTGGCTTTCGGGTCGGTGTGCGAGTGCCCGGCTTTGGCGAAGTATTTGGGGAGACGGACGGGGGCGTCGGGGAGGTGGTCGGCGTCGTCTTTGTGGGTGCGAGTCATGCTAGTGGAGTTGGTTGGTATGGAGTTCGTTCGTGATAGTGGGGTATTTGGAGATGACTTACTTGGTGGGTGATGAAGGAGAAGTTGCTTGGGATGGTATTGGGGTGTTTAGAAACGTAATTCGTAATAAGAAATCAAAAAGACAAAGAAAGCGTAACAGAAAAGAAATATGTAGACCAAGAAAACAGAAGAATCGTAGAAATAGAAAGAGTCGTGGATGGATGTGAATACGGATTCAAGTTCAAATAACCTTCTTACAGCGGAATGCCACCCTTTATATACACGTTCCATAACCCAAACCCGACATAATCATCTTCTTACATCCTTCCCATCTATCTGCCGGGAAACATACCCAGCACTCAGTCAGCATGGCGGTTAAACACCCCCCTTTGGTAACAGGTTTCGACCATATCGCCTCATTGGCCGCCTAAATGGGAAATATGATAGGTGCATAGGACATAGGTGATTCGAGTGATAAGGTGTCTGAGAGGGGAGTTGGATGGTTTCTTTTGGGCTTTTTGGTAGCTTTGTTTGATGGGTTGACGGGCTTGTTCGTTGTTTCGTTGATGGCATCTTGTATGTCTACGCATGTTCATTCCTCTTTTTACTTTTGACATCATCTATAACAATGGTCTAAACCCACGTCACAGCTCTCGTGACTTCCTCCCTCCAAACATACATCCTCAAACCTCCGACTCCGGAACCTCCTACATACAACATACACCATCCGTCCTATCTACACACTCGTCACGCGCACACCCCTAGCTCCGTTCCTCCCCTCCCAAAACGCCCGCCATCCCCCCCATATTCCCTGCCAAAATACCAAAAAACCCCGTCCTTTCGTCCACATACAATCTACACGCCATCTCCTCCCAAATGACGTATTCACCTAACCCATCTATCAGATATCTCCGTACTTTGGACCCCCCTCCAGACCCGCTTTTCAGGGACCTGCGCGGGATGGCATGCTACAGTGTACATACGTTCTACAGGACACGTGACTAGGAAGTTTAGGCCGGATATCTCAGGTACGCTTTTTGCTAGACGGTCGCGTGATGGATTCTGAGGTTTTGTCGGTGTAGGTAGTGATGTTTCCTGGTATATTTGTTGAGACAGGATCTCCAAAAGCTACATTCTCTCAAGTCCTATTCCCGCCCATCCAGGCACTTAGATACCTCTGATAATGTACAAACAACCTCCCTAGTCACGCCATGTCATCCGACTGCACGGCCGTGCAAGAATCCATTGTGCATGGTTTTGGGTATCCCTGTGGCACTCTTTATGTATTTCCCCGCATTGGTTTCACCCCGATACACAGCCAAGCGGGTGTACATATGTACTCAAGAAGATATGCTACGTGGATAATTCAGGGAAATGTACTCAATCACGCGCTGGGAATTGATTCGGTTGGCACTGCTGGGGATGAACTTGCTTCGTAACAGTCCCTGTGAATGTCGTTTGAGCAAGTTGTTGAGAATGTTGGACTTTTGGAGTTGACTTGTTGGAGCACAAGGTTTTTGGGGTCGCTGTTAGTACCTGACTAGAGAATTGGCTAGTATAGGCTATGTCCGTATGAGTGGGTAGTATTAGGGTATATCAACACAGCTAGGGTTATGCAACAAAATAACAGTGCGGAAGAACAGTGTGTATACACAAACACACGGTAACAATGTCACATTGCAACTGTTCACACCTGTACATGTCACCATGGCAGCTGAAATTATTACTCATGGTTACAGTCATACCATCACATGACCAACTATCCAACACTACTCATACACGCCAAACAAACACCAAACCATCTGATATCATACAAACTAAACACGGGCCGTCCCTGTTCTCCAGCCATCACCGCCCCCTACTTCGCCCCATCCAACTCCTTCCTCGCCAAAGCCTCATCCGCACTCCTCAACCCATCCACAAAGTCCCCCCAAACCGCCATCTCCCTCGCAGCCGTCCAACAGCGTCTTGCCCCTCCATATTTCTTCTGATTCCAAAGTAACTCGCCCTGAAGCATCTTAGCTTGGAAGAATGCTTCCTTGCAGGTGTCTGGGAGGTTCGTAGATCCGAGGAGGGTGATGTGTTTTTGGGCGATTTGCACCCAGTTTTGGGCGGCGGCGTCGGCTTCGGAGCGGGTTTGGGGGAGGGCGGATAGGTCGGAGGGGGAGAGGGTTGTGTGGATTTGAGGGGGGATGGGGATTTTGGGATCCCAGTTGTAGAAACTTGTTGCGAGGGCGGTCACTGGGATGTTGGTTAGCTTTGTAGATGGCGGATAGAAGAAGGGACTTACTGATTGCTGCTTGACTACAATGGTCTTTACACAGTTGAAGAGACTTGAAGTAAAGAGGGATACTATATCCATCTTCACCAACATGGTGATAAGCATTCCCCAAAACTATACCTCGTTAGTAACCACCGTGAACCTGTCACATCAAAAACTCACTCACCTTGGTATAAATTCGCAATCTGGTCTTCACTCAACCAATCCGACTCCTCAGCCATAACCCCCTTCTCAAAACGTCTCTTATTCTCCTTCAAAGTCTCATTCAAAGCCCACTCGATATACCCGCGGCCCTCTTTCTGCATCTCCTCTGTCGACGTCTCTCCATGACATTGACTTCCCATTTCCGCATGCATGACAATCAACCATTTCAACAACCTCGTCCGTCTTCCCCATAGGTTCTCCTCATTCTCACCTGTACCAGCAGGAATCATAACCCGGACTTTCTCCGCAAGTTCTTCGCCAGTAACACCCTTATCAACACCAACCACCGCCCCCCATCGATCAATGATTCCCCGATCAGCAAGATCCTCAAAATTCCCCAACCACTCTGTAATAGCCGCGACTCTGCCTTCAAAAATCTGCTTAGACGACGGCATATTCCCCATGACACCCATATACTTAATCATAAACAAATTCACCCCCAAAACACCATCGCCAAACTGATCCATTCTTAACCGAATCATGGCTTCATACGCCCGCGCAAAATGCTTCATGGCCCGGACATCGTCCCGCTTATATTTCGCCCAGTATATAGCCTTGCGGAGTTCCCTACGGACAGGCCGTGGGAAGTCAGGGAGGTTATCTGGGCGGAGTTGGTCGTAGAGGACTGCAGCGGAGGAGGCGGCGAATATGGGGATTATCCTGGCCGTGTTAGAGATTATTCTTGTTTCATTATCATGAATAACTTACACTCCGTAGATTAAAATGGTAATAATTGGTCGACGCGTCCATGTATAACGCCAGTAGTTTGCCTCATAGAGATATCGAGGGTTCAGGTGTTCCCAGACCTGTTTCCAACTGCGTAGGGACGAGAGATCCCGCCACATGTATCGTGTATAGTCATCCTGTCTGGGAATAGCATTCCTATGGATTCTCGGATTCGGCGGCGGCTGGATACTTCCCTGTGGCGTAGAACTAGTATAAAACCTTGCCGCCACCAAGCTTACCGACTTTCTCGGAAATACCCGACTCTGTGTGAGTCGTAACATGGTGAATATCCCCAACCGCAATATTGCATGTCACCATTAAAAATCACATGGTCGTCTACAAGCGCACTGGCTTGTCAAGAATGTCTAGGGTTGTCGTTACACAGTGATGTCACAGTGGACCCTAAGTTGGAGATATGTGGGGCTGTCACGGTACGTGGTGTAGCCAATTAAAAGGCGGGGATTGAATGAATGTACACATAATGAGGGGGATGTTGATGTGAGAATTGATATTACATCCTAAATTATTTCGACACAATCGATACATAATCATGGTTGGAGGAAAGTTTGAACCTAAGGAGCCGGTGACTTTGGCGCCGCCGAAGGATGACGTTATTAGCATTGAGAAGCTGGCTACGGCGAATGGTGAGTTTGAGAAGTGCAGTTTAGTGGATATATTGCTAACATTCATTTAGGTGCCGAGGGACAAAAATGCTATGTGGCTATCAAGGGGATAGTGTACGACGTTACGGGTAATAAAGCTTACCAGCCTGGTGGCCCATATTCCGGTAAGTTTTGATTGTGTATCGTGTATTGAATGTCTAGCTAACAATGGGTAGCATTTGCTGGGAAAGACGCCTCGCGGGCTCTGGGGAAGGTGTCTACCAAGGCGGAGGATATCTCATCACAATGGGAGGATCTCACGGACAAGGAGAAGGGGACATTGGCTGATTGGGTTACCTTCTTCAGCAAGAGATACAACGTGGTAGGCAAGGTAGAAGGAAGCGAGTGACTCCACAAAGTCAAACTATAATCAACACAAATCACAAAAACACAGCAACATGTCCACAAATCAAGAAAACAAGTCTAGTCTATTTTATCCCCCTATAAGCCCATCATCTACGGAAGACGGTAGTACTGTGTACGGGCAGACTGGTAAGCCGAATCTCTCGAGGCAGCGGAAGCCTGCTGAGAAGCATAGCAGGAGTCACAGAGGCGGTTCTGAGGGTACGTGTTGCGCATGGTCTTGACGCTGAAGCATTGGTGGATGGGATCGTTGCGCGCCGAGTGGCAGTAGGACCCGAGCCGGGTTATGACGTGGCCGCAGGTGAATGAGTAGCCTTCGAAGTCGCACATTTTGACTAGAGGTGGGTGGGGTTAGTTAGCGGGCGGACGGGCGGGTGGCGGGACGGCTGGTGGACGTACAAGCTTTGAGGGGATTGATAGTTGGAGATGGTGATGGTGATGATGAGGTTGTGGTTTTGGAAGAAAGTTAATTGACCAGACACCGGGGACTCTCCACCTATTTATAAACATTATTAACGTGACTTCCATAAAGTAAATTACTCCCCACAGAACCGTCAACAAATCTATGAAGTTACTATATCTGGCCATATCCAATTCTGTTTACTAAATTCAATATGGGAAACAACCCCCAAGACCCTCGAAAACGGGGTGTTTGGATACCATCCGTGACTGCCCAAGATATCGACGGTATACGAATGTAGATGCCCATGGAGACATTCGGCAGTCACCGATCCCATGGTGTCCACAGTAAATCGGTAACCCAACCCTACGCGGCAACGTGCTAACTGCCGGTATCTCACAACATTCGGGTGTCTGTTGTGTTCAGTAGGATTGTGGAACAAGGAAGTCTTATGGTAGAGTGATGTCTTTACTTTGGGAAGTGGTTTCCCGTTGTTTAGAAGAGATAGTGGCGTTGGCCGTTTGTAGGAGATGGGATGGATATATTACTTTCTCTGCTGGTAGACAGTACCAACGAAGTAAGATGACTAAACACCAAACAAACGACCATCTACTTCATTAATTAACCCGTTGGTACCTAATGCAAGATCAAATCTCACCGCTGAATACCCCATGTACACCGGGACGTCTCCGAGTCAAGCAAACCCACTCCTCAAGCACCCCGCCACGGCCGGCGCGGCCTCTTTGCTTCTCGGATGTATGAAGCCTCCCGCGGGGTAGTTACCTACATATCGCTGGGACAAGGGCTATGTGTGACGTGGAGAGCTTGTTACGCGAGATTCTTCTAGAATGTCTTTTGACTAGGGATTAACTAGGGTTTAATTTTCTTTCTCAAGTAATGGGGTCGGTTGATGATGGATGATGGATGGATGGACGGGATTGACAATGGCATCGTCCGTCTACATACTTGACAGGACTTCCCCTTCATCCTGTACAAGCGAAGAACGTCTTAAATAGGCAATACCAACCAACCCCCTCATTCAACTTTCTTTTCAAACATTCAATCCGTTACTCAAAATCCTCTAAACACTGTTTTACAATTCCCCCATCAGCCAAGAAATCCTAGACCCCAAAATCACAAAATCCGCGCCATTGTTGTGGGTAACCCTTGACCCTAGGACAATGCATCTCGCCCAAGATAGTCAAGAGATGATGAAAATACAATTCGCGTGATATCCATCATTCCCACCCAAATCCTGTTCTCTCCTACCGGGACAAGTTTCCTCTTTCTGTTGTCGGTGAAGGAGAATGTGAATGTGAGAGGAGATGAGGCTGTTGCTTATGTGCGTTTTGTCCTGTTGCTGTTGGTTTTAGGGAGATAAGCCACAGGAAGGAAGCTGTCGAATTGGGTAGTTTCCTTTAAGCTGAATGAAGACAAGATGAGAGCCATTTGAGATGGTATTTTGATGTCTCGATCTCATTAGAATTTACGGTACCGACGAGGCTGGCTTGCAGTAATGTATGTAAAGCAAACATATGCATCAAATGTTTCTATTTGTTCACATCTCGATAGGTATATGTATGTACATCGATTCACCGGCTGCTAGATAACCGCTCCTACATGGCAAACTAAATTCTCAATTGACAGGTTATACCCCGCTAAAAAAGACAATGACACAACGTGCATCTATTTTCCAAGCTATGCCGTTTTAGTCACCGAAAACAATCGATGTGCGTATGTGTGTACCTTGCTGGGGTGTTAGATGTATGTACGGGGCGCAAAAAGACCAAGCGGACGAGCTGAGTTAGGTTGGGCTACGCTCATGTCTGTGGTTACTTGACACGGGAGATAAATACCACTTCACGTGTTAGGCCCAACGACGTAACACGCGGAACCTTGTTTTAGCAGCCCAACGTCATAGATATGTACACATCATGTACATACACGCCGAACGAAATAACGTATGTACCTGCACCGCTACACTGAGTATACTCAAACCCGTAGGACAATCCTTTTGGTATGTATGTACCTCCCACCAGAACTAGAAAGTGCCGTTTCGTAAAAGGATGTCCACCAAAGGAAGACCGCTCCATGAAAATACCCATTCCAAGGCTGAGTTGTGGCTTTCTAGCGTTACAGTCTTCGTTCATTCTCCTCCATGCCCGTTTCATCGATTTCAGTAGATTGTCCCCTGTCAACTTGTTCCGCTTTCTATGGAATTAGAAGGTCTTTTGACTCTTCTATAAGCTCGTTAAATAGAGATGCCGTTTCTTCGCTAATACTTGTTCCGTGTTGACAATTGCCAGGCTTATCATTATTTTATATATGCTTTCTACATCGCCTGTTCATATCGCCTCTTATTCTTTGCCTCTCATTCTTTGCCTTTTTCTTTTCTATTGACTTCTTACCCTTCCTCATTTGTTAATTTATTCGGCGGCCTCCATTTCGCTTGTCTGTAACAATTACACAATGGATAACAACCAGTTGCCACACGAGATGTATGATCCATCTATTGATACCTTAAACGACCAAGACACATACACCGGAATGGAGATTCTCTGGCCGAACCCCACCTGGCCGATCCCCACCGGGCAAATGTCAAACCAGGTTCTGACATGGACTAATGGGGACGAGACTTCGATGTTCCCACAGACCACCAACCAGGGAATCGTCGAGAATCCCCCATTAGGCCCCAGTCCGCAGTCCATGGTGTCAAATCTTCCATACGACGGGTATATTGGGAGAGCGCAGCAGAATACAATGAATTCAGTTCTTCAACGAAACTCTGGGGCGAATTTCTATGCGGATACAAGGCCTCATGATGCGCATGTAGAGCCATCTGTACATACGTATTCTCAGGCCGGCGACTTCTTGCATTTACAGCTTCCGTCGGGGGCACCGCCGACCTCTTACGGGGCAACTCGTGGTGCGGCATCGGGATATACAGGGTCGGTATATACAGGGTCAGGGGCGGGGTCGAAGAGAGCTTTTGAGGCAGGCATGGGAGTTGAATCGGAGCGTCAGCCCAAACGAGTGGCACACACGGTGTCGAGTAATGTTGATTGGTAAGTTATATTGTCTACTCGTCAGGTTTAGTCTTTATCAACCAGGTTACTGATCGTTCCGGTCTTATAGTATCTCACCGAACTCCTCCGTGTCTCACGCTAGTGCGAAGAAGTCACTACTTGAACCTCCCCTCATGAGCGCCGTCATAACACAGGCCAAAATCCCTAAACCCGGCAGACCTCCAGGCACGGGGATGAATGATTTGACCAACAAACACAAGACCCGGCCTTCTAGAAAACGTCTTGAGATGGCACACAAAGACGTCAAGATAGAAGACACCCCCTTGTCGAACAAAGGTGGCCAGAGAGACGAGAAGTCTAACAAGCATCGATTCCCATGCGACATGTGCGGCAAGGCGTTGACTAGTGATAATGACCGGGTCCGTCATCGGGTGACTGAACATAACCTTGCTAAAGAGGGTGCCCTTATCTGGGATTGTGGATTCGGTTGTGGTCGATATTCTGGATTGAACCCACGCAAGGACAACTTCAAGCAGCACATGAAGAACAAACATAATATCGACATTTATGGAAACCCTCAGGCATTGAACATATATGAGCGGAGGTAAGTTAGCATTGTTCATAAGGATATAGAAAGGATTAACTAACAAATTCTCTAGGATAACCCCCGATAACGCCAAAATCATGGAATTCTTTGACATTGAAAACCCCGATGCCCCCGACGACCGTACCGTTGACTTTAACGATGAAGACCCCCCCATATTGTCACCTTCTCCCCAGAATAAGCCAACCGAGGAAGAGAACGACGAGCAGCCCAAATTGGTCGTTAGTAGGTTGATGCCGCAGATGCCTGAACAGTCCCCCAAGGAAGAACAGCTTCCTTCTGCATGTACCGACGCAGCCGAACAAACTCTCGATGGTTGGTCGTTGGTAGATGGTTCTGGGGATATGTTTGCTTTGGGTGACAGCAATATCGAGTATGACCAGGAGTTTTCTATTCCGGATCAAGATGAGATCTCGGAATTGGAGGGAAGTGTGGTGCCTCCGGTGGAGCTTGTGATGGTGGCGAATGCTATTCGTGAAGTGACGGTTCAGGTTTCTAGTGAGCCGTTGAACCAGAGTACCTTGGACTGGGTGACCCTTGAGAAGATGAGAAGGGCGGGGTTTTCCTTGCTTTGGAAAGATCCTAACGGAGGTCCTTCGATTTTGTATGAGTGAGTGTGACTTTGATTAATGACAGAGGATGTGTCGGTTGATGTTGAAACGAAGTTATGTTTTTTTTATTTTTTATCACGACGTTGAGTATGAGTGGGGCTACTGGGCTTGTTGAATACCCGTGTAATATTTCTCGGTTGTTGTCGAAACGAAGTTATGGTTTGTTGTTTTTATTATCCCCACGTTGTGTACGAGTGGGACCACTAAAATTCTTGAGTCCCCCTCTCAATATTGTCGATTGAGTGTTTCTGGTTAAAATATGGCCCATCCCAAACATGTTTGTTTTGTATTTTGTTTTCATGGTTTTTCACGCAGTCACGATCATTTCATTGATACCCAGAGAAATAAATTCCCAGTGTACATACATATGTACATAGTAATTCATCCTCCCGAACTTATTTGCCGTATATGTATGTACAAAAACATTCCAGTCCATCCACTTTTATCGCAACATACCGCCCGACTTGTCACGAGAGACTGCCTTGCATGTCTTGTCGGACAAAGGGCCGATCATGTATGTAACTGGAAATAGCGGAATACAAAAGTTTTCTTTTTCTCGTTCTTGTTGATCTGGTGGACTTTTTCTCCTGTCGATGATGATCGGTGATGACGTTGGGGTTTTCAGACATTTAGAGACAAACTGATGATATGCACATGGGCAACACAAGACTTCGGCCGAGTGGTTTTGATTCCAGGCAAGTCTGAAAACAAGAATATATCCCGGCGGTGGCAAAGCTGTTGTGTTCGCCGTTGTGGTGTCTTTGTGTCATCTCCTCTCTTTCTATTTCAGGTATACATGGACAATGATTCGACTAAGTCATAACCCAACAAAGTCTAAGCTGTTTAATTCTCGGGAATCAACGATATGTTCATTGGTGGGAGATAGTTCAAAGTGATTGATAAAGCCCCTATCCCATGCATCTCGCTTGGCCAAGTCAACTTCTCTTTCTGGTCATAAACATACATTCTATGCACAGCAGTCGATCGGGCGGGGTGACGGACAATGGGAAAATAGACCCCCACGGAATGTGGGGCTTGATTCGGCCGGCGTACGACGGTCCGGGACTTTGCCTTGCGGGTGGGGAGGGGACGAGCGGGATTTCGTGTCCAGTGGACAAAAGGTTTCTTGGTTTGATTGTCAGGGCAGTGTGACTTTTGTCGTGGGCGGGTGGGATTTCGTGGAACTTGAATGGATAACCTTGTTGACGTCACTAAAGAGGGGTATTGGGAGATACATACATGTGCTTTGAGTGAATCACTGGGTAGAAGAGAATGTTATGGTGGTTAACAGCCGCTAGTGGCTTTTCAGTGGCGTCAAGTGGCGACGGTGTGGTGATGGGGTGGTGACTTTTTGAGTTGGGGGCTGGGAGGTATGCATGTACATTTGTAGATGTCTCCTCTTTGTCTGTGGTAGACGGAGCCGACCCGGCCGGGAGGAAGATTTAACTATGTATGAGACCCAACGGGGTGTTTTGAATTCGGGAGGGCGGGAGGATAGTGTCGGTTCATTTACCGGGGGTTGCACGGGCTGTGTTCCGCGAGTCAGTTGGATAGTATGGGGATACATACATGTGTACATGGATGAATGAGTGACATTCTTGGGTATGAATTAGTGGGTTGCGAAGCGTTCTGGATCTCGGGTCAATGCGAGACGGGGACTAGATTTGGTGGACACATACAGGGAGTAGACGTCAATTTTACATGTAGATGATGAATATATGTATGTATGTACAGACGTTACTAAGCCCCCAATATGTAGATATACCCCCAGTACCAATAAGAATCCCAAAGCCACCCCGCATCTTCACCCAAGACAATCAACAAAAAGGCCTAGACTCAATCAACACCGCCCATACGATCGCCAGCATGCATGTACATTACGCCACCGATCGAATCCAAGACGGCCTCGTCATGAGAACGGACGGTCAAAATCACAATTGCAGTCACTAAATGAACGGGTACATAGGACGCGAGGAGGGTCACTTGGGTTGTGGATATGGGACTTGGGTCCGGCGTATGATGCGTCTGGAATTATTTGAGGAATGTTTTGGAGGATCAGTGGCGAGGTGAATCGAGATTGTAGATGGTTGTAAACTTGGACTTGGACTTGCGTATGGTGGAAGTTTGGTTGTACATACATACAGGGCAAATGAATCACCTATCCAATAGACAATTCCTTGGAACTCCCCCCACGCGACGGCTACTCCGGATCGATCGTCCAATCGAGGGGCGTCTTCCCTTCCATCCCCGCCCGTATCAGTGGGGTGACATTATTGTCCGCTGCGACAACCGGGCGAAGACAATTGTTAGGTCATCCATCTTCGTATACCGCATTAGGAAAAGGTCCTAGTCAGGTGTTAAAGCAAACATATGCGCAAGGCCTTAATGACCAGACGAAGAGGAGATTGAAGCGTTACAGATGTGCAGATGTCTGAATGGATGGAGGAAATGGTATGCATTGGTGACCGGAGAGTTCAGGGTACAGTGCGTATGTATGTATATGTATGTATGGGGCGGTAGACGGGCGTTGGATCGTCTAGTCGGGGATACTGATACTACGTAAATATGTACGGTCCAGCTTGTATGGTATATTACGCTTATTCCCTAGGAAAGCGGGAGGACTATCGAGGGGGGGTATTCCTTAGGTAGTTGTTTATCTACTTTAGGGAAATCATCTTGAGAGTATGACGGAGAAACCCTGGCCAGCTGAATTGATTACGGTTGCGTTGAGGCACGGACAAACTTGGTGTTGTTGCAGTATTGATTTGAACACGGAGGGTAAGTTTTGTGCTTTTACATATCGGTAGGATTCCTGTCGATCAGTGGATCTTACGGGTCGGGGTTTACGGAAATGGAGGTTGGTGTGATGAGATGAAGGGTATACAGGTGCATGAGTCTGTAAGTTTGTAGAGAGTTTTTGAGAATTACCTTGTTTGGCAAAGGATACTTTTGTTAGTTCAAGGGTTATTAACTGACGCCCAACAGCGGTGAATCCCTTCCTTTGGTATCTGGGGTATCCCCGTTTTTTCGCAATGGTGGTTCCGACAGACGGCCGGGCGTAGGTATTGTTAGAGGGGGTTTAATAGTGAGTGTTATAGAGCGGAATTAGAAAGTTGCTCGGAGATAATTAGCCGCGGGCTTGGCTGGGTTGTGATACATATGTAGGGTTAGTTGGGACGTTTATCAAGATTTGATCCAGATTATGACTTGGGAGATTAGTCTGGAATTTGTGGAATGTATCATTATACCGACTTACATATATGCATAATTGGTGGATAGGTTGTTTCGCTTAGGTCTAGATGTAGTAGGGGATATGTGCATACAACCAGTTAGAATCCCACATGAATCCCATGAAATTGTCCACATCTGTATGTACATACCTATGTACGCATATCTGTACGTGCGAGGGCCTCGTACGTGCGTATACCCCCCTCCGATAGAAGTTCACATAAACCCCATGCATTCACACTTGATTGAAAGCATGAATCCCAGAATCTTCACTAACTAACCCCATAACCCCTGCCAGAATCCGGAGTTTTCCTCAAAAAACCAACAACCACTATAAGGCGCAAGCGAAAGGAGAGGCTAACCAATTCCACAACAAGGTCCAGGTAAGAAAACTTTAGACACCGCCATTCCCTCCCCAACCAAGCCATTCAAAAGTGTCACCGAAGTATATTTAGGCTTCGAGAAGCACGTTAGGCTTAAGTAACGTCCGTGGGGACCGGCCAGCTTGGTCAATGTAGTCTAACGTCATTGTGGATGATTTAGCGAGAAAAAAGAGTACCCAAATAGTGGAGTTTGTGTAAGAATTCTAGTTTAAGTGGCATGGTGACTGTGTTTTTTTTGTCTTGTCTTTTTTTTGGGAATTGTTGTGTTGGGTTTACTTCTGGGCATCTGTGAAGGATCAGTGGGCGGAATTAACTTTGTGGTATTGCTAGGTGTATGGTGGGTATACGACATACTTACATACTTACATATGTACATAGAAAAGAAATTGAATTTTAGCGCAGTTGTGCTTCTGTAACTAGACTTGCCTTGTACAGATTATACCGACGTCACCATGCATATATACGCATATATACATACATACCTGGGAAAAATCTGCATGTCAGCCCCATCAACAACTAGGATATCCTCTCTTCTTAAACATACACGTGTGCTGAGCCATGAACCTTGGGTATGCCTTACTTGGATTAGAATGAGTATTGAGTGTTCCTGAACAAGCGGGCTGTCAGGCTCTAACAAAGTCTTATCAAGAAACCCGCCAAGGTTGTGCCTTCCATTGACGCCCGAAGTTAGTCTCTCTCTGGCTGTCTGGCTGTCTGTTCGTCTGTCCTTGCCAACAAAGCAGAGAAAACTTATCCCATCGGTATCCCCAAAGCCACGATCCAAACACCCTAATCGGGTATCTCCACGATGCCCAACATAGTACAAAGTCACGTATGTACATCCAAAAACCACCAACGCCACAACCTCGCTGCCACCCAAGCGTGACAGAAGCAGAAAAACCCCCCTCCCCGAATATGCCTAGGCTACATATCAACGGACCCTCTCATGATGGGATGACATAGGTGGAGAATGGAGACCTCCGGATCAGGATGATAACTTGGCCTAACGCGTCAAGGCGTCGCCGCGGTCGTGGGCGATTCTACTTTGACACCGATGGGTTGGGCAGAAGAACTGACTCGTGGCAGGGCCTTGGGATAGGGAAGCTGGCATATTTGAGACTCCCAAGGCAGAGTTGGAAGAGATCCTTTTGGGATAGAATAGCCAGATGTGGGG
The DNA here is from genome assembly GCA_002018275.1 of Huntiella bhutanensis. Lineage (NCBI taxonomy): Eukaryota > Fungi > Ascomycota > Sordariomycetes > Microascales > Ceratocystidaceae > Huntiella > Huntiella bhutanensis. The sequence continues at coordinate 102,986 of MJMS01000017.1, forward strand.
ATTTTACTTGCAAAGGATGAAGTTGGTGAAGATTCGTTGCCAGGGGAGGAAAATATAGTTTGTAAAAAGATAAGTTTGTGTTGTTGATTTTATCTTTAATTTTTGTAGTGAAATGGTCACACACCCTAGTTGTCTTGGGGGGCGTGTAGATAGCCCATGCTTGTTGTACAACAATGATGGATTCCGTGAAATAGTAACCGCTTTCCTCCGTCTTATATAAAGCAAATGTCCCCCCCGTATAATCAACCTATTCACAAGTCCATTCACTTGCGTCACCGCCTCTTCATCACACATTATTCATCCTACTTTCAACAATATTCATCATAAATCTTGCCTCTTCATCAAATCTTTTCAAATATGTACCGCAAAGAACCCCCCTTCTCCAACCGCTCCAGTCCCGAGCTGGTCACCTCCCCTTCTACCGAGGAAGTGGCAAGTCCAAGTGACCTCCATAATTCACCAGAAACCCCCCATCACTCTTCAAGCTCCACCCCCGAGGTTTACAAGGCCTCTGCCTGGGACCTTCCTCAGACTCCCCCTACCAACGTTGAGACTTTCCAGCAACATCTCCCTCAGTTGGGCCCTCAGTTGGACTCTCAGGTCTCGTATGACCAGTTCGGCTCAACTTACTACGTTGATGAAATCGTGGGTGAAGATTACCCTTCTGCATACTACACCGAGGCTGTACAGCTGGCCTATGGCCATGTACCCACCGCCACTCCCCAAATCGACCCAGTCCACAGTTACGCTGTCACTCACGTTGAGGGTTTCCCAATGCAATCAGTTGAAAGTCATACGCCTTGCATTGACCCACATCTAAACCATCTTGCCTTGCAGGCGACGTTAGATGATTCAACCAATCAGCAGTCCCAATTGTTCTATCACCAGACTGTGTACCCCGCGCCTCCTGCTCCTCAGCAATCCATAGTGTCTATGAGCACTCACCAACTCCAAGCTACCCCGCGCTATGACGTTGTTGCGCAACCCATCTTTTCTATTCTCCCCGTGGATCCAAGTCCCAGAGTGTCCCCTCAGCCCGCGCGTAACCCGCAAAGTAAACATCACGACCAGCGGGCTTTCCCTTGTCTGTTTGAGTTCGCCGGGTGTTCTCCTACGAAACCATTGCATTCTAAGAATGAATGGAAGAGGCATATGTGGGCTTTCCACTTCCAAGAAACCTACTGGGTTTGCAATAACGAGCGGACCACGGCACATGGTACCAGATTCTGCAATACCGTGTTCAACAGGAAGGACTCAATTAAACATCACCACTCCAAGAGCTGCTTAAAACTCGAATATAAAAACTGTACCGACAAGCGACAACTCGAACGGTACATCGACGACGCCAAAGTCGACCGTGTGGAATATCACCCACCAGAGGAACTCCACTGTCTCTTCGACAACTGCAGACACCAAGTATCCGGAGACCGTCCCGTCAACGACTTCCTCGAACATATCTGGACCCACCTTACCATTGGCGAAGAACTCGCCTTTGCCTATACCGACGCCTGGACCATCTTTGTCAATTGGACAATTACCATCGGTACACTCACTGTTGATGTTGCCGGCCACTTTTGGGCTATGCCTCCGGTTCCGACCACTCACCAGACGAAAAAGGTACAAAGAGAGAGTCAGACTGCTTTTCACGGAGTGTCTTAGGGCGTGGCTATAAGCTGTTGCTTCTTCCAAATGTGCTATAGAATGTTCGTTTGTGTCTTCTCTTAAGGATATCACTCCCTTTTTCTCTGGGTACGAATTTCCTATTTGGGAAATCGGCCTTTAAACTGGCTGTGTTCTTGTTATAAGTGGGGCGAACTTTGCCTTTTTTTTTTTGCTTCCTGACTGATGTCCATCCTTCGCCTTTGTGGTCCGGTCAAATTCAGCGACAACTGTTTTCCTTTTTGCCTCTTTTATGTGATGATTGTTCTTTTCCTTTTTGTACCCTGGTTCTCATCGGTGGCTTTTGTGTTGATATCTGCTTTTTTCTTTTGTTTTTGGCTTTTGTTCGTGGTGGTGCGCCTTGTTGGGTTGACACCTGTCAGCCAATCTTGCGGTTTTTCCTTATGTTTGTTAGATTATGCTTTGTTATGTCTTTATGTGTCCGGTTATGTTTCAATTCACATGCCTCTTTTTAGAGATTTGTTTTGCCTTTTTCAATTACTTGAGTGACGCTCCGGGTGGGGGCTGGTACATATGTACATATTACTGGATTGATGCGTGGTTCAAGATCTGCAATGCATGCATACACTTTTCTGTAACTTTTTTGACTCGGTCCTTTTGGTCTGCCGGCCCGTTAGTTGGATAGCTTATTGGCGCCCTCTAATTCTGTGTGACTCGAAACTCGAGAGGTGAGAATTGAAATATAAGCAACTCGGCCATTCGGAGCCTTTTAGCACGAGTAATTACTGACCATCCTGTCGGAGAGATCTCTCGTACAGACCCATCTCCTGTCCGAAAAAACCTGCAAACCAGAGATGTTGCTTATGGGCGATCCAGTAAGAATACTACCCTCAAGGTACCTTTGGGGTACCTTTAACTGAAATTGTCAAGAATACAACCAGCGTCCGATCCAACGGTTATTCCGCACATAGTGTAGTGTTCTTGAAATTTTCGACCGTCAGGTCTGATATAAAGGAGGGTGTCATTTGGCGATCAGAGGATCGTGATGTTGAAATTGTTATTGATACTTTTTCATTTTGTATTTTTCTACTTTTTACTCCTTCCTTGGTAGTCAGCTGACGATCACATTGTTTATTGAATCCCCCCACTTGGTGTCGGTAAAGACTTACATACATACACTGCCGTTCATCACGCAACGTGAAGCTAGCTATTTGATCAGAAATCAGCACACTTATCTTCCTTCTACCCAATAGTTCATAAACTGCCAATTCACCCTGTTAGGCTCTTGTCTTCCTAATTAGTAGTATAGCAAACAACTAAAAAAACAAGGACTGGGGGTGTTGATGATTTCCCCCCGCCATTGTCGAGGGAAGCGGTGCATACATATGTACATAGGCAACTGTCTACGTTGGTCAACCACCAATTGAACATGCGGGGTGTGCCGTGAGGATCAAGCCTAGCGTGGAATTTCCGGGCGTAGAGGTATAGCGTGGATTCCGCACAGATAAATCCCGTGGCTGGTGAGCGGGCTTAGATTCCGATTGGGACTTCTATGATCTCTCGTATGTATCTACAGATTTTTGCAGGTTGGCCTTTCAGAGTGCATATGCGGGGTTGTCTGTCACACGACTAGGATGGCTCTAGGAGTGATATCCCATGTCCCTGGATTCTAAAGTTATTGGTATCACGGCGGGGAATTATTGCTGCATTGTGGTACACTTGTCAAGGATGAACCGGTTTACCAGGGCGGGAGACGCTTTTGGGAAGTCCTGCATAGCTAGGATGGCTCGGCATGGTTGGGACTGTGCCGGGCCGACGGAGTGAGGTTGGGTCGCCTATGAAGGATTTGGAGATGTTGACTTGGGCGTTAACGGAGGAGATTTCTAAAGCATGTGCTCGTCTTGAATATATCATTGCGTGGGTAATCTCCACTATTCCCGGCAGGCTATACTAAGGACGCATCTAGATTATCTTAGGATTTGTCAAAGGAGTTCAGTACGACATACTTGGAGAGACGTCAATGAAATCACTTACCCAACCTTGTCAAATACTGGTAAACAGGGTCCATAAAGCGATGATGTCATCCTTGTCGGGGGAGTCTCTGAATCCCGACTTGCAGGCCTACTTAATTCCCCGGCATCCCGTCTCCCGCTCCGTGTCAACGACCCACTTTAAATTAACATGAACAAAACCGGATCCCTCCTCGACATACCAAGTAATCATGAAAAAAACATGTCATGGGCGGTTACGGAGAATACTTGATGGGCGAATCGCGTCTATGCGCCTTTGTGAACAGGCATTTGACCTTAGTCCCATCAATAAGCGCGCATCGGGCGATCATCCTCGACTATAAATACCTAGTGCTTGTCTGTCTGGCGATGTTCCAATTTCAATATTTAGAGGTATCGCGTTAGTGCTGTGCAGGAGATTTAACCACCGCTATGTTTTTCCGTTGCTATGTTCCTGGTTTGTTGAAGAGGGATCCGGTGGGGTTCATGAATATTGATGAAGCTACTAGTTATTGTGAGTTTGGCAACTGGGCATTCAATGTTGAGAGTGTCGTTTACCACATAATGTGCTGTATTCTAACAACTATCAGGGGATTCCGAGGACTTTGCCCCCATAGTAGAAACCAAAACTGTCTTGAATGACAAAAATGAAGAAGAATATGAATACAGATACACCCCCCGTCGCCCCCTCCGCACCGGCGCTAAAAACCCGGCATTTTCCGTCCGCGGGCCAAAGAAAGAAATCACCCATAAACACAAAGGGTTATCCGCAACCATAACCCAGTTCCGTCTAATCACGCTACGTCACGGGAACCCCAAAGACCCACTCCACTGTGATCTCAGCACACATGACTTCCCAAAAGGAGCTCCAAAGTATACTTGTCTTTCATACGTCTGGGGAAGTCCTAGAGGGACCTATCCAATGCACATGGGCGATGGAGTTATAGGGATCACGGAGAATTTGATGGCGGCGCTGTGGCATATTCGGAGTAAGAGGAAGGATATACGGTTGTGGGTTGACGCGCTGTGTATTGACCAGACCAACGATGAAGAAAAAGGTCAACAAGTCAAGATGATGCGGGATATATATTCCCACGGACACCGTCTCATCTCCTGGCTTGGCCCCGCACAATCAGATACTAGTGATATCTACCGCGACCTATTCACACTCGTGCAGGTCGCATCCCTATATACACCCCGCGAAGGCACCGTCGGCGCAGCAGTCAGTCCCTTCCTCAACATCGTCTCTAGTCTCAACTGGTTGAATCTCCGGCCCATCTTCGACAGCCAATACTGGTCACGTATGTGGATTCTTCAAGAACTTGCGGCCCGGGATAAATACCAAACTGTCATGCGGATTAGGTCTAAGATGAAGGCGCGAAAGCCGTTTTTGAAAGAGTGGATTATTACTATGTGGCGGGATCTTACCAAGTGTAGGGATGATTACCTTCTATACGGGGGTTGTAAAATCTCCTTTGGCTTCCTTGTGTTGGCGACGACGGTTTTGGAAGTCTGTGTGCATAATCGGAATTTGAGCTCGTTGAAGGATTCGTCTCAGTATCTTGGGAGTTTCAATGATGATCTTTTTAGGGGGGCTCCGGCGGGGTTATTATCCATTGCGTTCCCGTCTACATCGTCTTGTTTGTCCCTGTTACAAGCGCATAACAACAACGCCATGTCATTTATCATCGCGTACCATGAAAGCTGTACCGGCCTCCGGGTATCCCAGAACCGGGACCGGTACTTTGCTCTTGCGGGTGTTTTAAAGGATGTACATATTAAAGTCGACTATACAAAGCCGGAGATTGAAGTAGTCTTGGATATTGCAGAGAGTATCATGGCGTCTGTTAAAGGGTCAACAGGGTCAGTACCTATGTTGTATGAAAACCATACACTACGGCCATTGTTACAGGGAGACTTGACTGAGGCCGAAAAGTTGCTTTCTTGGGTCCCCTATGGGAGGGCTATACCCGGGAATCTTAGACAATATGCTCGACAGTTTAGACAGTATCAAAAGGAGCGGTTTGTAGGGGATAGGACGGATAAATTTGAGCACGCAAGGTTTGAGCGAGGTGAGAGGAAATTGTATATGACGTGTCTGTACCGAGCAACGGTAGTCAAGATATTCCAACACGGGGAAGACACGGAGCTTCGGGAGGTACTATGTGCCAAGTTCAGCGACTTGAAATCCGATTATGACAAGATGGAAGATCTCGCCCGTTGGATAATCTACGCCCCACATTTCCCCCAGGATATACACAGACTACAGAGCTACTTAACTCTAGAGGACCCGGGAGAAGGTAATGACCATGCCAGGGTAGTCAAAGATCTCTGGAGTATGCAGGCCAGGGAACATAACCTAGGCGTGTTATCTGACGGTAACCTATTCGTTGGATGTGCGTATAGCCAAGAGGGTGATGATATCGTCTTGGTGGAGGGTGTTTATGAGGCACTTGCTATTCGGAAGCCAGAGGTCGATGGTGATAGAATATTTGTGGAACGGGCTTGTGTTTTGGGGGTAACGCAGGCAGCGCTTATTACCGATGTACGGGAGGAGTTGGTTTTGGTTTAGAGTGGTTAAGTAGGTAGATTGTCTAGGCTTTGGCGGTTATACTGTTGTGTAATCTAAGTATAGCCCATGTTTGTTTCCTGGTATGAATAATACAAACTACAATTCAATGGAGAAATACATCAGTATCCCTAAATAACGTTTGTTGTTGCCTTGATGTTAGTAGTTTCGTACTACAACCACTTATTTAGAAGGAGCGGGAATAGTTTATCCTAGTGTAACCAATATCCCGCCCTTTACGGTCAAGATTTCGGTAATGCCGTAAGCTTCTCTCTCCGATGGGAATCTAAATACCGGAGCTGCTAAATATAACGAGAATCACCAGTGTAGCTGTGAAATCAAACTGCAGAGGGAAACGGCTGTTACGGAGGGTAGTGAATGTCTTGTGTCTATATCCTCTGGGGTAACCTTCGGGTTCTTTATCTATATCGGCAAAGTTCTTAATACTTTGCGAATATACATTAGGTTGGGTCAATGTAGGTACGATAATCTATGGCTTTACATGATAATCCCTTTGTCACAAGGCTTAATACACAAGGCATGTCACCATCACGGCAGGCCTTCTCCGTACGGCTACCGTGTGTATTCTTGGCATACATACTTCTTAAAGACATAGAGGGTAGGAGCTACTAGTATCGTCGTAACCCCAAGATCCCAATCTGAATCTCTCCTCATTCCTCGATAGATCTAATGATGCTCCACACGCATAAACTAAAGGGACCACAACCTCACATCCACACTCCGACCCAACCCTCCAGCCCCCGTATCTCCCGCCCTACCAACATATTCATCTACATACTAGATAAACACTCACTAACCCTAATCTCCTCACTCATCCAGAAACTCTCTTCCTCGTCCCGTCCCACCACGAACATTCACCATCACCAAAAGGCACCTTCACGTCATCCAAGCCCCATCTACTAGTTTATTTTTAGCGGGATACCCCCTGTAACGAACCCAGACAAGTAACCAAGTAAGCCAAACTCATGTCCGTCTGACTCTACAGGCGGATGGTCGCATGGCCCGCTTTGGGGAAGACACACATGTGCGATGTATATCTGATGTCAGCAATTATACGCTTATCCGGGCTATTTGAATGGTGGAAATACCCAGAGATTAGGTATATTTAAACCTCATGATTCCGCACAATCTCCATCTCTCTTACCACCTTCTTTGTCACAAGTCATTCGCTCATCACACCACGACCCTTCCAACCCCGCATCGTCTGCATACCCTAGTCAACACTACATAACCCTGCCATCGTCACCATCGTATCACAGTCTCCATCCATCATCATTTCTCAACCCACTCACTGATTTCAAAGCCCTAACCCCACCAACCCCACCAACCCGCCATGCAATCATTCGCCGCCCTCAAACGCCGGAGCACCGAGATCTACAATTCTCTCCCGTCGCTCCCCTCCCTACCAACTCTCCCCGCTCGCCAACCCCACGCTACATGGGAGCGTCTAGCGGATATCCCCGAGCTTCCACGCTCGTCGCATTCCGTAAATGTTGTTAATGGCAGCGTTTACGTTTTCGGCGGCGAGTTGACGCCCCGGGAACCCGTGGATAGTGACATGCACGTCATCCGCTTGCCGTATTCCGGTTGTCCGGCTGATTACTACTCCGTGCACGCCGAGTCTAATGCCCCGGTTGAAGATACCCTTGTCAAGGCTGCGTCGGCCCTGATTAAGGAGGAACTTACCGATGATGAAGGCTCCGTGGTCTCGGATGCCGAGTCGGATGCCGACTCGGATGTCCCTCTTACTCCTGCCGTTGACAAGGGGAAGGGGAAGGTCCTTCCCGATTCTCCACTTACCTCCGCGGCTCCCCTTCCCCGTGTCGGCCACGCCACGGCGGTGATCGGCTCGCGCATCTTCCTCTTCGGCGGCCGTGGTGGTCCGGCCATGGCCCCTCTCGAGGAACACGGTCGTGTTTGGGTTTTTGACACCCGGTCTAACCGCTGGTCCTTCCTTGACCCCGTCTCGCCCATCCCCGGTCCCGACGCCATAATCCCTCAACCCGCCGCCCGGAGTTACCATGCCGCCGCCGCCGTTGAGACACCCCGGGACTTCACACCCCCTGGATTGAAGAGACGGACTACCTGGGCTGAATGGGCTGCTGGTGACTCGGCCGAGGTTGGAACCCCCCAGGCTCCTCTGGTTGGTAACATTGCCGAGAAGGCTATTGATAAGGAAGACGACGGCTTCGGTACTTTTATCATCCATGGTGGCTGTCTTGCCGGGGCTGGCGAGCGCGCGAATGATATCTGGGCCTTTGATGTCCACTCTCGTATCTGGCAACAACTTCCTCTCGCCCCTGGTGCTGCCCGTGGTGGTGCCGCTCTCGCTGTTAGTGGAAACAGATTATTCCGGTTCGGTGGCTATGATGGGAAGGGCGAGATTGGTGGTCGTTTAGATGTGCTTGAACTTGGTGTGGATACCAGCGGACTTGAACCCGTGATTGAGGCTAAGAGTGAGTGGCTCACTTACACACAGCCGTTAAACGCCGATGGCCGGCCTCGTATCAGTCAGCCATGGCCAAAAGCCCGCAGTGTTACTCAGATGGTCCCGTTGAATATTAATGGGACGGAGAGTATCGTTCTGTTCATGGGTGAAGGGGAGGCTAGTTCTTTGGGTCACGCTGGTGCTGGCAAGTTCTTTGATGATGTGTGGGTGTTGCAGGTACCTGCTAGTGGAGCCCCGGTAGAGACAGAGTTAAGATGGAGTCTGGCGATGACAGAACCTAGAGATGAGGATTCAAATGAGTTGCCTGTTCCAAGAGGATGGCTTAGTGCAGCGCCAATCGCTCAAATTGAGGATACGGCCCTGGTAATCTTTGGTGGTCTGACAGGTGATAATGAACGGTGCGGTGATGGCTGGATCTTACGGTTTGAGTAGAGTAAAAGATGAATTGGTTTAAAGTCTGTGATTATTTATCAAACAAAGAGTGGCTATCTACCTCGATGTTGTCTGTGTCTGTATCTGTGTCTGTTTGTCTTTCTGTGATATGCTTATAGTCTGTGTCTGGTGCTTCGAATGACAGGTCTGTTGTCCCGTCTCGTTCTGTTCATCCATCCTGCTGTTTCGGGGAATACCGTCTGCCTTGCAGATCGGCCGTACTGATCACTTCTATACATCACTTTACAGATCGGCTCTGCAAGTTTCCGTGCCCCATGGCTTACTCGTCAAGTTGGTTAGACCAGCCGAGTTCTCGCACGTCTTCCGACCCGAGTTCTGTGGACCTGGGGTCGGGGGAGCTACTCCGGGTTTTTCAACTGTAGCCTTGAGACCATCGAGCACTTGAACCATGGTCTCTGGCGTTAGGTCCTCGTAGTATTCATCATTGATTTGGACCATTGGCGCATTGACGCACGCCCCGAGACATTCCACCTCGATGAATGAGAAGAGGCCGTCGGCAGTGGTGTCGCCTTCTTCAATTCCCAAGTGGGACTTGATTGCCTTGACAATCTTGTCGCTACCGCATCCGCCGAGCTTGCATGGAGTCTATAGGACGGGTTAGATTATATATCTCAATCTATCCAGAGTAACCAGAGACATACCGTGGTGCATGCTTGTACAAAGAACTTGCCGACTGGGGTCCGGTTGTACATGGTGTAAAACGAGGCAACCTCATACACACGGCTAGGTGGCATATCGAGCAACCGGGCCACCTCGTTCATGACGCTGATACTGCAGAAGCCAGCCTGACGCTGACCCAGGTCCAAAATCGGCATAACAGCCGCCTTCTTGTACTGCGGCGGGTACTTTTTCAAGATATGCTCAATCGTCTTTTCATTTTCTGCCGAGAACTTAAACGGGATCTCAGGATTATTGACAGCCGTAGTGCGGTGCTATTACCGAGGAAGAGAGAACAAGGTTAGCGGGGAGTCGATAGTGGGGAGAAGTAGACTCGGTGGGGCGCGCTAGAAGCGTGGGATCGGCATCGGCATGAAATGACAGTGGAAATCGCGGGGAAATCGCGGGGCTAGAAAGTGCAAGTCGGGTTGACATACGACGCTGAGGGTATGGCTGAGACGGGTCGCGGCGGATCCGGAGGTCGGGACGACCGAGAGTGGAACGGCAGATACAGGGCGCAAGGCCAGGCGGGCGAGGGAGGTGACCTTGGACGCCATTGTATGAATTAGCGGCAGGCCAATTGGGTGGTTGGTGGTTTAAAATCAAGTTGATCAGACAAAGAGCCGAGCTATGCGCTACTGTAGTAATGCGCTTAGCCAATATATCGTCACCCCACGGCCTGGTCAATTCCCCGGCTGCTATTGGGGAGCGGGTAATATTCGGATGGACCCAGCTACATGAGATACACAGAATCTAGGGTTCTCGAGGGTTATACCCGTCACATCGTTTCACAAAGATGCCAGGCCATCGTAATCCCTGTCGTTATCGGGGTGCCAGTTCGGTTCCCTCGGGACTCTGGGCCCCACATGACGAAGCGATCGAAGCGATGCGGAAACCTTTCGGTGTCAGTGAAGACTCCGTCGAACGGGAATACGAAAAGGGCGATTACAGTGGACGGGCCCATATGCCCTGTGCAATGTTTGTGATTGATCGTTTCTCGGTAGTCGTTACAAGTTAAGTAAGCCAATCCTTTGTCTATTGACTCCGCCACGTTGAAGCACAGCCGCTATTTTTGGAGTGAATTTTCAGGCCTGTTGCTCCCTTAGCAGTCCATACAAGGTACCAAATCCCGACCAGTGTGGACACAAAGGTCTGTTTTCAGTAGCCTATTGATATCCCATGTGCGCCCGGGGGAAACCCACTGCAAAACCACTGTAACTTGCCTTATTCCCTTGCCCATCACCGCAAAAAATAATCGCCAAACCCACGAGCGATCGCTCACACGGAAACCCTGACTACGTCAACTGTGTCTCCTGCAGCCAAAACATCACCACTTTGATCAAAGTCATCATTTACACCCTTTTCGTCGTGCCTTGAGCCACGCCATTTCCTCCCGCTCCCTCAAAATGCCCGACGCGAATCAAGATTCCACGTCGATAGACTCGCGCGATGGCAGCTCGTTGAAGAACGAGAAGAAGAAGAGCCGTCGGCCTGCCAGTATGTTACTCCGATAAAGTAATGGCAAAAAAAAAAGCGACCATAGAAACTAACGTTTACATGTGAATTTCTCTAGACACCGCCTTCCGCCAGCAACGTCTGAAGGCATGGCAGTATGTACCCCCACCGACCCGATACCCTGTTGTCGTCATTGTCGCTAACCTCGACTCTCTCCAATAGACCTATTCTCACCCCCAAGACCGTCTTGCCGCTCTTCTTCGTCATCGGTGTGATCTTTGCCCCCATTGGTGCCGTTCTGCTGTATGCTAGCTCGCAGGTAAGTCGCCACACCATTCCGCGACATATCCGACGTTTCCGCTGACTTGCTGCTTCTCCCCGCTTCAGGTCCAATCTATTCGCATCGACTATACCGACTGCGCGACCAAGTCGCCCGAAACCTCGAATTCGGCCGATTTCGAGGAGATGGACGCCGACCTTATTCATGCAAACTTTAAGTCTTCACAGACTGTTACGGCCAAGTGGGGTCATGTCAATGATATCCAGTACAAATACGACTATGGTGTCCAGCAAAACGACACTGTCCAGTGCACAATTCAGTTCGACGTTCCCGACGACCTCGGCGCACCCGTTCTCTTTTACTACTACCTCACCAACTTCTACCAAAACCACCGTCGCTATGTTTCGTCTTTCAACGCAGACCAGCTTAAGGGCGACTATGTTTCCAACGCCACCATCAAGGACTCCAAGTGTGACCCTCTTCGGACCGACGACAGCGGAAAAGCTTACTACCCCTGCGGTCTTATCGCCAACTCCATGTTCAACGACACCTTCACCTACCCTTACAACCTGAACACGAACGAGTCGTACCTCATGGCCAACAATGAGGGTATCGCATGGGACTCTGACGCTGAGCTTTACGGCAACACCAGCTACACTACGGATCAGGTTGCTCCTCCTCCCAACTGGCGCAAGCTGTTCCCCAATGGCTACGGTGATACCGATGACACTCGCCCACCGAACCTGAAGAACTGGCAAGCTTTCCAGGTCTGGATGCGTACTGCTGGTCTGCCCGACTTCAGCAAGCTCTACCAGCGCAACAACTCTGTGGCCATGGATTCAGGGAGATACCAGGTTGTCATTAACGACAGTAAGTTTTGATTGAAATCTCTACTACATAAAATAGTACGCATAACTAACTCTTGTATTACAGACTTCCCCTCCAGCTCTTACAAGGGTACCAAGTCCTTCCTCATCACCACTCACACTGTGATGGGTGGCAAGAACCCTTTCCTAGGTATTGCGTACGTCGTTGTTGGTGGTCTCTGCATCGTTCTCGGTGTTGTCTTCACCGTGACTCACCTCATCCACCCCCGCAAGCTCGGAGACCACACTTATCTCTCATGGAACCAGCCCAACGCCAATGGAAAGGCCGCCACTGGCAGTACTGGAGCCGTGACCACGGGCCGTGAAATGCGTCCCGGCGAGGCCTAGAAGGCCACGCCGATTACGCACCAAACTTCGTCGTTGAGCGTCGAAGTGAAGGGCAAAGGTCGCACCGACAGCACCAACACGTGCAACGGCAGCGCCGACAGACTTTCGAGTATGGAAAAGGGCAAATACAGGAACCACGTCACCCATTCCGCCGACACTACATTCACAGACGGCACATCTACTCCTTGTTACAACAAAATCTCCCTACGCATACCCTCCCCTTCTGCTAATAGAGACTCCTGTGGTGCTGATGATTCTACAATGACAGCGTCAACCATTGTTGTCACCCCTGCAATTGCCATGTCACCAACTCTAACCGAAAATCGGAGATCAGCAAGTACCTTTGCCTTTTCACAGGCGTCTACTTCGAGATTGGCTGCACATAGTGTATATGCGCCTTCGCGGTTGTCACGGGGCGATGGGTCTGTAGGCGGATGGCGAGGTGATGACGATGTTGGAGAGTGATTTTTGTTTCTGTTTGTGTTTTGTTTATCGGGGCGTGTGTGGTTTGTTGATTGTCTGGATTTAGTGCTTCGAGTTCGTCTATTCTTTTTTGTGTTTTTTTGATGTCTTGTTAGAATACAATGTTGTTGTTTGCTTTTATCGTTTTCATGTAAATAAATCACTTTTAAAAACATCCAATTGACCCAAAAACACTTGCCATTTCTCAAGAAATCAAAAATCTATGCACTACAAAAGAGAAATAAAAAACACTGGAAATAAAACATCCATCCAAAATAACGTGACCTCCCTGGGAAATCATTCAACAAGGACAATCCAAAACAAGACGAGAAAAGAACACAATCGTGTCGAACCGAGAACAAAAAACACATTAACAAACTCCTTTCTTTCCTTTACCGTCTGCGCTTCTTACCGGCGCCCCGGTCCGACTCGTCATCCGAGAAGCCACTCTCGCGATCCTTCCGCTTAGCCTTCCGCTCAAGCTCATCCCAGTCATCACCGTCCTCGTCCTCATCATCGTCAGAGCCCTCTTCCGTCTCTTCGTCGGACACGTTAGAGCCGTAGTCAGAGTCTTCTTCTGAGCTTTCAGAAGCCTCGTCTAGCTCGGACTCGTCAATTTCGAAGGCGGATTCCTCGTCGGATACTTGGGAGCCGGCGTCTGCTTCGTCGTCTTCTTGCAGGAATTTCCAGCCGCCGTCGAGGAAGAACTGGTGGGTGTTAGTCGTGACAGTCTTCATGATTGGCGCCCAGCTTAGGTTGAGGGGACCCTCTGAGTACAAGATGTTGCACGAGTCAAGCCAGTCCTTCACTGTCTCTAGGAACTCCACGGGGATTGTGTTGATGTGGTATGGTTGTCTGGTATAGTCCTTGAAAACAAACACCATATCAAAGTTCTTGAGGCCAAATTGGACACGCTCAAGATGAGCCACTTCAATATCTTCAAGAGTGAGAACCATGAATGGTGGTTCAACGACCTGCATAAGGGTATCGGTGGTGGGCTGAATGTAGACGTTTGACCGGAAAGGCACACCATGGAAGCCAAGCTCGCGCATAGGGGTATCAACTTCCAAGCCGTGGCTCTTGCCCGCATCAGCAATCTTGTGAGCGAAGCCTTGGAACAGACGATCAAGCTCAGCACGACGTCTACGCTCCTCCTGCTCCTGCTCGAACTCATCCTCATCACCGTACCGGTACTTGCGCTTGCGGTTACCAGTCTCATCGAACTGAATGTCAGTCGCTTCACGGTAGAACTGGACATCCTTCGTCTTCTTCTTGTTACCGACGATAATGGGGTCTTTCAGGTGAATGTGGATGATAACGACTAACTCGTGGTCGCAGGGCTGGAAGAAGAGATGCTTGATGTTGGAGAACAATACATCGACACGCTGCTGGCTGCTAAGGGGCGATACGTAACGAATACCGTTCTGGTGGATCTCAATCTTGCCGGCAACACGCTTGCCTTCCATAGCGGGGCGGATGAAAACATTATCAAGAACGGGTGGGCGACGGTTTCTGATTTCAACAAGCTTGTCTTGTTCAACCACGTCGGCCATGTCCTTCTGGGCCTGTTCTTTCTTGGCATTGTCACGCTTCATGTTGTTGATAGCCGTAACAATCTCCTCATAGCGCTCCTTATCTTCGGAGCGGAAACTAAGACTCCGAATGAAGTTCGCTGTCGCATCCTCGAAAGGCTGCTCGTCCTTGCGACCGACACCTTGACCAGGAGAGAGAAAGTTGACACGCAGGAACGAGAAATCACCCTCATCAGTGGTACTAACATTCTTGATGGTGTTGATGTGGAACGGCACCGGGCGACCCATAATGGGCAACACAACCGTCGCATTCTTCTGGTCAACAACAATCTCGAGGTTTTGGGCCTTGGGAGGCAGCTGGTTGTCACGCTTGTATGACTCGTACTTCTTGAACTTCTTCTCCTCGGTACCGTTGGTGCCACTAGTGTCCTCGGCATACCGAGCAAGACCCTCCTTGACCATCTTATTGGCCAAGTCCTTTTGATGTTGGCGACGACGTTTATCGGCTTCGTCGTCCACCTGCGTGGTACGCTCGGATCTCAGTCTGGTCTTGGTAATGTTCTTAGTAGCAACAGCGCCAACACGTGAGTCCTTCTTCTCTTTCTTGACAGGCGTCTCAGCAGCATCGTCCTTGAAGAAGAATGAAGTCTTGGTAGCCTCAATGGGGGCATCAGCCGTGAAGACAATGGGCTCGCTTGAAGTAACACGAATCGTGTCTGAAATCATGAGAGAGTATGTCTTACTCTGCTTGTCTTCCGCCTCGTCATTCGCAATGTCAGCAAGAGACATGCTGATGCATAAGGTCATGCCGTCCTTGAGGACACGAGTATTCTTAGCGTTCAAGAGCAGAGTAGAATCTCTGGTCTCGAGACCAAGACCATAACCAATGTTCTTGGGCATGTGCTTCTCCATACCAGGCTTCTTGGTCTTCACCAAGTTCAGCACAGCGTTGTAGACATCGCGGGCCGTGACGCCGTCACGGATCTCCTTGAGTGCCGTACTGTGCATTTGGTGAAGGAGCTTGTAGTTGGCTTCGTGGTTCTTCTTGGGGTCGATCAAGTACGTGCGCGCAATCGAAGAGCAGTAAGACTTATATCTGACACCCATGGAAGCAATAATGACACCTGCGTGAAGATTTTCGTCGTTGGACTCGACACCTAAACGAAGGTCGTACTTGCCACCAGACTGGATAGTGGGAGTGACAACCCAATCGAGCTGTAGCGGGTCCATATCTGAGGGCATCTTGGTCTTGTTGGGAAGTTCGACGTTTTTCCAAAACTTATTGTCCTCGATCTTGTCTTCAACCTTGCGAGAGAGCACACGGTGCTTGACCTTCTTTTCCTCGTCGAGAACATTCGACATTTCGTCGAGCAGGTAGGGCGTCATGAGGGCAACGCAAGCCTTAGATGAAGTGCGCATGGCACGAAGTTCATCTTCGTCCTTGGTCGCAAATGCGTTTGTCGACAGGGCATTGGCGATATCGACCTTTTCAATATCCTTGCAGTTGGCTTCGAGGGTCTTGTTCCACTCGTCAACGAAGGGACCGGCAGAAATGTCCTTGGTCAACACACCGAGCTTGCTACCAGCAGCCTTGATAGTATCCGTAATCTTTGTCCAGAGCTTCTCGTTCTCAGCGGCATCCTTGCCGCGCACAAGGATCTCTACTGGGAAGCGACCGTCTTTCAATGATTCGAGGTGCTTGGCTAAAGGTGATGTTAGTATGTCGAGCAGTATAGTCGAAATCAAAGTTCCGTGGGCTTACCCTTCTTGGCGGTTGTGAGGATGTAGAGAGTTTCGGTCGTGAAAAGCATAAGAGTGGTGGGGAATTCATAGCCCAATAACCAAAACTATAGATAAATGTCGGTTAGCGGATTTGACAGTACAGCAATGCACCAGCTGGTTTGCGGGTATCAAAAACATACGTGGATAGCATTGTTCTTGTGGAAGTCGCCAGAATCATCAGCCTTGCCCATCAAGATGACGATAGACGAGGCTCCGTTGAAGACACCATCTTTGGAGCGCAGATCGTTGCGCCACGCCGTAGCAAGATGCGAAATGCGCTCGTGGAACGTCTTGCCGTCAATGGTAATCTCGCCCATCTCGACAGCAGTGTTGAGCGGTAATGGTTTATCGTCTAAATGGTCTAATAACGTAGTCGATGATGGCGGTAAAAGTATCTCGGGCGGCTATCAATGGACAATGTGTGTAGTATGAAGGTTGAATAGTTGGATTGACCAAGCACTAAGCTAGCGCACCAAGAAAAAAGATTTGGATGGATTGGAAGGCTAAAGGAGCGAACGATATTTGAGAGCCGTAACTGGATCAATTGGGTAATGCCGACCAACGCTTGCGGGGAAACTTGACGTTAACACAGCAGCACTGGGAGGGTGGGTTGAATGAATAATCAAGTTCTTCTCGGAAGACAGAACTTTTTTTATTTTCAAGCTTCAACACTTTTGGGATTTCCAACGCGAGGAATATGCGACGTGCGTGGGTTCTTTCACAGGAATTAAAGCAACCAGGTTCAAGCTTTAGCAGGTGTTTATGTGCAGCGCGTAAAGTGACGGAAGCTTATGGTCTCCACAGTGCTTCCTGCAGCAGTTGCAGATTCGCGCCTGAATTAAAGCGGGTCTAGACAGGCACTGTCTATTGTTAGGGTTTGGGTGCATGATCGTGTGTAATTGGGCGAAGAACATATCGGGTTCTTACATTTACGTCATGACCATTTGTAGAGAATGCGATCAAGTCTTAAAATATATAAAATAATTTGTATGAGCCGATGACGAGTTCATTTCAGCAGTGTAACGGCAAACAGTTGGTGGTTTCCCATGGGGTATGCATACTGGAACCTGCTGTGATACGATAATCCGTCATAGCAACTACCCGGGCCGGTCGTTTATCTGGTTGTATATAACCGAGTCATCAGAATAGACAGCTCTTCTGAACGCAAACCTTGATATTTGAATATTCGTACTCCTTTTACACAACCAATTATCCACATATACACTTCAATCAGATATCATGCGTCTTCCTTATATTCCTGACCCCCCTGTCTTTGAGTCTCCGGAAGACCAGGCCCTGGTCGAACGCATACAAGCCCGGCGCCGGCCCCTTCCTCTCCAGGAACTTGATCTCACTCTTCTGCATTCACCCGCATACGCTGATGGATGGAATCACTTTCTCGGCAATGTGCGCACAGAGTTAACTATTTCAGATGACTTGCGCGAGTTAGCCATATCACGGGTGGCCGTCTGCAACAAGGCGTGGTATGAATGGATGCAGCATGCCCCGCTAGCCGTCCGGTACGGCGTCAGTGAAGAAGCAATGGAAGTCATCAAGGATGAACGTCCATGGGACCAGGTGGAGAGGAACGAGTTATTGACGGAAGAACAATGGACAGTGTTGTTATATACGGATGAAATGACTCGCAATGTCCAGGTCAATGATGAGACGTTTGCCAAGATCAGGGCTCTGTTTTCGGACAAACAAGTTGTGGAGCTTACTGGCACTATTGCTACTTATAACTGTGTCAGTCGATTCTTGGTTGCCCTTGACGGTATGTTTCAATGATATAGATACAATGCGATGACTTTACTAACTTGTAGATATAGTGGGCGAAAGAAACGGAACTGGTCCAACCGACAAACTGAAGCCTTAAACTATTTATATGCAATCATGTATTTTGTATAGAATTTCTTATTTTATGACTATCAACCTGTTATCCGGTATACCATACTCCATATCTACTAGAAATCTATGAACTAGAATGGCAAAGATCTCATAGCAGTTTCGATGCTTTCCCTTCTAGCTTCCATCCTAGGTGATTTTTGAAGTTCTGCAACAACACCAGACCAACCATCTGTCTTTGGGTCCGCCGCACCAGCACTTACAACCGAGCTGACACTCCGTGTTGGACTTCTACGGAATCTCTCATGTGTACTCGCAGACGGTGTTGAACATACGGAAACAGTAGAGTGTGGCGGAGTCTGCGGTCTTGTAATAGATGCAATGGATGCAGTTGATTTTTTGCTCTGTACCCTGCCATTGGGCATCCGGGGTTCTTTGACACTCCGAAGTCTAGGCACCTCCCCGACGGCAGCAGCCGAGACGGCAATGCTCTGCATGAGTATCATGCGGTCATCCTTGCGTGGTGTAAGTGGCGGGGTAATAGGGCCAGTCGCAACGGAGGCAGCGGCAGAGGCAGCTATAGAAGCTGCATGGGTTGTAGCTGCAATAGCGCCCATATAGACGACCAGGAAGCGCAGCTTAAGAGTGTCAATGCGACGGAGTCGGTCTTGGAGATCAGAACGATGTAAACGCCAAAATAGCCTAGCCTGGGTCTTCATGACTGGCATGAAGACACGCTCTTTAATATGCGGTAAACCGATCAGAGATTGAGCCTTTTCTTCTTCCTCCTGGTCACCCTCTAGCATGAGGGCAAGATCGTTGGACAAGGACAGATGAGCACGTTGAATCTCACGTAGCAAAGTCCCGAGGCGGACCTTATCCTCGACTCGAACCACCCGTGAGACATCCCGCTCATAGGTAGCTGTTTCGATGGCGGCATCACGGAGAGTCGTTAAAAGTGCACCAAGTTCCCGAGGAGCTGAATTATATGCGGTAGCATGAGTAAAGATAGACTGCGCAAGTAATAGAAGACTAGCTGTCAAAGTAGTTGGGATTAACACAATAGTGCAAGTGCGAGTGAGACTTTCGGCCATTGTAGTAATTGTGAAGGTGGTGAAGTTGAGAGAGAGTACTATGTTGTCTTTGCTGTTGCTCCGATTAAAGCAGTGATATATAAATTTTGACGATAGAAGAACATCACGAACAATAAACAATGAGCAAGTAACCAGCAGGGCAAAAAGGCAAAGAATGACTTTGTAAAAGTACATACAACAAAATAGGCAAAAGAGAACAGAACAAGACGAATTACAAAAACACCTCAAAAAAAGGAATGCCTTGACGGACTTTTCACGGGCCGATTCCCTTATACTTGTTCATTTTTCAAGTTATACAGTACTTTGTGCACCTGTGGAGTCCGGAATGAAGGCCTAGAGTAACATGCGTATGTAGGTACCGTTTTGTCCTTTCTGGAGAAGACTCCAGAACAGAGGAAGCATCCTTCTGACGAGGTCATCGACAACAGGGAGGGGGGTAATCTGCCAGTCAATAGTTTGTTGGGACTTCATGGAAGTACTATAAGTGGCATGTTAATTTGCTTCTCAAATGACGTCTCACTATCTTTTCTCGCCGGACAGATAGTCCTCGTTTGTGTCTAGTCACACTATAAACCTACTCTCTCACTATAATGAGTACATGCTTGTATACTTATACCTCTCAATGTCTCGTCAAAATCTACCCGCCGTTACTTTTGTTGGGTTGAGTTCGGGGGGTATTACGCCGAAAGAGGATATACATACAATCTGAAAGAAACAGACCACGGGATCGACAAGAAAATCAAGATGGCTGGAGGGGAAAGTGGGGGAAACTTTGGAGAGAGATTCATATATGAACCTCATGTACAATCCCATGAACTAATCCGATATAGACCCAGTTTGATGTTATATAAATCAGCAATGTGCCGTTTACACGTTGTTCCTCATTAGGTTCGATTTGGATCCCGTATGCTCGCCTACAAGGTGGATTTCTTCCATGCATTAGGACCTGCATGGTGGCATTGTACCCACGAACCCCTCATTTACAACATCTCGGTGATGTCAGTAAGATGCATTGACCAAGTTTCGGTAGGATTCCGCACGTGACTTATCAGCGGCTTATCATTGTGGTGAACCCCGGCATAACTTTAACCCTTGCGATGCAAAGGTTGTGTCATGGTAGCGTCCATCGTGAATCAAGCTATCAACAACTGTGCTGCCTTAAAGATCTCACACATTTTATAGAGCTGATATTCTCAACTATGGCTTCTCCAGACTTTCAACCAACGCTGCCCCGTCAGCTTGAAATCACTCCCATCCCACCAACTCTCATCACGCAGGGTGCCGAAGGCCGTCTTTTCAAAGCTACACACCTTCTTCCCACCATCCCATGCGCCGTGAAGCACCGTCCTTCGAAAGCCTACCGCCACCCCCTTCTCGACAAGAAGCTCACCCGCGCACGAATTCTTGCCGAAGCGCGCATTCTCGCTAAGTGCCTCCGGGAAGGCGTTCCCGTCCCAGCAGTCTACGCCGTCAACGAACATGATGGAACTCTCACTATCGAATGGATCGATGGGGCTCCCGTGCGTATGCGTGTTAATGAGTGGTTGAGTGAAAAGTTGGATGTCTTGCCGCCATTGACGGAGGATAAAGAGGAAAGCACCAAGGCAGCGGAGAAGGCAGCAAAAGAGGGTTTGGACGAGGAGTTGAGAAACGTTTTCCGGAGAGCGGGGAAGGCCGTGGGGGAGTTACATCGGGTGGGTATTGTACATGGAGACTTGACGACGAGTAACATGATGCTGCGGCAAACGGAGCAGCAAATCAAGGAAAAGTCCTTGAGGGGAGATATTGTCATTATTGACTTTGGGTTGGCGAGTCAGAGTACATTGGATGAAGATCGTGCCGTGGACCTTTACGTTTTAGAAAAGTCAATTGCTAGTTCGCACCCACGGGCAGAGCACTTGTTCCCAGAAGTCCTTGAAGGTTACAAGCAAGGCATGAAACACTCAGCCGTTATATTGAAGCGGTTGGATGAGGTTAGACTGCGCGGGCGCAAGAGAAGCATGATTGGTTAAAGAATCAACCCCAAAATGGAGAATACAAAAATGATATTTTATGAACAAACCCTTTCCGTTCACTTTAAACTGAAAACTTCAAGCATCTACTAAATCGGCTGCAGCAAAATAGCCCTTGTTCTCAATGACACCACGGTCCCGTACAACAGCAGTGTACTTGACCACCCACCGGGGAAGCAGATCCCCATGAAGCCCTTCTTCACCCTTAACATCGGCTAAGAGCCCCGCACCGCCATCTACCTGGCCAAGCAGCTCTCTCAAGGTCCCACTTGGAAGTGCATCAGCACTGTCCTTGTGAGCCAGAAGCTCAACATTCTCCTTGCTAGCTAATTGTACCAATGGAGGCGGTGCCTTGCAGCAGTTTCTAACGCTGATCTGGTCTACCGCTGGCCGCACCTCAACCTTGGATAAGAGACCAGCCAACTTTTCACTCCCAAACTCAGCAATTCCCAGTCTCTGGACCTTGCCAGAAGTAACAAGTTGCTCAAGAATCTTCCACGTCGCAACTTCGGCTTCAATATCACCTTGAGTAGCGTTCAGTTTATCTGCCTTCCATTCACAATCACCATCAAGAGAAAGCCCAGGGAATGAAGCAATGAGCAGACCAATGGTAGCCTCTCCAAGTTCTCTCTTCAGCAGGTCCAAAGACTCAGCGACGTAGCCAGCCCGCTGTTCAACCGATGACCCAGGGAGGAAGAACAACTTCACAGTAATATCATACCGAGAAGATTCCTCCTGGAGACCAGCACCGTGCCAATGTACTCGTGGTACAAATAACTTGTCGTCTTCAAGTTGAACCCAGCTCGGCAGAACATTGTTCGTAGTCGACAACGTCTGGAGCGGAGTCTCCGGCGATGGTGGGTCGGTAGTGGGGAAGTCCTCTTTGGCAGTCACAATTGAAGCACACAGCGATGTCGTCAACTCTACGTTCGTCCGGGAATCTCCAGGCGTACGAAGAATCGAAGGACCTGAGGTCACGATGTTGCTATCATTCATACGAACGAGGGTTAGAATTATAATGAATAGGGTTGCATGGCGTCATATTGCACCATGCGGAGAACTTTTTGCACAGGCAGATGAACTTTATGGGAGAGTGCTTACCCAGTGGACAATATGATTCTGGTCATTTAGACTAAGTTTATGATGTGTATATTCCACCAAAAAAGTGGCCAAGAAAAAAGTTGACAGCTGCAAGTAGAAGAAGAGTTGACCTATCAACTTGTATGGCGCAAAGACTAGTAGTTGCGGGTTTCGTGCGCAGCTGGCTAGAGTACGTGCTTGGGAAGGATCTCGAATAGAGCAGATTGGGAAGGAGGAGTATGGTGCAAGATTGATACCCGACGAAGGAGAAAACAAGGTTAAAGAAAAGAAGATTTGAAGAATGAATTTGGCATTGTCTTACGTTTAAAGAGTGTCAGCGCGGGGTGCAAGACGTGATCGAGGTTGTTGCATATCATGGGTATCAATTACAAAGCAACAGACAGGGGATAACTGGGCTTGTCATGTAAATGAAGTGGGGTATATAGGTTTGATTATCATGTTATATTGTGGTGAACTGGGACTTGGGATACGTATTCGTACAAAGGTTGTAAATATATCCTCATTTTATCGTAACAGAGGACCCTTTTTTAGTTTGGAGTGTGTCGATAGCGACTTTCTTCCTTTCAGTTTTTTTTTTTTTTTTTTTTGACTTACACACTTATCGCCTATTAGTAAGCCAGCTTCTAACAACCACTCGCGTAATTGGTGTAGTGGTAACATTAATCGTTGCCATCCGGTAATGATTCGATTAGCCCTGGGTTCGATTCCCAGATTACGCAGGTATCTTTTTGACAACAGTGTCAGCCCTGCCTTGTCTTTTTTAGCCCCTGCAGATGTCGAGACCCCACATTTCTCCTGTGCTAAGCTGGCGAACGTGTTCACCATTGACGTAGAATAGCTAGCTAGACAAACCACCTAGTCCTTTTCATCGTTAGTGGAATCATTTTTGTTAATTTTGGAATCGTACCAAGCTATACACCCGAATAAGTTACCGTTCCTTCGATACACATCTTTTACGCGAAATAGCACCCGATATACTCGCACAATGGCCGTCCAGTATGCCGACAACCGTTGAACCCCTCTCTTAATCGCCCCAGCGCTGACGGAAGTCCAGATACCTCATCTTGCTTTCACGACAGGGCAAAGTGGTGAGTGATAATAAAAAGTTGGCACTTGAAACTTCCAATTGCTAACAACTGTCGAAGCGCCTTGCCAAATGGTTCACGACCCTCTCACCAAAAGAAAAGGCCAAGATTGTCAAGGACGTCACCCAACTGGTGCTCGCCAGAAGAACACGCATGTGCAACTTCTTAGAGTACAAGGATACCAAGATTGTTTACCGTAGATATGCCTCGCTGTTCTTCATCACGGGCTGCGCCGCCGAAGATAACGAACTGATCACGCTCGAGATTATCCACCGCTATGTCGAACAGATGGACAAGTACTACGGCAATGTCTGCGAGCTTGACATCATCTTCTCTTTCACCAAGGCGTACTATATCCTTGACGAGATCCTGCTGGCAGGTGAACTACAAGAAAGCAGCAAAAAGAATATCCTAAAGTTTATATCACAGCAAGATGCGTTAGAAGACATGGAGGTAAGTTCACTCATCGTTCTGTTAGTGATATCAGAGATTGGATCCGTTTTATTCCACAATCACCTTATGACACCTAGTCGATATGCCATGTCGAAGCTCGTCTGGAAGTTTCCCGAGACTAACTTGGACCCGTTCCCTTTGTTTCTCAATAGGTCGAAGACGAAGTTACGCGCATTATGTAACTGTCGTTTCCCCCTCCCATATCATGGTTTCCCCCTTGGCATTTGCCGGTTTATCCAGTCAAGATGACTCTTTTGGCCCGTCTATCCATCTGATCTGATACTCACATAATCGGTCTTGCATGGCCCCTTGACTAACCTTGAACACTCTACTCTACTCTTTGCCCAACATAGGAGACACAAGGGTTCGAAGTGGCCCTCAAGGAAGCCGGCATTTTTTGATGCGGGTCAGATGGTCATTGATTCGATGACTGGCTCCGAGGGGCGAAGCTCTCTTTTTTGCATGGCGTTTTGTTTTGGGCTGTTCATTTGTCATGACGACTTTTCTTTTATCCTTCTTCATATGGGTTCTTTGTCTTCTGGCTGTTTGTATATTTTTCCATTTTCTCGACATAGACGAACTCAACGGCAGTACCCGGTACTTAGTGAATCTAGCGACCTTGATGGACTCCCTCCTTAGTTACATACACGATAAGTTTCACGGTGCCCCACATATCGATCAACAATACACATGCTATTAGATTAGCGACAGCTGCTTGCTGTTGGACTGAACTGGGGTATTCTAGAGTCAGGATAGTCTTCTCTGCATAACAGAGCTCGGCTGGTGTTGTTCTTGGGGAACAGTGGACTGTTCTCATCTTTATACAAGAGGTTTATGGGGATGGTGAAGTGGAGGTACCGCTAGGCTGCAAGGAGCACGCGCAAGCAATCGAGCTAAAGCCTCTGGACTCCCAGATATTACAGACGGTGATTGACTCTGTGTTACCACATGGAGTACAAGAACTGTGGATTGTGTATCTGGGTCATAGAGTACTTGGCCTTCTGTTTGCTGGCGTGTGCTACTTTGTGAGTGGTGGGGTGCTGCTGCTTAATCATGGATGATACTTGGCATTGATGGCGTTGATATTCAGATATCAATCTACTAGTTTATAGAACATCAAGTCGAGATAAGACCATTGATAGAGTACGGGCGTGAATTGAGACTCTTTAGTCCGCAAAGGGCTGTTATTATACCAAGAGATGGATGTACACTATGATAGTGTAGTGAATGTGGCATAGAGGCCGAGTTTGGTGGCGAAGCGAGTGCGCATACATACTAACATAATAGTTCGACACGTGGAGATTCTACAACGGTTGTGTGGCCAAGCCTGAAGCCAAGACAACAAAATCAACCGAGCCCCGGTTCATCTATCCTTAGACTAACAAGAGCTGCATAACACGACATGTATTCCGACAACTACCCTTAGCCCGACCGAAGTTCCGCAAGCACGGCGGCCAGTGACGTCGCTCGTGGAGTCCACTTGTGTTACGATTCGTCGATAGCGGAGCCCTTTGACCACTCCCCCACATTAGCCAGCATGATCCTAGACCCACTTTTTATTCACCAAGCAACTTTCTAGAGAGTAGAGGCAGTGCCTTGGATCACGGGATCAATCTAAGGGAGTCATCTACGGACGATGAGGGGGAAGACATTCACGGTGTGGTCGGTTGGATTCTTATCGCCGGCATTGAAGATGGAGGGAGTCCATGACATAGGGCCCGTGCGAGTTGAAGAGGGCCGGATTGGGTTGAAGGAGGCGGTGAGCTTTATGTGTGTTTTGGGCTGCTGAAACGATGTGTGTTCGGGAGGAATTGGTTTTGGGGTACTATGCACAATGCTTCCATTACGACACTGACAGGCCATCGACGGACGCTTCCGGGGGCTTTCGGTAGCCCCCTTTTTGTAACGGCTACACGGGGCCCGCATGACCACATGCAAGCCTATGACCCGATTCCACGACAGACGACACTGACGGGCTACAACAATGCGATTTCCGCGGGAGTCACCAACTGTGGCGAATTTAACTCGACAAAGGAATTAGACCTTATCAGGGCTCATTACGGGATTGGCTTGGGCTTGTTGCAAAATGCAAGTCAAATTGGACATAGTGTTTCCTTGCTACTGCTTCCCCAGAGGGATCGGGTGGGGCAGACAGGGTGTGATGGGACCCCGCTATACCCGAAACGGATTGATGCAGTGGTTAGGCGATTGGGCGGGTGACGGTGCGGATGAGAGTGCTTATCGTCACGGGGTTTGGGACAGGAGAAAAGGAACAAATCGGCGGAAGATGAGGTGCGCATGAGAGAGATCAGGTGAAGGCCTCAGTGACGAATGTGTTATCAAGGTTGGTGACACTTGCGACTGATGTGGAGATACTGGCGATGGAGACGCTTCTCGGCTGAATATCCGGATATCAGGCTATCATGCCATAGTCCTAACATGCATATTCTCTACAATTGAGAGATATGGAGAACTTCGATATCTGCAACTAGACATGTATCGGTCCGGTCGTCCAATTCGTATGACATAGACCAACATTCCTCGAGTCGCAAGTCCAATCGCCGACATGTGTTGTCGTTCGGTTTCGTCCCCTAAAGCGAAATAGGAAAATGGCCCTTTCGGCTGGTATGCAATCTATAATTACATATCTGATTATAGTAGCTTCCTCCAACTGCCGCGGCCGCCTAGGTTGTTGTTGGGAAATGGCCACAATCGGCACCGGGGGCTATGATTGGCTGGCTGTGGGATTTGTCTCGTTCTTTGGGGTGATTGCCAGCTGTGTGTGTGTGTGTGTGTGTGACTTTCGTCATTCGACTAAGAAGACTGTGTGCGTTTCTTCCTTTTGTTGTTCTTTTTTCCCCTTTCTTGTTTTTTTCGTTTTCTTGTTCCTTTTTTTCTTCCATTTGACAAGTTCAAGAACATTATAGTTTAAATTCGACCATTGTTGCATCGCATCGCAGATTCCGATTGCTCGAATAACCACCTCGCCACCTACTACAATTGCCTTTTGGGGTTCACTTGCTCTTTCACTTGTGCAATTCAATTGACGTTCTGCTATATCTTCAGAATTGTCGCCACTCTTGTACATCACCGAACCAATCACGAAGCCATCACTCCCACGCCTTCTATCCTTGGCCCCTGTCGTCCTTTGTCTTACTTACCTTACCTGGACAACGACAACGACAACGATTTTGTCTACGATATTCGTCAATCAATTAGTCTTGTAGTCCCTTCTACAGCGTTCATTTGTTCATAGCCTTTTTGCTGCCTTGAACCGGGTTCTTTTTATAAAACCACGAACCTCGAGTCCTTTTTACAGTTTCGCTGTCTCGTCAGCTACACCGATATTAGAGTCCTCTCTATATTTCTCTATCTTCAGCCTCAGACCACTGTGGCTAACCGCAATCACCATGAAGGTATGCGCGTCTCTTTTTTTCCCCGGCGCAGCCTGAATTGAAGCGAACCAGAAGAACCAATTTAACTGTCGGCAATGATGTCATTGCCGCCTTCCCTGTCTTGTCTCGCTCGGGCCGGACCCGACTATTCTATACGCCGGGTATCCCCCGTTTGCGAACCACAGCGCTAACCATGTGCCAGTATCTACCGCTCTCCGACTTTGACACCGTCACTACGGCGCTCAACTTCAATACGCCTGACTGTAGCGTTACTGGCGGCTGCGATCTGTACACTACCAAGACCACAGGTTCCGATAAGAAGCTGTATAAGAACATCGATCGCGACTTATCCACTCATCAAGAGGAGCTCTTGCGCCTGGGTGCGAGTCTGTCGCCACCTAGAACTGAAGCCATTATTAGTTCGTCGCCTAACCTGGCAATGATGCACAACACTACGGCCTTTGGTCATTTGTCAGATATGTCTTCGCGCAAGACTTTTGCTCACCTTATCGCCACCCTTAACGCTAGCCATCCTCACTATGACTTCTCAAATATTCTCCGTCCCACTGACTTCCGGTCTGATGCAAATTTGCGCCAGGTGATGAATAACATCAACTCCCTGCTATCAAATGTTGTCCCCCATTCCTCTCCTAACTCATTCGATTCGCCACAATCGTCGTGGGGGCCAAATTGTTGGTCGTTGATTGACAAGGAAATGCGCCTTGAAGAGTGTACCGTTTTCAGCTGGAGGCCGGATACCGATCCTTTTGAGGATGACGATCATCCAATTTTCTCTGCTCACTACTTTTTCTTCAATCGCACTCTCAAGCGCGTGGCCTATCTCTACGTGCGCATCGTCGCCGTGATGTCCTCTCAATCACCAGAGCTCTACTCTCATGTCCCCCATGTCACCGGTGTATCATCAGCTTCTAGACGGCGCACTAGCGGCAGTCTTGTTGGCTCTTTCAATCTCGATAGTAGTATACCCATGGCCATTGGCCACCGTAATAGCAACGCCTCCGGAATCTACGGGTCTTATGGTGCCCCAAGGAAACGGAGTCTTGCCCATGGCGGAAACTCATGGACCGGTGGCTTCGAAATGGCAGGTGACTACGATGACTTGGATTTACAACCGGTTGACGAGGGCGATGATGGCAACATGGATGACGGATTCGTGTGGAATCGCGGGTCCAATGGGGATTTATTAGGGTACAGTGACGTAGAGGACATGGACGATGTCGATGATGAAGTTGACGATGACAATGACTTTGATCAGCAGGAGGATCTTGATATGATGGCTGTTCCAGGACTGGCGGTAGGATACAGCATGTCTTCGGGTGTACGGAATTGAGTCGCTTTTTGTTGTTTAGCGACGGTTGGTTGCATCGTCGTTTAGTTTCACCTGTAATAATTAAACACGTAATGAGTCACGATCATACATTCAACTTTAAAGCGTTTCAAATCAAGCGTGCCATTTCAAAACGTTATAGTTCATGGAGAGAATCCGATTGGGTAGTTACATGTCAAGTCATTGTTACACATCACACGACAACACAATCCTCCCAAAAGTGACACACATGTGATCTCGAAACTTTTTATTCAAGGATGACAGGATGTCTTTTTAGGCAAGAACATCCTATCTAAAGGCAGCTATGCCAAGTACGCATCATGGATGACCATGACCAAAGTAAATACACAAAAAACAAATCAACAGTAGACTCAAGAACCGCTAAAAGCCGGGCTAAAGAGGTGGGGGATCGTAACAAGCAAAACCAAGAAACCAAAAACAAATCTAAAACCCAGAAACAAATCCCAAAGTCATAACCAGAAACCAAATACCATAAAAAATCAAACAAAGAGCTCAAGGCTACTGGCCCTACAAAGACCGGGGTGTCAGCGCCATATCAGCATGAGGAATGGAGATAGTCTTCAGATCAGTATCAAGCTCCAACCCGTTTTGATCACCGGTGCTACCATCAGGGGGTGGTGTGGGTACGCCGTTGGCGATTGTACTCGAGACGTCAGATGAGTCTGAGGATGAGGCTGTATTCACCTTCATCGCCGGGCGGGGCATAGGAGTGGCCTTCTTGAGGATTGGCTTGAGACCGCCAAATTTGTGGACAACCGTACGCATACGAGATATGCTGGCTGGCTTGTTGATGAAAGCGTCCATACCCGCGTTCAAACATTCTTGGACGTTACTATCGTCAGAGAAAGCTGATAAGGCGATAATAGGCGCCGTGCATCCGATCTCACGGATCTTCTTGGTGCCTTCCAGACCGTTGAGAACTGGCATCTGGATGTCCATGAAGATCATATCCAAGTTCAAGCCCTGGTCCATAATCTCCTTGACAACTTCAAAGGCCTGTTGGCCATTGCGTGCCACACGGATTATAGGCACCTTGATGGTCCGAAGAATCTGGCAAATAACCTCCAGGTTGGTGCTGTTATCATCGGCAACCAAAATACGCATCTTGCGAAGTTTCTCCAAATCCTCAGAGTCCATCGCAACGTTGGCTGTTGACTTAGCCGACTTTCCTAATGTCTTGGAGCTGTTTTTCATCTTGAGCTTCTTGAACTTGGGTGGGGCGCGCTCGGTAGATGACGTAGGCGTCACTGGTTTAGGCGAAGATACAGACTTGTCATCCACCATAGACTTTTCACTCGATGAATTCTTTTCCTCCTCCAAAGATTGGGCGATAGACACTGAAACAACGCCAGAGTCGCGGCTTTTGGTGTGCACTGACTCGTTATCAAGCATCACCGGGGGATCAGGGAAATGAATGGTCGGCTCGACCTTTTGCTCGAAGACGACTGAACGGAAGATATCGGTGGTGGCAAGCTCACGCATACGCTGTTCGTAAACAATACGTTCTTCGTAAGTCGGGCGCTGTCCCAAGTACGCAAGAGGTACAGTCAAAGTAAAGCAGGAGCCACATTCGACCTGACTGGTGACTTTGATGCGACCACCCATAAGAGTAGCCAACTGATGTGCAATACTCAGTCCCAGCCCAGTACCATTGTGCACGCGGTTGAGACCTAAATCAGCCTGAACAAACGGTTCAAATATGTTGGCCAACATGTGACTGACAATTCCGGGGCCAGTATCCTCCACCGAGAACTTGAAGCTATACATTTTTCCGTGGCGGGGCATCTCAGGTTCATCAGTCTCACGCTTTATCAGGAACGGGTTGTAACTAGCCGAAATATTCATCGGGTTCAACGACAACGCAGTACCAACCACAGCATCGCCGTTGGCTGCAACGCGCGCTTTAACGTTGGGGACGTTGCTAATCACCTTGTTAATGGCAGGTCTAGCCGTAGACAAGCGCTTGCTCTCGCGACGCGAGGGGAGAGAGGCATCGGATGAGCTGATGTCTAATGATTGCGCCATGCCTGTATCTTCCGGAATTATGTCGTCAACCGGGTCAGGTAGTACTGTTTCGGCAAATGGAACACCATCCTCTCCCTCAGGCTCTTCTCCTTCGTTGACCCACATGCGAACCTTGACAGTACTTTCCGGGGGACCGAACTTGAGGGCATTGGTGATCAAGTTGTTCGTAATTTGTATGATGCGGTAACAATCACCCCAAAGCCACATATCTTCAAGATCACAGCAACCATCAGGACCAGCTCCGGGCTTGGGGCCAGCACGTCCAGGGACCTCCTTTCCGTCAATTGTCGAATCCTTCCAGCCGACGTCAAGATTGATGTTCTTAGACTTGGCCGAACCGATGAAGATGTGCGTCATCTGATCATAAATGTCGGAAAGTGGGAATGGACTCTTATGAATGGTGATATGACTTCCAAATTGGTTCCTGGAGAAACTGAGAAGATCACTAATCAAGTAAAGCAAAAGGTCGGCTATATATCGTGTTTGCGGTGTTAGTAAAATCAAACCAGTTACTTGTATCACATAGTACAACTTACCAGACTTTTGAACGACACGCATTCCGTCCAAGGCCATTTCTGCATCACCGGTTTCTAAGCAAAGATCAGCGATACCAACAATTCCATTGAGGGGTGTCTTCAACTCGTGTGATAGATTGGCCATGAACAGGGTCTTGCTTTCGTTGGCGGCCTCAGCTGCCTTGCGACTGATTTCAAGTTCACGAGTACGGCTCTCGACCTTAGTGTCGAGAAAGCGATATTGTTTCTCAAGTTCCTCGGCCATGTCGTTGAATGTGTTGGTAAGCTCAGTAAGCTCGTCCTCAATAAAATGATAGCTCGTGGGGACTTGCTCAGGAATCATGAAATTTCCAGAACCGTCGTTAAGTGACCCAGTGCGTGGCGGGGACCGAAAGCCGAGGTATACAAGTGCGCGGTTAACGAAGCTACCCTTCTTAGGAGTAGGTTGAGTACCAACATCGTTGGTAGCCAGCTGCTTCTTTTCCCACTCATCGTAACTCCCCGGGATGGTTCTTTGAGTAGCATCACGCAAACGGCGGATGGGCATTACGCCAATGTGCGCGCAAGGAATGACAATAATCATAATGACACCAACCGTGCTGAAGACAGTGATGAGCATAATATTACGCAGCTTAACCACGGGCTCAAAGGCTTCCGATCGCGCTTGTTCGACCAATACGGTCCAGTTGGCCAAACTAGTGTTTGTGCGGGCAAAACCAACAGCAACTTTATATCCTTCTTCGTTGGTAGTCTTGAGCAAAGCACTAGCGTTGTTGACGGTGTTGAACTGTTCTGAATACGATTCCATGACTGCAGGATACTGGCTGACATTGAAATAAGCATTCATATCGTCAGCGGTGTACGCTGGACTACGCTTTGGGTGACGATCCTTCTGCCCAGTCAAAGGAGTTGGGGGCAATAAGAAGTGAACCATGTAGCTACCAATGCGCGACTTGGAAACTTTGAATTGGTCAGTGGAAGCAGACATAGTCATGTTAAAACGATTGGTGGGGTTTGTGGGACCAATGACCAGAACGATACCGGTCTCACCCAGACCTTCGCGAGAAGTAGTGGCACTGAAAATCGAAGTGGCCTTGGAAACAACAGTGAGGTACCCAAGAACAAACCGGTCGCTACTGGTAGATTGGTATATCGGGATAGTCAATGAAAAGAGAGCAAAGGTCCCGTTGATTGTGAGGGGACCTAGGAGTAGACCGCGCTCTCCATTCATGCGGAATGTGTCAAAGGCGTAGACATCTGTAGCATTAACGGTGGGGTCGGCAGGGTCGGGAACACCAGTATCGCGGTACGTGAGGGTGGGATATAAAGAGGCCGGGTACCCTTCGGGTGTGTCTGACACATAAATTGTCTCGGCAGACTCATCTTCAGAGTTCAAGGGAATTTTGGGGATGTCGTTTCCGGTAACATTGAGAACCCCGTGGGGGTTGCCCGTGTCATTTCTGGTATAAACTCGGCATTGAAGAATGTTGTTAAGACCCGGTGCGCTAAGCGCAGCCTGAAGAGATTCGTTCGCAGGTGACCAGTTGGTAGTGTTTTGGTAGTAAAATTGTAAGGAGCTTTGTACAAGTATACGAGAACCCAGAGACTGGATATTCATGTACATAGAGTCCAACTCGGCGGATATTCTGGTAGCCTTTAATGAGGCTGTCAGAGACAGACGATCTGCCTCGATATCCTTAACAAAGCCATTGACATAGGTCCAAATTGGGAAAGATATGACAATCAAGGCACAAATGACAGCAAGTAGAACACAAGCAGCCAATTGCTCACGGATGTTGACCCGAAATGATCTTGGTAGACAACATAAGTAACGCCTTATGCCGACCATTGCGCGAGATTTGATATTCATGAGTGGCGGGAGGAGGTAGTAGGGGGTGGCTAGACAATTATCGTATAACTGTAGCAATATTGAAATTTGGATATCGTTGATGCTCAAATGGTGGTATCAATGGTAATGTCATTGATATGCAAGTCTCTGTAGGGCGCAGTGTTTGCTTAAAGTCGCGTGGTAACGTCATACGGTAGTAGTGGGAAGAACTTTCGGGTAACGGAGTGATGCAGATTGTCCGTCTAGGTGAACGTAGGCGTGGGCGTAGGCGTAAAGAGTTGATTAGATTAGGCGTATTTGGTGGCACTGGTGCAGAGATAGCAAGATATATGTGTCTTTTGGCGTCGGGACGGCGGGCGGAACTGATCCACAGTGAACCGGTGGTGTGAATATATGACGGGGTTCGTTTCGGTCGTGGAACAGCTTCGTGAAGATCAAAGAACAATAATGTAAATCGACGTTAAAAGAGACTGGCGGTCGATGTAAATGTAGAATGTACGTATGTACGTATGTATGTGAACGCAAGTTAAGTAAATGATGATGCAAATGTAAAAAGAAGGTAATCAAGCGATATGTAATCGAAACAGTCGGGAGTGAAAGTAAAATGCAAATGAAGAACAAAGTAACGAATGGAATTAGCAGTAAAGCAAAAAGACTCTCAGTATAATCGGGTGAGAGAAAGCTGGGGGTGGCGGGTATGCAGAAGAGGAGAAAAGAAAGGATCACACAAATAGACGGCGTTTGCACAGGCGAACGGCTATATATGGTTGGCTCAGTCGACGATAGTGTTGAAGACACTCGACATGAAAAGAAAGAGGGAGTAAAAGTAGAATCGAAAAAAGAAGGAACTTGTGCCACAATTAAGAAAAAGTACAAACGATAAGAATAGTGTAGTGGTCTGGAATGCCGGCAGTGCGACCAATTTAGCTAGTGGTGTAGTGTAAAACAGGCCCCTGGGCTATGCAGAACCGCTGTAAGGCGAGAAAAGGGAAAACAAGAAGGTACAGTAACAATCCAGAGCGGGAAGTGGATGCATAGATATATCGATGAAATGGGGAAAGATGGAGCGTAGTGTACACCTCAAACGAAGCAGTTGTGTTAATCCGAGAAAACAACCAGCAGGAAGTTGGGTCCTACGTGCAGTAGCATTCAGGAGATCTGTCTGGCAGGAGCTTTCTTGCAACGGCAGAGGGGCGAAAGAAGAAGGGGGAAAGATTGCGAGGAGACGATAGCGGGGAGGCGATCAAGCAAGAGCGAGCACCAAAAAGAAGAAGCCACTACCAAGGAGAAGAAGGAAAGAAAAAGGCACAAGGAAAAAAATAGAGCAACGACCAACTGGGAGTGGCATGTCATAAATGGGAAGTCAACCGGGGTGCGTGGACAAGGGGTTCTCGAGGGAGACGAGATCAATGCTTTGTCTCTTATGACGAACAAGGCTGCCTGTGGCTAGAATCTGTGTGATCTGGTAGGATTCGACGTAGGGCGAGTGTCTTTCAAGTGAAGATTGATGAAGTTCAGGTCATTTTTGAAGCGGGGCATTGATTTTGAATACATACGAAAACATTAAGGGAACAGACGCGTTGTTCAGCATGTAAAGGATCTATCTCGTCTAGGAGTGTATATATGTAGGTCTACGTGCGGTGTCAGTCGAAATCCAATATACATACATGCATGAATATATAGGGGCGATGTTGGTCGTCACTGTATACGAAACCCACATCGGGCTCCCATGGATTCATTAAGGCTTGTTAAGATAAAAGGCCTTGTTCTAGCCCAGAAGACAATGGAAATTGGAATTTATCAAGGGCTGAAATGTACATATGTAAGCGTGTATGTACGTACATGCATACATATGTACACACGTATGTAAGTTGGTATGACAGCTAACGTGAACCATGGCCTTGATTACAATGTTGTGTGTACCCCATGACATCATTGGGTGTCACGACTAACATACTGTTCTAGTCTCTGTACGCGCAAAGAATAAAACACATTTGGTCGGTGTTCCGATTCAGTGGGGGAGTCAAGGGAAAACGATCTAGGCAAGGTTGAACCCCGAAACTGACCTCGCTTGCTTCATCTCCAGGTAACTTGGTTCTTTTGTGTCGCTTGTCCCAATCTACTGGGAAATATAAGCAAAGCGACAAAGAATTCAATCACAACAGCAGGTGAACCATCATTATTGGATCACACATTAAGGTTAGTCGAAGACGTTCCCGACACTAACGAGTACGTCAGCACATTCTCAAACGTAAATGTTCTATTCGTAGAGCCTCGTATTTTTGCTAACTAATACACACCATCCAAGCTTTTCAACACTAGAAACGCGAAGTTCCTTGGCGCATTCTAAATTCCTTTTAAGTGAGTTTATTTGTAGCGTGGGTTTTTTTCGTTCACCGCAAAAGCATCATCAGACAAAATACCGCACAGACTCAGTCAACTTGCCATCAGCGGTTGATTGTTGATTATGGGTTAAAAGGATGAAAGTATTTTGACATCATAAACGGTTCTTCTGTCGGGCTTTGAAGGCCATGTCAAGTCAAATGACAACCAAGACTACTGTCACTAACATAATCGCCATCCCTATTGCTCTCTAGACCGACAAAACCCAAAGCCAGGCGTGAAACATGTCTCTCTATTCCTTTTGCATCCAAAATTACTGTTTGTTCGCACTAACGTGTGCATATAACTCAATTTCCATTGGGTGGCAAAGTTCACAATCTGTCGACCGGTCCGTGAGCTTTTGGTCAATGGGCTTGAAGCGATCACGGTCGTTTGCGTTTGACAAACGGAAGGGTTTGTCTAGGGTTGAACCTCAAGTAATATATTGATCGCTTCTAGGTTGGAACGGCTTACAAGACATTAGACGAAGCTTCAGATGCAAGTCCCAAAACAACAAATAAGTTTCTCGATACGAATATTTGGTTACAACGAGAGCTACATTTGAAAATTGATCTGAATTCATTGTAAAAAACAAAGGTGCGTCTAAATTTTGCCACAATTCTTCCAGGAATGAACGTCCGACATATCGGGCGTCGGTTTCTTGTCCGTGGCAAGTGTTTTGGCATGCACATATGTACAGACATATGTATGTACATACATATGTACATAAGTATGGGAAAAGTGCTCAGCAAGGGAACAGGATCGTCAGACAAGAAAAAGGGAAATATGATCAAAACAAATGAGATAAAACATGAATTAAACTAGAATCTAGAGAATTGAGTAGAGAGATCGAGACACACAAATACAGGAAATAATCAAATCATTGCCAAATCCAAACTTAAAAGTACTGGGAAGGACCAAAAAGTTGCCCACAGGCAAGGTAAATCTGAAAGGATCGAAAAGCAATGTACAGGCAAAAGCCTGATCACACATGAAAACTTATCCACGGCTGACTTAACCACGGCTGAGGATGAGAGGAACAAGAGCTGATTGTCTTTCGACTAGTCCCCCATCGCCAATAACTTCCATGCCACGAGACTGACGTCCCGTATAAATTAGGGGTGTTCTTGATGTAGTCTCCGTAGAAAACTCACGTGCCATCCGCTCAAGTACTTTTTCGCGAGCCCGTTGGAGAGTTTCAGCACGAAGCTGAGGATCTGAGGCGAGACGACGATGGCGAGCTTCTTGTTGGAAGTTGCGGATGGGAATGGTGCATTCCAGTGGTGGAGAAGAAGATCCGTGGCGGCCAGATTTCTTGGGCTTTGGTGAGATTGGCGGCGAGGGAGGCGTATAGATGGTCGGTGATAAGGTATGCAAAGGGCGAGAATTCGACGGAGACTTGTACTCTGGCTGTGGTGGCGATGAAGGAGGAGTCGAGGGAGTACGAGA
This sequence comes from Huntiella bhutanensis, assembly GCA_002018275.1. Taxonomy (NCBI): domain Eukaryota; kingdom Fungi; phylum Ascomycota; class Sordariomycetes; order Microascales; family Ceratocystidaceae; genus Huntiella; species Huntiella bhutanensis. Next base: position 140,063 of record MJMS01000017.1, read on the forward strand.
ACCGAGGTTCAGTCGAAGGGGGAAAGGCAAAAGAGAGTCGAGACGAGAACTCATAGATGAAGAAGAGGAAGTCTTGCGGTGTAACTTGTGAGATGAAGGCGAAGAAGAGGAACTTGCCATTTTGGAGTCTCTTCGCTGTGACGTACGTGGTGGTGTACGTGGTGGCGTTGGCACATGACGATGACGGCTACTTTCATGACTAGAGCGAGTCTCTTTTACGCTTTCATGCTTGCGAGACGACTTACGTACCGGAACATGAGAATCGTTGGACTTGCTTGAGCCATGCCTCTTGGTGAACTGTAGACTCACAGTGCTCATATCCCCTCTATCCACAGGTGACCGCTTAGATGGCTTATAACCCATGGTGGCTTGCATAAGTCTCTGACTAGCTGCCCTGACAGCTGCAGAAGGTACCGATGCACTATCATCGTCATCCCATACATCCCCACTGTCAGTCGATCTAAATGTAGAAGGAGTTGTGGGTCGACCGTGTTCACTCCAGTAGCTGTGACTGCTATCCTGACTTTTACGACGGAGAGACTTGAGAGCTTCTTCCCAGTTGCCATCGTTACCGAGAGCGACTTCGTTGAAGTCGAATGTCTTGACTGTGTGGCGGTGAGTGGAGATAAGGTCACGAATTTGCGGGCTACTTATTATGACGTTGCTGAGAGAAAGAGAGCGAAGATGGGTCATGTGAATACCGCAGGCTGACTCACGGGTGTTTGCATGACGTCGTGGAACCGGTGGAAGAGTAGTATTGGCTGTGGTGACTTCGTGAAAAAGCTTGTAAGGCTTGTGAGTGTCCCTTTGGCGCTGGTCCGTCACAAAAGGCCAAGGTCCTTGTCTCCCGAGCCAAGTGAAACTAAATTTCTTAAGCGTAGCTTCAAACCCGCGGACAAAATCTCCCATGATACGCAAATGGTCGCCACCGCCAGTTTCGAAATCCCAACTCTCTACCTCTACACTCAAAGAGTCAACTTGTTTCCATCGTCGGCCTGCCCCAGGACCACCTCCGATTCCAGGAACATTGCGCATATATAGGAAGGCAGCTGGATGAACTGGAGCCATGGTGAGCTTGTGGAAGTGCCAAAGTGATGACTTTTCAATGGCGACCCGGAGGCTAATAAGGGCATAATCGACAACAGTTCGACGATATCTTTCGGCAGTTGGTTGGTTAGGTGTGGAGACTCGGAGATGACGTAGGTTGGTGAGATAGCTTATAGCAGTAATGAAAGACGGGACGTTCGTGGCAGCATGGAAAAGAGGTGGATATTGTTGAGTGAGTATGGTGGCTAGATCGTCGTTTCCATATTTTGGGCGAGATGAAGTAGCATCAAGACTAGCATGAGGTGTATACACGAAGGGTATCTCTTGACCGGTAGCCGGGTGAATAAGAGGTGGAAGAAAGGTGGCATCCGAGTGCGGAAGGTGAAAGGTCAAGTATTCCACATGTGTGCCGATCCGGGCAAGGGCCTGCATACGTGGAGACTTGGTGAACGAAGTGGGACTGAAAGATACCCGGATGTTCTTGAAGAGTGGACGAGCCAACAGGGCCGAGTGGGTGCGGGAGGTCAGGCGGAGAGCACAAACATCGTTGGTGGATAACTCATCAAGGAGAACCTCACGTATAGCGGAATTGTGCCATATAGTATGGAGTGTTGGTCGAGGCATCTTGCAAATTGTGTTGGAAAGTTAACCATAGAAATAGGGACGAGATGGCAGTTGTGGACTTGAGCAATGGGATAGCAGGCGAGAGCAGCAATTGACGATTGACAGAACGGGCACAGGAAATGAACATGGAGTTGATATTGAGAGGCATGAGGATAAGCTAGGTATACTAGGACGGGAGATGGGAAGCTACAGTAGTAGCTATTGTGACACGCGGAAGAGGGTATCACAAGAATAAGCACAGGTTTAGACGGCGACAGTGGCGTTGAATAGACGGCGGTTATTGTAAAAAGAAGAATTGAGTAACCAAAGCAGGAAAGGCTGTAGAAATCTGTACAGGAAAGTATTGTAGTCAAGACAGAAGTGCATGCAAAGCAGGTGAAGTGGGGGTAACAAGATCTGGGGAATCGCCGGTCTATTATACTTTTAAGCTTGTTCGTGTTTGCCCGGTTTATTACTCTTAAAGTTTAAACATTAAAGGCATGGTGTCCACGTAATCTTTTCTTCATCGATGGATGGAGTTATGCATAGCTGTCCTCACAGACATCTTCACGCAGGGGATGATCCCGTCCGTATGCCCGAAACAAATCCCACCGACCTGCTGCCACCCAACCGCCGCACTAAGTCGCTTGCTAACCTGTTTGTAACACCAAAAATCAAGCCGGCATTTTCCTCATCTAGGCTTCGGCTGGTAGTACACATGTATGTACATACATGAACCTACAACATGCATAACCCAAGCCAATCCTTCCCGTGGGCCTCAAAAATGGCTGGGGCGGGATTTTTTCCGAATTCCTTCTGCACGCGGGTGTCGTCGGGCCTCAGGGTCGGTAAGGGATATATCTTGTGGTATCGTTTCGTCTTCGGGGTCTATTAAATAGGATTTGGTTATCGCCGGGCGATGGGTTTTAGGTTTTGTCTCAGGCCTCAATTGACGAGAGCCAGTCAATATGTTAATATTGACGGGAGGATTAGGCTGCAAGGTGTGTCGTTGTCATAAGTCGTGAAAGATGGAGTCCGGGCTGGTGGAAACGGTTCAGTGCTACTCATTAACCGCCGAGGTTGTATCAAAAGGTTCGTACATCGGTTTGAGATGGTATGTCGATCTGGTTCGGGTGATTGAGGGTGGACTTATGTCGTCGAATTGTTGAAACACATTTATACCGGTACAATAGTTAAATGGATATCTGTTATATGTGTGTCGTTCAAATTCTGGGTGCATCGTGACGATCCACCAATTGCCGAGTTGTCAAGAAAAAAAAAATATTGTTACAGAGTGAAACTACCAACGCGGCTCTCACCCAATCGTAAATATGGTATCGGCGCCATTGTCTACTCAAACTCCCAGGCCAGTAGCACATACGCGCTTAAGTTGTCCCACGTCAAACCCATAAGATTTGCAAGGACTCTGCAAGCTGCTTTCTGTTTGTATCGAGGTTGTTGTTCGGGTATTGTCAGATATTACCTAATTAAGACATATCCTCCCGGTCTACCTTCTTTTAAACTGCCCGATATAATCACTCACGTACTCCTTCTCGATGCTCCTATTGTTGATATTTGATTTAGAAGTACTTGCAATATCTATCTACCTGAGCTTAAACTCAAACGTCCCTCTCATTTGTACGGAAAACATTCATCTTGTTCCGTTATTTGGTTTGGTTTAGTTTATTGTCGTTTTCCCGTCATCCACATCCGTACTTGAAATTGAGCGTTAGATTTCTTTTATTCCTCTGTGGTGTTCTGACTGACCCAGGTATTCATAATCTGGTAAAGGCGGTCCATCATTATCGTCATCTTTTTACTTGCTGCATCTCCACCAGGTATATCTCTAAACCACTCACCACTTACACATAGTCAACTAACAACACCAGTATAACTCCATTTGCAAGGAATTATGAATTCCCGACAGAACAGTCAATTTGTCGCAACTTTGCATAGTCCATCCGGTTCGTTCTCTCATTTGCCTTATATACTTCAAAGTCTGGACTTGCTGACCCGTCTAACTATACCAGAACTGTGCTCCAATGAGTCCCCAAACTAAGCAGGCGAATAGCCATGCATCTACGGCCAAGTCCCGTTACATGCTATACATCCCCACTGACTCGGAATGTTCCCAGCTCGTCAAAACCCAGGCATCCCGTTCCGAGTTGGAGAAAATTATTAGCCAGTCATCGGTTCTAAAGCGAGCTGATGGTAGTCGCCGCCGACTGAAAAGATTCTATCTCATCGACAACTACCAAGACAATGCCACTGTCAAGAGGCACGATGTCGCATCACTTCATGCTTCGATTCACTCCGGCAGCTCCGGGAACTCTGCCCATGAATACAACACCTACAGTTCTCGCAGCGCTGGTGAGTCAGTTGGGCCTCGCTCTGAGTCTGTCTTGTCTATGGCTAAGCTTAACAGCGTCGCTGGCAAACGTCTGGTTGCACCCAAGGTAAGACTTTCGGACCCAATGCAGAAATCAATTGCAATCAAATCTAAGCTGAACCCGCTCGCTTCGGTCTTTTGTCCGACCCCTTCGCTTTCCTCGCCAGTTCTACATACACCAGACAGTCCAGAGCCTACTGGCTTGGCTGTGCTCAAGAACAAATCGCGACTTAACCTCGCCCGTGAAGCCTCGTCTGTCGCCAAGAGTGCCCGGTCTGTCAGTGTTGCGTCGACAAACGATACCACGTTGCTGAAGAGAGGTGTATCTGCTATTCCCAGTGTCAGTGGTTCTGTTCAAGACGCCACCGCATCGTCACAAACTGCCCCAGACGCTACTGCAGACAAGACCTGGCCGACTTCGTCTCTGGATGGATCGGCCAATATCCCATACCTACGTGTACCTCCGACCATGGCATCGATGATGGGTAGTTTTAGAATTCCTTCCTCTCAGATGAATCTAATGCCCTTTTCGTATGTTCCAGGCTTCCAAATTATGCCACAAGCTGTTGCTGGTACTGCGGGTGTGTCTGGTCTCAGCCAGATGCCACTCTATCCTAGTCTATATCCTGGCGTTACTCGTGCGCCTGACTCGGGTTCGCATGCTACACACTCGACAGCCATTCCCCCTTTGGCTCTCAATGCCCCCTCTATCCCCGGTGCTTTGCCGGCGGGTATGGCTGCGGTCCCATCTGGTTCCGCTGTTGGTATTGACCTCACCCGGCCTCCTCCTATCCCTCCGCCGGGTAACCAAGACGCTCGCCTTCAACAAAACTACGAATACTATAAATACACATTTGGCAACCGCCGTACCGGCAATGCTAAATATGAAGGCTCGGCCAAGAATAAACGGGCCCAGTTTCGGTGAAACTTGGAGTCTATTCAAAATGGTTTTGCGATTGACGACTGGCCGGGATTGGTGATTGTCGTTCTGTGTCTTGTATCCTGGAAGGGTGTTTGCCTCGGATTTTGTTCAGTTATTCTTGTTTTTTGTGATGTGTTGTGTTGTTTTATGCTTATGGGTTGATCGTTATTTCTGTTTAGAGAAAAGTTGAAAAGTTAATAGAACTTACCATTATTCCTTTATGTGTGACGTGATGATTTCATATTAGTGCAACCCCATTAGCAGTCTAGCATAGGGTTTCTGCTTCACGTGCGTGCGTGAAAACAACGGTGCATTGGCAGCGACAGGGTGCAATACAGACGTCATTGTGAATTGAAGCTTTGATGCGCCAACAACAAAATAGTTTTCTTCCAACTATTCTCCAAAACTACTCATCTCAGTTTCTTTCCTGCGATCACACAAAATCGCATAGGCCAAGAAATTTCTGTTTAGATGCAATCTAGTCATCATTACCACACCACAACACGCAATCGAATTATTTGTTGATTCAACACGCCTGCGCAAATCCATCAACCATCACCGAATGGCCTGCACGAATTATCTCGACAAGACTTAATCGTTAGTCGTAATCTATCGCAATCCAAAAACTCAGTACATCAGACACTATGTCGACGCCCACAGCTGGAAGGTCAATGGCCGGGCGTACACCACAGTTCACATCGACCGGGACTCCTCCGGTGTCCGCTGGCACGCCATTGTCGCATCTACGAGGGTCGCCTAATGGTGGACGCAAGGCCTCTCCTAGTGGGAGTGGAATTCTTGGAAATGGACTGGGAATGGACTTTGGACTTGGTTTGGATAGCCAGGCTATGGGATTAAGCCTAAGCCAAAATGGGATGGGCATGTTGATGGGTGGTGGTGAATCTGTCACAATTGGCGCAGATGGGGAAGATACAAAAACGCGGCGGTTAGAGACAATGATTTCTATCCTTAATGTAAGTCTTGTTTGGAATCTTTGTAGTAAACCGTCTCTTTCTAACGGTGGTTTTGTCTGTAGAAGAAGGAACTCATTGTCACGCGAAACAATCTCATCAAGGTTGCACAAAAGCTTGGAATGGACTGTCTTATCGACAACCAGGACTGCATTTTGGCGGGAAAACTGTGCGGCCTCGACGTTTATTTCGACAACAACATTGTCACAGGTACCAGACTCGACCTGGATCAATCCTCTGAACTTGCCAAAGGGCACACCAACTCCATCTGCGCCGTGTTTTTCGATGACCTGAAGCTAGGTCCCAACCAAAGTCCTCTCACAAAGACGGTCACAAAGTTTCAACGCAACATGGAGAGGTTTGCAGCTCTCGATCATATTATGCACGAGACCAAGTTCGACCCATACGATGCGCTCGCCAACATGTATAGCGCGCTACAAAAGATTTACCTAGCGGATTCACAGCGGGAACAAGCTGCAGCTCTGTTGAATAGGTTCCCGGAACAAGCAGTGCAGAACCAAATTCTCTGCGGGCGGAATGGTATACCGGGGATGAACATATGCCAGCGATTGGGTCTCAGTGTCAAATACTGGAAGGATAGACGACTAATCTTGGGAGATGACACTGAGGACCCCGTTTATTCGGTTCTCTTCACATGCACACCAGCACCATTGGGGACTCTGCCAAACTCTCTGGCGAGATCTTCGCCTGATTGGGTGTCACCGCAGGTGTTCAAGTTGCCCATGGATACGATGGGTGACTCTTATATTATTGACTGGCAGTATCCGCCCAACAGCATGGTTCCGGTCAGTGAGTCTGATGGGCTAAACACGGGTGGAATGAAACTGCCAGAGGCTCTCTTCAAGGCCGAGTTTTATCCGCCAATTATTGTGCCACATGTACAGTACACTTCATTTATTCAAAACATTGGCATCTCGGCGGTGGATACAAGTCAGCCAGTAGCTACTTTTGCTCAGCTTTTGTTTCCGGAGTTTCAAGGGACGGAATTCGATGATGGTAGACCACGGGACATCACTACCCTACGCCAGGTTCCGTGTCAGGCAAGGGATGGACAGAAGTATGAAGTAGAGTATGAGACGATGCTTTACAGTTACAAACCTGTACAGGCAGCTGTTCTTCGGGAAGCGTATTTCAGCCACCCGAGCCAGATTATTAATAGTCTGCCTGTACTGAGACAATATGCTTTCTTTGGTACCCTGTTGAGAAACAGTATGATGAGGCAGTCACAGATGCCAACGGGCACACAAGAGACATCTAGCGGCAAGACTGCATTTGTTTTTGGTGGGCTTACTACGGGGGCGTCCAATACCTCAGTTCCTATGGCCGCAACTACCAGCCAGACAAGTATGTCAGGTGCCGCCCTATTTGACGATGATGAAATCTCTCTCGACGGAAAGGATCTTGATGCCGCACCACCGGTCATTGAAATTGACCCGCGCAACAGCATGACTATCAATGTAGATATGGTATTGTCTTTACAACTATCAGTTTGTTACACGTTGATTTCGGGGCAGAGTGCGTCATTGACAGTGGATATCAGTATCAACGGGGTAGTAGTGGTTGTGGCTGAAAATGTCCTAGGGCCTATGGGCAAGAAAAAGGGCGTGGATAGAATGGGGTTGGCGAGGGCATTGATGACATTAGAGGATTTTGGTAAGTGGGGTGAATGGATTTCGTCGCGGATTGGCTTTGAGAATGAGATGCCGGTGATGCCTGTTAACGGGGCGGGGCCGGTGCAGGGGCAGGATGACATCCAGATGGATATGGGGGGGTATGAAGAAGTGATCAAGCTTGATTAGAAGGCTGGAATGAAGCACGGAAAAGACAATTGGAATGAGTGAGGGCGAGACTTCGGCTGCGGCTGCGGGGTTGACGGGTCTGATTAGTCATATGAATCATGTTTAGAGTAAAATAATTTCCAGTATCGATCAAACTACAACTGAGATCATATGGGTGTGTTTCTATGGGTGGTTAAGTGGATCCAATCTTCAAGGTTCACATTTCATATCGGCGTCTCTAGACAACCACATCAGTAGCGTTTCAATAGGCCGGAAATACGGTAATTAGTGGGGCCGTAGCGGCATCTACGGACATGGACGGCAGGAATGAAGTCAAAAGGCGCAGCTAAGAAGTCATACCAAAGAATCCCCTCGTCATTTCTCCAAAGGGGTGAGGAATATAGGAATGTATTGATGGTCTTCACGCCAGACTACTTTGAGTCATGAACTGAAATTTCAAGCTAGGGACGAAGTGTGGGAGTTGGCCGGGCAAGATGGACATAATCCACCGTGATATTACTTTTTAGCGCTTCATGAACTCCCTTTGGAAGATTCCCTGTGGTATGATCCTATAGAGATATACATGTACCTGTGTACACATAGAAGCGCATTTGTATAGATGTGTGTACATACATACATACATATGTAGATACATGAACTGGCTGTACTTATGCACATGTTGTACCCAACTTTAGGCGGTGAAATGCAATCACGGCGTCTACTTTGTTCCGGGCATAAAGAAAGGATTTGCTGCGTGTGGGACGTTGCGAATTCCAAGTTTCACAGAGCGGGTATATTGTAGCTAACTGTGGGGGGGGGCAACTGGCATTACTGTCTTTGTAACTATCAAGACAGAAGACTATTCATGAATTCTCGCTGGTAGATAATCCAGTGAAGAATAAGACAAAAGGAGTTGTCGAATGGATATCATTCTTTTTTTCTTTCTTTCTTTTCGCTTTTTTTGTCTCGAGTGTCTCGAGTGTCGGTTTGCTCGGCATTGTAGATTGGATAGAAGGGACGAAGAAGGACGCTTTGGTCACGCGGGTTGTGGCACAGGTGAGCCTGGGGCATTAATTGTAATTAATCAAAGTCTGTGAGAGTTTTGTCTTTGCGAGGGAGGACCACGGTGGAAATTGGTTGTATGTATGTAGGTGAGAAACGACAGCGGCTAATGGGCATACTAGTTGATGGAATATCAACTGGTATGTCACTTGGCGACTTCGTCAGACAACATATGACATGGGAAATCAATGTATAATGCATAACGAGCTGTTGACAAGTCGATACGAGTGGATTTTCTGGTTGATCGTGGAGAAATCACAAGGGCAGCCTGGTAATCCGTGGTCTTGTAGGGATTAACTTGGTTCCGCTATTGCTAGTGAACTTCGATGACGGGTTAACCTACAAATGCATCACTGTAGTAAAAGTCGATAGTCTCCACTCGGCAAAGAACCCCCACGTCTCCAAGTCTTCACGATAAGCTCGTAACCGAGGAAGTGGAAGCCCGGAGAGACATTGACTTGACTTTCGGATGTCCGGGAATGGAATGTGTTTTCTAGTGTCTTGGTGGTGTCTAAATAAAGCAAAATTCTCGGAAAAGGTTCATGCACCAACCGTTAAGTGCCAGAGAGTTGAGTGATATAATTCTTGGTTAATGCAGTCAATGTGATCACCACAAGGGGACATGGCCAGTAGTAGGGTTGGGGTTAAATGATAGTATTCGTGAGATATCGTTCGCCCATCATTGAGAAGATCTTCATGACTGTACCACATGATTAAAGACATGCTTGGAAACCACTCGACTCACCCTTAAAAACAAGTCTTTTGCCAACTTGCCGGCCACCGATCGCCACACTGAACTTTGATCAATATCACCACCACAAACTGCCTGTGGCGACTTGTACATCACTTCAGGGATTCACCACCCCATTAAACTAAACCTTGGATGATCCACAAACCAGAACCCTAACAATATGTGGCTGAGTTACGACTCGATTCATGCTTTTTCCTCAATCTCGTGTTATTTTTCTTATACAGAAATCGGAGCTACCCTGAACAGTGGAGATACTGGTTTTTGATTTTTTTTTTGTGACAATTCAATTGTTCGAAGCCTGCGGATGGTGTTTGTTGGATCTCTTGACTTGTTCGTGCGCCGCGTGATGTGATTGTGATGGAAGGAGTAAGACAATTGCTTTTTTCTCTTGTCGTGGTGATGCTCAGGAGAACATGGCGCTTGTTTCCGTAAGTACACAATGTAGAACCAACAAGTTCGGTCTTTCTTTACTATAGCCTTCCATTATCTTCTTTTTGTGTGTTAGCTATCCCCATATTCCGGTACGCCACGTCATCCAAGGAAAGAAGGTGGCTATGAACTTTGAGAAAAGTCATTGATATCATTGGTACTTGGCTTCTTCATCAATGTATTTTTTTCTTGTTTGTGAATTGGTTTTATATACTGGATTGAGGATATGTACAATATATATGAATATGCACGTATAAGTTACTACGCGTCGTCTGCGCGGCCGAATTTCCTAATTGGGAAATGGCGTAAACAAGTTGTCAACAAGTGAAGGATGCGGGACCAAAACAATGGCCTTCTTACCCGGATATATAAGGTATCTTAAAACCATGTCATAAGGGTCTGGTGATCTTAAGTTTGAGATTATATTGTGAGCAGTCACATTTCGGGCACTTGGTAGATTCCGATGATGGTTGTATTTGCGCATCTATGCAAATTGAAATATACACCTACGCAATCATATTCTATGTCAACTGAGTGTACATGCCTTATACCGTGTTTGCAGGCAACTGTAGGTATTATATGCCTCTACATTGTGAATGTATTGATGGTCAACGTAAACATAGAATCCGTCCATGTATATATCAACATTTACATCATCAGCTTCTGCAAACTAGTCTTGGATCTCTAATCTACTGCCTGGTATATCGTCAGACATTTTCAACTTATTGCCTTGTCCATCACCAGATTCATCTGAAAGTGGCTTGTACATGCCCGCACTGCGCCGAATTAATGGAATCATCTGCTACCCGTCAAATGCTTGTCAAGGTTCGCATTACTGCCCTCGCTGTCATCACACCACCATGTTCTAATACATTCCATTTCAGGTCATTGAGAATTCATAGGCTATACTGTCTATTTCTAATCAATTTAGCTGTTGTAATAGCTTTGTCACACTGTAAGTCTGTACACATAGTCATTGGATTATGAATCACAGCTCATTGCTTTATATGGTACTAACAAAGAATAGTGGTTGTCCGCATCCATAATTGGACAATGCCACATTGATAGCCCGGCTCCTCCAACAGCTTGCAGATTCTTGGCCCATGCCACTACCCAGTTCGCAGCTTACATCTAGAAAGGCTGTCATCCGAACAGATTTAGAATACCACCTCAAACGGCAACAAGCTCAATAGAATCCCGTAAGTCTTTCTATCTTATTACTGCCGATATTGCATACATAGCTCTCTCCTTGTCAGGTCTGCATCTGCACAATCCCCAAATCGTCCTTCAATTTGATAGTTAATTCTTGAGGGCCTGTCACTTTACACTCACCCTGGTCAACCCCAGTCCATCGTGAGGTCTGTCCTAAGCAGGACCCCTGTTTTCTCTGTACACCTGCAACTTGCATAGCGCGCTGTTGCTGCAACTAACGCCGGCCGTGAATTCACCGTCAGCGGGTCCCAACGAACCAAGTCCCTAGTAAAATACCTTTAACCAGTCTGAAAGTTTACTTGGTCCTGGCTCCCTCGTCGTCTTCCTTAGTCCCCGCTCAGGAACATGGCCGTGGTAAAATTTCCTCGTGGGCGTGCTTTTTACAAGCGCTGGCTCTGTGAGTCTCCCTTGTCTCTTGTCCCTGCTACATGTTGTCATCCCCTGCTTCTGTTCTGCCTTGTGTCTCTGTGGCTCTTTTCTCTTCAACTTTCTATTTTCCCGCAACTAGTTTTGCTACTTTCTTCCCTTTAGCTTTTACTTACGTCCCTTCCTTCCTTCCCTTATTTTTTTTATCAAAATATCGCCTCTCCACACCCATTACACGCTCCTTCCTTATCCCTGGTGTTCAGGCCTCCATCGACAACTTCAACAGGCAATTTCTTTCCTTTTTCTTATTTCACACACTCTTGCTCTTGTTCATCGTCTTATTCTTGTCGTAGCTGTCGTTATTTATCGTGTCTTTTTTATTATTACCCTTTTGTTCATTATTATCTGTCGCTTTACTATTTTTCGCGTAAACTTTATTTTCTCTTTCGGCCCATCTTTTTTTTTTTTTCATTATCAACGATTGCATTTCTGTTTTGGTCTTATTTCGTCTTCTCTCGATTTTTTTTTTTTTTTTCGCCACACACTTTATCACACTTACCAATCGCGCTTTACACCTGTCGTGTACCAAATATCATCCATCATTACCTCGACATCTGCGAATTGCCCCATTGAACGAGCTCTCTCGACTCTTGTAACTACATCAAACCTCGACTGTTTTCTTGCCACATACCCCGGATATACACCAATTTGTTTTCTTTTATTTTCTACTGAACAAACCGCACTTTTGTCGGCCCGCTGTACACATTAGATACGTCAGCCTAACGTCCATTTGCCTTACAAGTTGCTTGCTGCTGGACTTCAAAGTATACACTCTGTCTGCCACGCCTTGTCGCAGAACAAACAGGAGCGCACTCACCGACCATTGAAAACTACATCCATTTTCGTCATTTTCATCCCGTCGTATTAGCAATCTTGGACGCTAAGAATCATGTCCTTCACTACAGGAGGCGGGACGCTGACGCTCCCATCCCCTAACCATCCTTCACATGTCGATATGTCATCTGCAGTGCGCAGTATCAGACGTTCTCTTTCTCGGTCCCCTTCTAAATTCAACTCACCCACACATTCATCAATTGAAAATTCGGGAAACTCACATTCAGCCAGTCCACAGTCACCGTGTAGACGATACACTCCCGCCAGAAATCCCAATTCAGGAAGTGCCAGAACGCCACTCGCATCGCCAAGTTTCTCGCGATCTCGATTCAACCTTCATCCGCCATCATCGACTACGCCATCCGGATCTCCTACCCGGAAGATCAATCGCTCACCTACCCGTTTGCTCCCGCTCTCAAACTCGGCAAACTTGTCGCCAGACACCGTATTTGATTCGACACCTCTGCGTGCCAGTTTGAAGCTTTCCCTCCGCGCTACTCGTGGTTCTCGAGGAAACAAGGCATCTCCTTCTCGCGTTATATCAAAGTCGCGTAGCTCGCCAAAGTCTCCATTCTTTGGTCGTCGTGGTCACGGCCTATCCGAATCTTTGCACTCGGGGAACCTTGTTCTCCCCACATTCAGCGGTTTCGACGCCATCGGCCAGGAGAATTTGCCTGGCTCTTCCTCGCTTACATCTGCGCCGGCTGCCGATAAGATTGGCCGCCACAGCTTGGACGCGGTAGTGTCTGGATCGTCCAGAAGCTTGAGACCCGGAGTAGATATAATTCCCGGTGTCTCTATCGGCCAGAAGCGCAGTGATCAGATGGACATTGACTCGGACGTTGGAAGTCCGTACGCCAAACGTCGCAGCCTCCACGGCCTCGCAATGAGTAGCCCCATGAATACGAACGAGCACGAGAGAGGCTCCCAAAGGAATTCAGCCACCCCACCACAGCGCAACTTCAACTTGCGCAGTAGAACCACGCCGGACGTGAATTCCGTCTCCATGCCCCCACCACGCGACCCTGTTGCTTCTCCAAACCCCACCCCACGTCGCGCTTCTCTTAGACAACGGTCTCTGCGGAACAGCGCCTCATGGGGACGACGGGCCGGAGCCCAACAGCTCTCACAGTTGGGTGGGGAATTCACCACCCCACCAGCCAATGTTAGACCACGCATCGCCAGGGACCAGTTCGTACCTCCGGAGTCGAGCTTTTCTCCCAACGTCATGTTGCCGCCGCCCTCCACAAACATCGAGCGCCCACAGCGTCATCCACTCTCACGGTCCCTGAAGCCGTCCGAGTCAGGTGGTCATCTGCTGGAAGCGTCTCCCGGTTCTTTTGCCGAGCCTTTTGTCCCCCCTGCTGCTCCCAGAACCAGAATCCCAGGCTTGAGTTTCAGCAAGTCTGTCCCCTATGGTGTACCTAATCCCATCATGTCCACACCGGGCCGTCCTACCGCCACCTCTGCTACCATGACCCCCGGACCTAAGAAGAAGGACCAGGTTCTGTCGACTCCTGCACAAAACTCTCTTCGTGCGAAACCGCGTTCTTTCATGTCCACTAGTTTGCTATCGAAAGTTAACCGTAATCCCGAAGATGATCGTAAGACGGTCATGCCCGATACGCCGTGCAAGAAGCAGAACCATGGGTATGCCACCTACCCGCCCCCCCCCGGAAGTGCCTTTAAGAAGAGTGGTCGCCTGAGCTTTAGTGCCGAACCGGGCACGCCCATAATTTCAGGTAATCTTTTTGGTGAGCGCAAGAACATCAACTTCGGTACGCCAAATCCCCAAGGCCTTGGTTTGTTCACCCGTCTTTCCCGCCACTCTCGCCGTGCCAGTGTCCTCGACAGAGATAACGACGAAAACCGCCACAGCCCCGTGAACTCGAATCTTGATGAGGACCGTACGGCCAAACATAGTTTTGTAACGCCCGAAGCTGAGGTGCCCCCGACACCTTCGCGCAACCCAGGAACTCCTGCTTTGAGTACGACTAGTGATCACTCACAGGAGAGCCCTAGCACGCAGAGGTTCACAAATCCCATGTCGGCTTCCCGTCCTCCCACGCTTCTTGCTGCCCGGTCTAAGCTCACTCGCCAGCTGTCCAAGGAATTGTCCAACAACAGCCCCGTTGGTTCTCCCGTCACTCGTCGCCAGAGTAGACTTGCAGCACTTAAGTTGTCTAACCAGCCTGTGTCTTTCCTCGACGTTCCCAGAACACCGCGCGAGTCTAGTCTTGGACCCGAAGGCCGTTTGGCGCTCACCAAGTCAGGGTCGAGTCTCAGCAAGGAAACTCCAGTCACTCCCACCACGGGCATGCGTAGTCAGCGTGTCGTTACCCCCGTCCACCCTGGACAGCGGGTCAACCGCCTGGAGATTGACGATGATCTTGCGAAGCGCTTTGCTCGGGTAGACGCCATTGGCAGCGGAGAGTTTTCGACCGTGTACCGTGTCGCCTTCCCCAAGGAAGATAGTAGCACACCGAATGGTACACCGGACTTCCGTTCGTCTTTATTCCGCTCTAGCACTCGTGAACCTGCGCCAGGCAAGGCTTTTGCTGTGAAGAAGTCAAAGACGCCATATGGGGGTCCTCGTGATCGGGAAATCAAGCTCCGCGAGGCTCGCATCTTGGCTCAGTTGACACACACAGAGCATGTTGTGCGGTACATTGACAGTTGGGAGGTGAATGGGCACTTGTACATTCATTCTGAGTACTGTGATAACGGGCCCCTGGACAAATTCCTCGCCTCGATTGGTCGCCAGGGACGTTTGGATGATTTCCGCATTTGGAAGATTCTCCATGACTTGACTTTAGTAAGTTATTTTCACGTTCCAAGTTTACTCTGGATTTTTACTAACCTTTAATTTCTTATGTAGGGTCTTCAGGAGATTCATAATGCTGGATTCATTCATCTTGATTTGAAGCCCGCCAACCTACTCATTACTCATGAGGGCATTCTCAAGATTGCTGACTTCGGTCTTGCCTCTTCTTGGCCAGCTGATAAGAACATCAACTCGGAGGGTGATCGGGAGTATATTGCTCCTGAGATCCTCCAGGGCAAGTTCGACAAGCCCGCCGATGTCTTTTCGCTTGGCATCATCATGATCGAGATGGCATGCAACGTTGTTTTGCCGGAGAACGGTCCTTCATGGGTTGCTCTTCGCTCGGGTGATTTGTCAGATGTGCCAAGCTTAACTTTTGGTCTCGCTTCGGAGATGGAGCCACCGATTGAGGCTTCTGGTGTTGACGGCGCGGTCTTTGTGCCACACAAAGTTCCCGATTTCGGGACTCCTGACTTTCCATCTCTCCACACACCACCCACTTTCATGATTGATGAGACAGATATGTTTTCCTTGGACCAGCTCGTGACGGCTATGATCCAACCTGTCCCTTCTGATCGCCCCACAGTGGCTCAAATTCTCTCATGGGCTGGCATGCAGTGGGTGGCTGGTCGCAGACGTCTTCCAGCTACTATCTATGAAGGAAGATGGGGCCCTGACGTCGAGCAATCATTTCCTTCCATTAACGAGGACACAGAGATGATGGACGTATAACTCACGCTTGTTTCGGGGATAGACTGGTGCCAGACGCAAGAAATGATGCTTTGCTGCTGCGTTTACGATGCCTAGTCTTTTCCATATGCATCGTGTAAATTATGATAGTCCTGTGGTTGCGCCTATGTTTCCTTGGAGGTCTCTTTTTTTCCAACTTGGCACTATCGTGTTTGAGTGGTTGATTTTCACCCCGTACTTGAGGTTTCCTTTCGTCGAGATGTCAGTTTTCTTTTCTTTTTTTTTTTTGTTCGCGGGTTTCTTACCCCTTTGTCTTTCTTGAATCTCCCTGTGCCAACCCAATGGTTCACAGTACCGGACGGATGTTTATGAAGACAAATCTAATTTGGTTAATTCCAAATTTCATTTTCTTCCTCTTCTCTGTTCTCGATAGCGCTTGGCTAGCGGGGATATCTTATTCGATTTCGTGTCTTTTGCTTTGTTTTGTTTTTCTTTCGTATGGGGCGTTTTCTTATTATGGGAGGATTTTGTTTTCGTTTCGGTCATGTAAAGGCCCTGTTCTACTGCGTCTGGTTCTTTTAGTTGCTTTTCTTTTTACGTCTTGGGTATCGTCAGTTTGGTTATTACCAACACTGTCGACGGATTTTGGAGTTCGGATTTTGTTTTGGGAGCTCACGACTTGAGATATTGGAAAGGTTGCGATTACATGATTTATGGGTAGTGATGAATTGATTGTTATTTCGTGCTCTCCATTTAAGAGAATTTGCGTATAAATATGATGTGTATGTTGTGATGTCGAGGTGACAAACTTCGACTTCGCTTTGAAAAGGTGTACCGTTATCTGGGAATGAAGGACAAGGCAGACAAACAAAAACCCGCTGGATTTTTTATTTATACTGATACTAGCATGTGGGGGTTTGTCAACGTTTTGCTTATGCACGTCCAGCTGCAGCATCTACATGTGTTGATATATCGCGACATAGCGACATGGAAGCGGGGTCACATGTACACAACATCCAAGTTACATTCACCATAAAATGCTATGTATATTACGAGGAAAAGAGTATCTAGACTTGACAGGACAGAGCAGAAGAAAAAAAAAAGATAAAATTATCGAAAGCATAATACCAAAAAACTATACTGTCACACATTCATTTGGTGACTAAAAACAAAATGACCCTGTTGATGAACACCAAACTCCATGCTAGAAAAGAACCGTCCGTCCAAGACAATGAATTACGAAAACATGAAAAGCAAAACGTAAAAAAACAACAGAAAGCCCACCAAAAACAATCAACGTAACTGTAAAAAACAAAACGAAACAGTTGTATACATAATAGATAATCACGGCCCAGGCTTAGGGCGGAAAATCTTGTGTGAAGGGACAACGGGGGCCGGAATTGGAGTGACAGGGTGACTACGCCGGGCCCGACTAGAGTTGCCATTGTTGTCATCAGGATCCGATTTTCTGTTGTTGGGAATCACGGGGTCCTGGTCAACAAGAGTGGTATCGTAGTCAGCGCCATTAGCTACGCACGGTAAATTAGGCCGGCGTTGCGCTTGTGCCCGAGCAGGACTTTGAGTGCTGACATTACGGCGGTGAACGGGAGTCATAGGAGGCTGAGTGGGCGGTGATCTAGCCATACTTGGGTTCTGCGCTTCGGTGAACACTTGGGCCTGCTGAGGAAGATTCTGATGATGGTACCATACTGGTCGCTGTAGCAAAGCCATAAAGGCTGGGTCCACCCCCATACGACAAGCAGGAGCTGGGGATGTAGATCCAGTAGACATGCCCCGGATGCCAGTCGAGGGCGTCGACAGAGGTAGACGAGAATTTGTGTTCCGTACTCCGGGCATCACACCATGGTTAACAGCCTGTGGGCTCATCGGAGCAGTACTGTGTCTATTATGCGGGGCCGGAGGAGGAATTGGAGTCATCGGTCTCGGGCCAGAATATTGTGATGGCCGGATGGGCGGAGGCCGAACAGGATAGGGAACGGGAGTTTTAGTACAGTCATTCGTAGTTGGTAGTTGCCCGGAAAACTTTGTAGGCAAAACATCTTTAGACAGAGCCGTTGAGTTGGCCGGTAGATGCTGGAATGAAGCCGCAAGAACAATTGGCTCCTTCTTCTTGACCTTGCCTGGCTGATATGGCCCCAAAGGAGAATTGAATCCTCTCGAACCCCTAGCCCGTGTAACACTAGGCTTAGGAGGGTCTTTGATTTGATAGAATATCTCACGAGGCGTGTTCGTACTGTTGCCGGATATAGTTCTGGATGGGGACTGGATGCGAGTTCCTGGTAGGCTTGTAGAGATCGGGTGTGAATCAGGTGCTGGCGCTACAACTGCGGGAGGAGACTGGGGAAGCTTTGGTGAACCAGAGGCAGACGGCGGCCATTGAGGAAGCGACGGTGACACGAAAGCACGCATATGAGGGGGCAAATGCGGGTTCTCAACGGGGCCATAGCTGGTAGGTGCGTGTTGCATGTTGGGCGGCTGTGAAAAGACACTTTCCGGAACCGTGGGCGCTTGAGGATTGGCGGAAACTGGCGGTCCAGCGTTACCAACATCTCTAGGAGACATGTTCAATCGAGGTTGCATCACATATGGAAACTGCAAATCGGGAAACTCCATCTGTAGAGCTCTGTTGCGATCTGTGGCCGAGATATTGAAATCAAACACTTCGTTGAGCTTTTTTCCAAGAAGGGACCACGGGTTAACTGGCTCAGTGGGCTGACATCTTCGGATAGAAACCCCGGGCAAAACGACACTCTCTTGTCTCGTCTCTTCGGGAGATGAAATCGTCTTATCATCGGGAATACAGAGCTCACGAATGTCTATAAACTCCATAAACACATCAATAGGAGTATAATCATTCTCGGGGAAGTCCAGGACACCTATAGGATCCGGCACAAACCCACCTTCAACCGCCAGTTGGATGATCATCCCAGCCTCGTTCCCACCCAAATTGTGAGTCCAATTAGGGGCTTGGACAACACTTTCAGAATATTGCTGTCCGTTAACGAACAAGCCCGGTGCACTACCGGATGGATAGGCGGTGGTTGCTTCAATCCATTGCTCGGTCCTATGAAAAGCTGCGGACGAAGATTGCTTCGTAGGCATGGGTGGCAAGTCCATGTTGTGATCTAAATCAAGCTCCATATGAGCTCCGAAATTGACACTAGGGCCATGTTCGGCAGCTTGCTCCATATTCCCAAGTCTCTTCGTGTTCTGAGCCGCCGTCATCTAGGTGGACGGACAGTTTACAGGAAGTGTCAAACCATTAGGAGTGAGCGCCATGGGAGCCCATTCTTCCAGATAGGAAATAGCAACGATGTCGGCATCGGTAATTTTAGTGAGATCCTCCGATGGTTTGAAATACTGGGCGATGTACTCCGGGACGTGGGGCGGACGCTGGTTCCCATTCCCATTATTCATCGGGTCGCTGGGGCCTATAAGGCTTTCCCAAGTGGACACCTGCAAGAGACGCGGGTCTATGGTGTCAGGTGCTTCTAAGTATAGATTCGCCTTGCGGAACACCGAGCCAGGCCTGAATGCCCAATCCATCGAATCTAGAGCGGGGAGGCCGGTAGAGACATATTCATTGATATTGTTACCAAGAGAACGGCCAAAGTTACCTACCATCTCAACGTCTTGAGCGGAGATGGCCGGGCTGGCTTCCTGTTTACAGTGAATGTTACTGAATAAAAGGTGCTGATCAGAGGACTGGATCTACATTGGCCCAGATAAGCACGCGTCAAGCAACATATTGATGTCATCGGCAGCGTCAGCGCCCTCCCAGGGAATCCCATTGTCGAGATCCATTGCAGTAGAAACGGGGGCAGCAGGTATTTGCTTTGGTTGTGATTGCGCTCCAAAGTTTGCCGTGAAGCGAGATCCCAACTCGCCGTGAGTGCCGTTAGTGTTTGCTGGCTCGCGAGTTTCGGCCTCACTGGGAATGAGACTGTATTCACCAAACTTTTCAAGTTCTCCGTCGCGGTAGCCGGTAGTGATAGCTGCGGCCAAAACCGGGAAGTTACCGAGACCGGTCTCGCCCATTTCTAACGACAGTCTGAGGTCGGCCATGGTAAGGGGACCCCTTTCGCTAGCTGCCTTGGCCTCAATTGGCAAAAGACCGTTCTTATCGCGGAATATTTCGCCATGAAGAGCGGCTTCCTCTTCGCGGGCAAGTTTACGCTTATACTCATGGGTTTGAATCCATGTCGTTCCAAGGCCGAAACCTGTGGTGCTCCCTTCACCTGGCCCGTTACTGCGCGTACGTGAGAGGGCAGTAGAAATAACAGCCTTAATGAACGAGTCAGTGGCATTAACCATGAGACCGACTGCGTCGGGGCTGTGTCCTGAGAGAAGGCCAGCCTCATAGCACATTGGGAGCATGCGACCTTCAATAGTGGTCGCATCAGGGAATTCGCCAGACTCAACAGCAAGTGGAGCGGCAAAGCGCTTTTTGGCCTCATTTTCAAGGTCTATCGCGGAAAGAGGTTAGTAAAATGAGGTAGGTACAAAGACGCCTCATCGCAAAAAACTTACTCATTTCCATGCTCACAGAAGTGGTTGAACCATCAATCTGGCGCCGAGGTTTCCTATGGGTATCTGCAAAAGCACTAGCCATGGTCTCGAATGGATCGAAGCTTGTCTATGTAGAATGTGTTAGTATGTAGTTGATAGAAGGTCCGTAATAATAGACATACCTCTGTTTGAGCCAAAGCTTTAATACGACGACGGTCGCGCGTGGGCAACTGCATCACTTCGCCACGGATTTTCTTCTCTGCAGCATCAGAGCTCGATTGCTTAGTTGGAGCTGATACCGTAGGTTTATCATTGGCGCTGACCCATGGCGCAAGACCTGGTTCGGGGTAGTCCCGGGCGATGTTGGCGAGTAGGGCAGCGATGAGGCGGTTGTGCATATGCTCTTTCTCTGGTGTGATCAAAATGGGATTGAGAGTTGAGTTGAACTCGTTGTGGCTCATATGCCCTATATCCGGGAGTCAGTTTACATTTCTGATGGTAGAAGCTTGTACCAACAAAGCGGTTGCGTACCTTGGAGAAATTTGGACAAAGTCTCTTTGTAGATATTCCATTGATCGGTAGTGATAGAGTTACGGAGTGCCGTGTACATAGGTTGCATATCAATGCGGGGTGGCAGAACCGGGACAGCCTTGACCTTCGGGGGCAAGATGCTCCCGAGTAGGTTGGCTGGGGGGGCGATAGTGGAGCCATTGGACCGACTCAGGGCGGCGGGGTCGATGTCGGGCATCATGAATGGAGATAGCGGCGACTTTACTGGCCAACTATCAACAACGGGTTGTATATTCCAACGGAAGCCAAGAATGGGTTGATCTGTGTGCTAGCGCAAATATCATGCAAGACGGATAGCCAGATGGCTTGTCAAAAATGTATTGAGTTGCAAACAGAAGAATAAAATTCTAATGACACTATGAGGAGGAAGAAATAAACAGTCCTCTTAGGCAGTGAAAGGCGGGAAAATATGGTGGCCAGGCTTTTGACGAGTATACAAGTAATGAGGTCGTGATGCTGAAATTATATCGAAAGTTGTGGGCGCGGCGTAATGAGGCGCGACCAAAAATAATGCGGAGTTGACTCTTTTCTTGGGGGAAATTGTGGCGGTAAATATTGAAAATTGCCAGGTTTTTTACAGTCGGTGCGGTCGCGTGAATGAGAAGAACGAACAATTGGCGTTATATACCATAATATATGCCGTATGGTAGTGACTGAAAGTGACAATATCGGGCTGGCGATGCGGAAAATGTAAAATAATGTAACAAATTCTGGCGGCGCACTTACAATTAGGAGACGTGCTTGGGTGTGGAGTGTGCGACAAGGGTTCGTGGGTTATGTCTGTAAGAGCCACTATAAAGAGCCCTTGTAAACAGTTTAAGTGACGTAGCCTTGTGGTGTCAGCCTTGATTACTTCAGCATTCCTTCAATGTTTGCGCAACAACACTGACAAGGGTTAAAACAAGCTTGAGCCGTGAAAGGGTTACAACACAAGCTTCAACGCCTGTACTATCGCGTTAAAGCTGTTGAACGCCGGCAGCACCCGGTATCGAATAAGACTGTCGCCAATCACCAATTCTTGAGTAAAGGTTACGGCGCATACCCTACAAGGATGTCGGATAATAAGTCAGAAACGCGCATCACAAATGCTATCGATAGATTGATATCTCATCTCATCCCCAACGATCCAGACGAGGACGAAGCCATTGCGCAAGAGCGTCATGACCACTGCTTCAATGTCACCAAGCAGATTCTCGCCAGGTAAGATTTGGGGAGGATGATATTCGGGCCTCTTGGATGTGTGCTGACAGTTGTAATGTAGCCCGGCGGCTTCGGCACCACTAGGCGATGTCAACCATGCGTCAGACTTGATCAAGCGGAAGTTGATCCAAACAAACCCCAGCCAGGCTTTACGTTTCTCCAATCTCTACACGCGGCTTCTAGCCTTGCCCGTGTTAAACCAGAAATGGGCCATTTTGTATCTATTGTACCAGCTATCAGACTCGCTTGACCCGAACGAGCCGGTCCCTATGACCCCTCATCCCCCGTCACTCAACCCCCGTGACACTCGCCGACCAGATCGTGAACGCGCACTCGCTGCCTCTCCATCACTCCTTACGGACGAAGAGGCGCAGGCTCAAGCGCAGGCTCAAGCAGCATATGTGGCGGCCAAAGAGGCCCAACTAAACCAAGCGCAAGCAGCCAAGAGACAAGCACAGAAGGAAGCAGCTAAGCGGACAGCCGAAGCACAGAGAGTACAGGTTGAAGTGGAGACTCCAAGGCGGGATGTTGCTCTGAAATCTCTGTTGTTGGCGGATAACTATTCCGAAATTGTCCCCTCTGAAGTGACTATCCTGCGAGATCTTCCGTTTACCCTCCAAGGTGTCGCATCTGAGACCCAGCCTATTGCAGAAGAAAATGTTATACAGCTTCCACATTCGCTGCCGCCTCCACTGGTGTCACTGCTCAACACGTTAGCAGAGCCATCTCTACTATATAGGAAGTTGGATGCATTTGTCAACTCACCAGCACCTGGTTTATTACAACAGAGTTTACGAGCTGCGATAGCAACAGAGCTTCGTTCCTACCTCAGTTTAATTGCCACACTAGAAGGCCAAATCAGAAAAGCGCTGTCATCACTTGACGAGACGGCTCCCCGTGGTGGTATCGGTAAAGCTGGAGTAACATTAAAGCGTTGCGTGGTATGGACACGAGAGGCCACTATGGGCTTACGACTCCTAAGTGTAATTGCCGAAGAATCCGTTACTCGGCATGGTGGAGAGCTCATAACACTCATTCACAACTTTTCATCGGCCCACGGAGACCCGACTGTAGCTGCATTTGCAGAGCGCCTGCTCGTAAATTTCACTAAGCCGTTTTACGACATTCTCCGTCACTGGATTTATGATGGCGAGTTATCTGATCCGTTCCTCGAGTTCTTCGTCAAGGAGCAAACAGCCAAACCAGCAGCGGCAGATCGCAACAAGTCAGGAGGCACCAGTATCTGGGAGACCAAGTACGAGATGGTGGAAGGCATGATTCCCAGCATCATCACACGGCCGTTTGCGGAGAAAATGTTCCTCATTGGAAAATCACTCAACTTCATTCGACACAGCTGTGGTGACTCGCAATGGGTTGAAGCTTACTCAAAAGCAGCATCTCGCGAGTTGCGGTATGGCGAGATTGCACAGTTGGAAGCTTGGATTGACGAGGCGTATAAAACCACAATGAAGCAGCTCATTGATCTTATGGACAACAAGTTCAAGATCTTCATGCACCTCAAGGCGCTTAAGGACTATATGCTACTTGGCCAAGGTGATTTTACCACCTTGTTGATGGAATCATTGGCACCAAATCTAGATCGACCAGCAAATATCCTATACCGTCACACTGTGACAGCCCAACTAGACCATGCTATTAAGGGGTCAAATGCACAATACGACAACCCAGAGGTCTTGCGGCGACTAGACGCTCACATGCTCCAACGATTCCACGGCGATATTGGATGGGACTGCTTCACCCTGGACTACAAAATCGATGCCCCAGTTGACGTAGTGGTGACAGAATGGGGTCTGCGCCAATACCTCAAAGTCTTCAATCTACTCTGGCGCATCAAGCGTGTCGAGTTTGCCTTGGCGACAACATGGCGCAAGTGCACAACCGGTGCCCGTGGTGTCCTCCAGACACGCGACGCGGCCATCCAACAGACATGGAAGTCAACACACGGCATTCTAGCCGAAATGATCCACTTTGTCGGCCAACTACAATACTACTTCCTCTTCGAAGTCATCGAGTCCTCATGGGACGAGCTCCAACGCAAGATCCACAAGGAAGGCGCCACCCTAGACGACTTAATTAACGCCCATACCCAATATCTCACCGACATAACCCACAAAGGTCTTCTCGGCGCCAACCGCGCCCGATTCCCAGGAGATTCAGCCTCAGCCGAGGCAGATCGCACGACATACACAGCCCAACTTAACGATCTACTCAAGGGCATGTTAACCTTCCGAGACTCAGTAGACGGTCTATTCAGCTGGAGTGTATGCGAATTCAGTAACCGGACCGGCGGAAGTGCCCCCATGGATCTCGCCGATGGGCCCGAAGCGAACCCCGCTGCGTCGACAATGTCGGTTAACGGGGTGCCGTCGGAGTTCCCTGTGCTGCAGGAACGTCTGCGGCATCTGGGATTGTACTTTAAGAGTCGCTTGCAGATTCTCCTGGGTGACTTGGCGTATCAGCCGGATATTGATTTGCGTTTCTTGGGAGTTGCTATGAACTTCAATGACTTCTACCAGCCGGTAAAGAGGCGGGCAAAGGCTGTAAGTACATCAGCGGGGTCGGGCAAAGGAGTACCAGAAAAGGAAATGGGGCAGGGTGTACCGAAGTGATAGACAATAGAAGCACGAGACATAATGATTTAGTTAATTTTTTGATGTATTCCACATTAAAGTATGATGGATGTATATCTAAGACTCGAAAACAAAGGAAATCCCGTGAATGTACGCCGCCCACCCAAACAAAAGAAACGCCATAAATGCAACCAGCTCGCTGGAACAAAGGAAAATTATAAATCACTGCTCACAGGTGTTCTCGTTCGAAGTTAGAGTACGAGTCTCTCCGTCTCTTTTGGGCGGCCCCGAGTTAAGCTTCATGTTCACCTCGATGAGCTCTCGAATCTTCACCCGCAGGTCGTCAATCTTGTAGAACTGCGATCCGAGAATCTTCTCGCGCTGTTCAACCGACAAAATCATCTCTTCTCTATCCTTCAGTTCTGCAATGTGTGCCCTTTGTACTTCAACAGGACCCATCCGCATTATTTCCATACAGTTGAGACCGACGGCGTTAACGAGGTAGGCGGACATGTGTCTGCGTTGCTTCGTCTTGTTACTGCCACTGGGAGCGACTGCGGTCATGAGCATCTTGGCATCTTTGACAGTGGCGTTCTGGAATGAAAAGTTGCCGTGCGGTTCAATGGGTGGACCATGGGAATTACTCGTCTTGCGAACCTTGCGAGGCGAGCCGGAGGAGGATTTGCGGACCCGGGGGGTAGCCTTGCGATTGCCTTGCAGGAAGGTGTTGCTAGGGTCAAGAGGGAGAGCGGTAGGTGCGCCACTGGTAGAAAGGCCAGTCGTGAGACTCGGGCGAACGGTGCGTGGGATAGATTGCGCGTGGGTGGTAGCAGCTGGAGCCACCTCGTAATGCGTCGTCGCGGATCCGGTGCCCTGCGCATTCCAAGCAGCGGGGTCTTGGTGGCTGCTGTTGTGAGAGAGCGATGGGCGCTGCAGCTGAAAGTTCTCGTTGCGGAGGTTGGGTGTGCTGTGGAAGCGGTTGCTCACAAGAGGCCGGGAACGGGCGGGAGAATCCGCAGGGGGCCGACTCGGCGTGGCCATGTCACCCATAGACCCCGTGAAAGTGACGGGCCAAGGGTTGCGGAAGTTGATATCGTTGGCCTGGAACATTGAACCTTCGCCAGTGAGCACCATCTGATCAACAGAAGATGATGTCGAGTGATTCGCAAGATGGGGGTTGAAAACGGGGGTTTCAAGGCCAAGGAACATTGCGCTATCAACAGGAGTCTGCTGTGCAGGCATGATGAATTGGTTGTTGACAGCGACAAGATTGCCCGCGGGGTTGAAAGCATGCTGCATCGCGCCGTTCGAAGGGTGTAATTCACCTTGCTGCATTTGGAACTGGGCGTGAGCTGGGGACAGCGTAGGCTGCATCGGGATGCTGTGGTTGGACCCGTTCGAATCACTTCTGGTCATCTGTAACGAGTTTGCGAGCTCTGCGTTCTCAGCCTGAGTTCTATACACGGCCAGCATATCCAACTGATCCAATGATTGGGTGTTCACGAACTCAGAAACATGTCGGCCGGTATCCAAAGACACGGAGGCAATAGCACGCATCCAGGGACCCCAATAGAGTGGTACCTGGGCGGCATTCGTGACAACGAGACCGGCGATATTGTAAGGATGGCCGTGTTGGAGAAGGTGCGAATCACAGGTCAACTTGTCGACGACGTTCTGATAAATAGAGGCATAGAAGATTTTCTTCTGGTCATCATCAAATTGATCTCCCACATGCATATGGGCCGAAGGTACGCGACCGACATGACCAGTCGTTTGAACTACGTCAATAGTAGTTGGCAAATGTTGCCCGGCAACATTGTTGACAATTGAAGAGTCGGCAATGGGGTGCTGGCCAGCCGGAATGGGCGGCACGGCGGGGATATTTCCAAGGACCTCGCGCATTGTCGAAGAGTCTTCACGGAGGTTACCGATAGAACGATGGCGTAAATGTTGACGAGAACGAACAGTGTTCAGGTTATTGCGTGATGATGATTTGCGGACAGTATTTTGAATTCCTAAAGATTCAAGAAAAAGAAAGTTAGTCAAATCAATCCTTTTATAGGCGTTATCTCCAAGACAATGTGAAAAAAATGAAGAACTAATCAACCTGACAGCTGCAACCCCTCGTCTGTCGGCTTGAGGCTCTGCAGAGACATCTCGACTGGTTTGGAGAAGGTTGAAATGTCTTGACTCCTCGTTGAAAAAAAAAAATGTCTTGGAATATACGCACCATGCTGTATGCTACTTTCGCTTTTCTGCCGTTTAACCTCTCTGTGGCGTTTATGTTGCTCAAGTCTCTCATGGTTTCTAGATGCAGCAAGTGCCTCGGCCGTCTTGAGAGATGGTCCAGGTGTAACCGGCTGTGTGGCAATCGAGTGGTTGACATCAACAGTAGACTGGTGATAATGAACATTCGGCTCCCCAGCCTGGAACTTGGCGTGTAAGTTCGGGGCGCTGGCCGGGGCACCGGGTCGAACCACTGGCGCTTGGAACATCGGCACAGTCATCCAGGCGTCTGGGCTCATGTCTGGAGGGAAGTTGCCAAATTCAGAATGGGCCGAGAGGGGCATAGACATTACGTCGTCCGTGTTGCCCATGGTTAAGTCGATGTTGTCGTGGTTTAACAAAGTTACGGCTGGGTTAATTCCGGCGAATGACGTCATCATGGGACTAAGTTCCACCTTGACAGTGGAACCCACAGCGCTAGATAGACCATGGCCGGTAGATGGAGCAGTGTTTGTCGAAGATTTGTGACGCTCGCCGATACCGATCATGGCACACACACGCTTCTTGAGACCGGCGCGCTTCTCAGTCGGAACTCCCGATGAGCCCTCTGCAACATGTCCCTCACTAGCATTGCGGCCACTTGAGAAGTTCTTGGCGAATCGACTACGTAAACCCATTCGGGTGGGTGGTTTTTGGGTGGCTTCATTACTATTAGGTATTGGTGGTGTGGTTGTTCGGGTAGACCGTTTGACGGGAGATGTCAATGTCATGGCGGAAACATCAATGAGGTCGGAAGCTGAGTTGGCAGAAGCAAGCATATCAGAGGGTGGATATAAATTAAACTCGCCATCAGCCGATTGCTGGTTGTCTGAACTCCAACTCAGAGAGTTGGAGGGAAGATCCATCACAGTTGTTGGAGGGAAGAGATTTGTAGCCAGGTGACTGCGATAATAATCTGCCGATTCTGGGAGGAAAAAATTGTCGGCAAACTGAGGGGACATAGCAGTGTCCATACTATTCAAATGGACAAAGGATGATCAGGAATATTGATGTTGAAGTTGGGTGTCTAGTTTTGTCTTTGGCGAACTTTATTGGGAGTATGAACGACACAGTGGTAGTGAAATAAGGTTGACTAGTTGAACAAAATGCAAAGACGGCTTGCTGCTTATAGATTGTAGGTTTTACACCCGAAGATCTCAGCCCGTGGTCGATCACAAGGTATAAAAGTGAGCAACTGCGCCGGATTAGGAAATTTAACGCTTTGGCAAAGCGGGGCGTAGAGAACGGAAGGTCGGGATGGATCAGTTTGATCAAGAGTGAGAGACCCAAGGTAAACGCTTAATAGTAAAGTAATGAGTGACAGGAAACGAGCGACAAGTGTGTGAACAAAAAGTACAATAGAATATTATGGATGGAGAAATTGCAATATTATGAGGGAACAGGCGGGTAAAAACGCAAAAGAGGTCGAGGACAAGAAGTGACGGTGTCTTAGGCATTATATCAGAAAATCAGGCAACTAGCATCTACGCAAGATCATTCCCCAACACCCAAAGTAAGCAACTCTATTGCTATGATACACGCAGTCTAAGCTTATCCTCCACATTGCAGTCAAATCACCAGAACACTACAAGCCATAGCAAATGACAGAGTGCGCTGGACTGATCATCCAGCCTGGCAACCGACATTCCAGTCACAGTATGAACGGCCTTGTCCGGATTGTTTGAGAGTGGCCTCATTGACAAAATCAACAACAACCGTTGGCATTGGAATGTCCTAGCACGGGTCGTCACGGCCGAGGGAATTCCAGTTCTAAGCGGGAAATCTACTTTTCTGGTCTGAATCGTTTGGTGCTGATAGCATTTCTTGCGGAGTTTGGGTTGGTATTTGTGACTACTTGTCCGGACTTTTGGTTTCACTTTAAAGTCTTCTTTTTCAAGATTAGGTTATGTTATTGTGATGTTGAGAAATGCCCATTTATCTTTTCATTGTATGCTCTCAATACACTGGACTTCAGTTCCCTTTTTTTGTGATCATTAGTCTCATTTGATGACCCTTGTTTCTTCGTCTGACGTGCATACATACGTCATATGTAAACCTGATAATGCATCTTTCTTACACAGATCTTGTCATACAAAAAGAATCATAGCTCTGTACAATGTATTGCGATGAACAGATGCGATTTGTTTCACGAAAGTTAATCTAAATTAGAGCTATAATTGTGACGCCAATTCCATATAAGCACCATCGTTATACTACTTGAGTCTAGCCATAAGACACAGATCTAATTGGTTGGTCACTATCCGACAGCCCGACAGCCAAGGAAATAGGTGAGTTCACATTACTACCTTTAGATAATCATAAGATTATGGTTAAAAAACACAAAGGGTATCTATTCAAAACGTAAAACAAAATAAAAGGCGGAAACGACCAAGATAATATACCCATAATTCATTACTCTTCCGCCCATTTATTGACCAAGTCATATCCCTTCGCCCTGAAGACTTATTGAGAGATATGTAACTCTTGCTTCCTCTAGTCAACCCAATCATCTTATAAACCCTTATTGTCCTTTCCTTCTCTTAGACGGCGACTGGCGAACGGGAGAACCCTCAATATTAAGATTTTGACTGCTGTTACCAGACCGACTGGCACGGCTTCTAACAGCTAATTGATCCTCTCCAATGCCACCATCAAATCCGGTAGTGCCTTCGTACCTTCTGCGTAACCTAACCGGCTTCTGAACAAAAGCCCGTGTATTTGTCCGGGCTTCCTGACGGGCTCGCCGGACGACCGCAAATCGCGATAATACATTTTGGATTGCACCAGTCTCTCTTGGTCCCTCCCACACTGCTTCGTCCTCCTCTTCCTCGTCGGCTTGAACCGGGCCATCATGGCCAGTAACTTCGTACCAGGTAATTGGAGGCGTCTCAATTTCACGTTTGCGAGAAGCAAGTCGTCGTTGTGGTGGATAATATATGATGGTGTGAGCGACCGAAGAAGCAGTTGGGTACGACGGGGTTGGTGCTGCTAAACGTAGAGACGCAGCTAGGGATTCGGCAGATTTAAAGTGTACATCGGCGATTGGAAGGCGAAATCTGTGGTGGTGAATAATCATTGGAAATTCCCCGATGGAGGTTTGGTTCGGATCGAAAGGGTCCAAGTCGAGCGGGTTTAAAGAGGAATCGGTGAGCGTGGCGACATTGTTTGAGCTGGATGAAGAACCGTCTATTGGTATGTTGGATGACATGGTTTCTGGTTTTAATATGATATGAAGAAATAGAAAAACAAATGCCTTCTAAAAATGCAAGAAATCAGGACGCTGGCTTGGTCAAAGAAACTATGTATGTAGACAAAGCAATGGGCGAAAGATGTACTTCCTTGGCGGCTAAAATCTCCAACCAAAATCCCGACAGTATGGGACCTCCCAAAGGGTGGTAACAAATGGTATATGTCTGGATGTATATATGTGAATTCAAATATATATTCAAAACACAAGTATTGTCAACCAATTGAGTGGGCACTGACTGCTTCTTAACTTCACAGAAAGATCTCCTCCTCCTCCCAGCTGGTTGGGAATCTCCAGGACACCCCCCCGTTCCGTAAATATGGGTCAGGCAAAAGCTCTATCGCTTCTCAAGTCTTCAGCCAAGTCACAGGCCTGTAAACATACACACATACTAAGGATTTGCCCTTGATCCTGGAACTTTATGTTAGGCATTAGGACTGCATGTTGCCATCCCCCCCTTTGATTTATCATTATTTTATCAGTGTGCTAGTAGTAATAGTGATACAGATCCTGTCTGTCTGTCTCTCTTTGTCTTTGTTCTGATCTACCCTAACATGGATACTGATGACGCGGGCCGACGGGACACACGGATGACAGAAACTCGTCGCTCTCTAAAGCCGGACAGGCTGCTGGGCCACTTGATGGTCATAGCTACTGTGTAATAGCCAAGTTTGACTATCTTCACCATCTTTTTTTGGCATTGGTTTTTCGAGCTGCCAAGTTTGACTTTCTTTCCGGCCGGATTCCCAGGAAAAAGGCAAAAACCCATCGCTACGGATTCGGTGCTTCGGTCCACCAGAATGTAACCACACTGCATATGCATCCTATGCATATGAGTGGATCACTAATAACTTGCTAATCCACCTCGTCGGTAACGTGTTTCGCCCGTCATTCGACGCCCCAAAAATATTCACTTCTATTTATTTCCATGTCCTTTAAAACGACAATTTCACCCGTATAATATGAACCCTTATATAGCCCCTTAACCCTTCTTGGCACGCTCTGCACTGACGCTCCCCTTTTCATTAGCCAAATTCCTCGTTTGTCTTCATAACAATGCAATCTTTACTCAAATCTCTGGACATAGAGTTAGTATTTCTTTTGTTACTTTACTTGTACATAACCATTTAATTCATTACTCTTGTGTGGACTTAAAAGTGGCGTCCGTACCGTATCGGTCTCGTTCAGAGTCACATCATCGGCAGACCATATGTATGTATGTACATATACAGTCCTGAAGCCGTGATAACCATGGAAAAACAATCCTATACAAATACAAAGTACACCGGTATTTCTGGTAATTGTCTGA
Organism: Huntiella bhutanensis; assembly: GCA_002018275.1. NCBI lineage: Eukaryota > Fungi > Ascomycota > Sordariomycetes > Microascales > Ceratocystidaceae > Huntiella > Huntiella bhutanensis. The sequence continues at coordinate 171,734 of MJMS01000017.1, forward strand.
CTGGTTGTACTTTCTTTTCCTTTCGTGGCGCTATTGGTTTGATTGCACCCTGGGCCGATGTCATCCAACATTCAGGAAGGCTTCACCCGATTGGGCTACTCAGGCTCGCCTTGAGGCTTCACCTTTCGACTTTTGTATTTTTTTCGGTTTTCATTGTTCCGAAAGTACTGATGTTCCCTTGCTGTCTAAGGCTTGTGTGTATGCTCGAATCTACCGTGAATATTGCCGCAACCGTTCACCCTGGAGTCTTCCCCTGCTATGTTCGCTTGGCTCGTTGTAGATTGATTTCGGTTGAAAAACGTCCTGTTGAAGCCAATAGCGAACTTTCCGAAACCCGATACATCTTGAGAGTAACATAACTCCACTATGACTTGTCATGTAACATTTCTTTAGCCACTCGATGCCGCTGTGGGATTCTACACATAGCCGCTCCGGATCCACATGTACATAGGTAAGCTTTTTTGACACCACTCATATTTTCTACCGAACTGCTAAGCTCGGGTATGTCAATATACCTCCTTGTAACAATGCATTGTACATACATATGTGGAAAAAGACCGGTCGCCAATGCTCCGGGACGATCTGTTGGTGGGATTTGACTATTATCTATTTTGACGTCCAGCCCTTTATATGTGCATATAAATCACACACATCAACAACTTATCACAAGACATATGCACATATCTACATACATACAACAAGTAGAAATAATTCCTGATCACTGCAGCTGCGTCTTGGGTTGTATCAATAGCCAATACAATCATGGTTTGCTTTTTCTATCTCAGCCAAGGTCATCCCAGCGGACAATGCGATTTCTGTAGTTACGGCCTTTGCTTTTTTTTCTCTTTTTGGCGACACATATGTGTCACGAAATGTACATTTTTATAACATGGATTTTCATGTATGTACATTTACTTATACATACACAGCTAAAGACTTCATACGCCATAACTGCCGATTATACGTTCATACATATATATATACAATATACTATAATTTCCGGTTTTCTGGGCACGACATTTTACATTGGGTATGTACATACATAGCTTTGTGCAGAACCTTGCATTAAGGCCGTTATTTCAGCTGACCCAGCACCCTGGGTTCATTTGTTTCTGACATGCGTCGAGGCGTTGCTTAAGGCGCATTGTGCATTTCCAACCCAGTTCATTCTTGCATGTGTACAAATGAACACCGAGTCCGGTGCCCCTGTAATTGATTTTCACAACATGCACAGCTTTGTAGGTTCTTTGTAACTTTGGTGGTATCCCAACATCATGATTCGAAAATACATACAGGTGTGTGTGTGTACATACATAGGTAAACCTGTGTTTTTCTTCTCTTTTGCCATTTTGTATCGACTTGGTATTATGGCGCGAGTTTGACTTGGACGAAAATTATTTGCGTAATCTGAATACTTGTGCATGAAATGGTTTTGGTATTTACGTACGTATGTCTGCACGTCCTACAAATGTGCAGGTGTGTACTATCACAAAATTGACTGAAAAAGGCTCTTCCTTGAACCATACTCATAGACTCAGTGATTTTCAATACTATTTATTGTAAGCTTCCATAGCAAAGCTACAAAATGATGGCTGAGCCATATAAACCATAAGCTACGTATGTACGCGACTTCAGTCAACTAACCCGCCAATCTTTGACACTTTAGTGATCTTTCTGTTGTTTGTCCGACCGGTAAGTTCCACCGTTTGTTTGAAATTACTCTCAGGAAACTCTCTGGATCGACGGACATTTGTTAATGAGTGTCCATCTAGGTTGTCCAGCGTTAAGAAAGCTCATCAAATTAGCAAAAGCATTGATTAGATTGGTCGCTGAACGAGCAGTAGGGTTAGTACCCATCTACTGGGACATGTACCATGCAGTGTAACGTAACAAGTCTGTTTTGCAGATCGTGTAACACAGAGACCATTTTACATGTAATTCTTATTATTAGGAATATGTTTCTGGAGTATAGACCTGAGATTACGCTGTTGAGCGTAGATATGTTTCAACGCCGACACTTTGAATCAAATTTTACGGAGATCGCCGAAGGTTTATTTAAAAGGGACGAGGTGATATGTCGCCGGTGCAAGTATGTACAGATATGACGGAGGAAGAATGAAGTAGCCCGATAGAGCCAAAAGAGAAAAACTGATCTAAAACTCGACATACACGGGGGAAGCGTCATCTGTGGTGGTCCTGGGTGTGTAATGCTGCTGAACCAGGCGTGCATAGTTCCCACCAATAACAACCTTCAATAGCCTTGAATATAAGTTCAGGTTATCCGGGAACTAGAATCGCAGTGTATACAGTACCCAACTTTTGGCATTACTTAATCAAATATTGCTTCGAGAGAAATCAGCAGCACAATTCGTATTCAGGACATGGAATAAACTAGGAGTCATATGCAACACACATAGGACCCTGATTATGAATTTCTGTCTGGTAGCAAACTAACGTTAGTAGTTTAGAGCCACGGTGACACTTTGATATCAAACTTGGGATTAAAGCAGCGCTGTTTCACGAAAGTTGGAAGTAACCCATGTACTGTCTTATTCCATTTCTCGTAACTGCATATCGTCCGCCGACCAAAGAACACCAGGACTGATCCGCATCAGTCCATGCTTGTTAACAATGTTCCCTATTCACTCTAAGTTAACCACCTCGGAAACTATAATATGTGAAAGAACATACTTCACCTCCATGCCTCGCCAGCTTCTTTCGTACTGTATGTCATGGCCCACCCACAAAAATACCGTCTGGTGCAACCCTTTCCACTCGTGCGTAAGAATGTCGAATTGATGTCGTTCTATGACGAATCATAAGACACCGTTGATAGGCGTAGTCAGTATGATTTCTCGGGGGGCTACCGAAAGTGAAATTTAACTGTGAAGTACTGGTATAGTGAAGAATGGTATTGATATTACATGATTTACATAAAACATTAGAATGGCCATGTTGATTGCAAGTGTTTGAGATTGTGGGATGACATCTTGCCTTTGTAGCTAGAGATGATGTTATTTATGCCATCTTTGTTTAAATACATAGACAGATCATGCCGATAGTCGACAAGAGTGAAGGAGTAGTATATACCCCCTTGTAATTCATAGAACGGAATAATAAAGTTTCTTCTGTGTTGAGTAGCTCCGCTTTTGATTGATAAATCTAGACTTTGCTATCGAAATGACCATGGTACAGACGTCACATAGCTTGCAATCTTATGGTATTCATGTGTTCTTTAGCGTCTGTCCTATCTGAAGTGATTCCCATAGAGGCTGTTGGGTAATTATGTTTTTGAAGACATACACTTTCTAGCGGACTAGACTATTGCCTACATTGTCTCTTTGGTTTATGTTTTTATGCCAATTTATGTCCGTCCTCTTAGTCCAAACTATCTGTATCATGGTGTTATGAACAAGAGAGGCCCCGAATATGACTAATCATAGAGTGTCTCTCATGACTAGACAGAAAGTCAGACGAAAGGCACCGAGAGGGTCTATAAAAAGGCTAGCCTGGAGGCACTCTTACAAGACCATACAATTGATTGGTAAATCTCTATCCGGCGAGACTGAACTAGTAGTACGATGACCCCACTCAGCGAGGCTTAATCTCAGAGGTATTGTCCTTTCGGCTGGCCCTGAGAAGAGAGGGGAAGCGAGTACAGCGAACCAAGCGAACTTTACCACGCCTAAAAGTATGCTAAACCTCTACGACTGATGGTATGAGTATTAAAGCGTTGTAAGTGGTGTTAGTAGTGTAGTGTATGTGCTTATTCAGCGTGTTTGTTAAGTTCTTGTCAACATGGGGACTAACTTGTTGAGCCTACTGACGTCAGGATATCTATTTGTGAATCAGGCTTCTGACACCGGCTACGCCGTGGCTATCATAAATCACCTGCGTGGGATACCTTGGGGACATTATAAATTGCATGCGATGGATACCTGGAGTCTACTGTCAAGGACTTGCCTTGGATAGTTTGGGCACGTAATCTGGTCCCTGTCTTTCTCTTCCTCTCCCCTCTTGAGAGAACATATACACCGAATAAGCACATACACGATTCTACTACCACTATTTACAACACTCTAATACTCCTACCATCACCCGTGAAGGTTTAGCAGCATGTTCTTTATAGTAGCTGCGGCGCAGTTGGTGTCAGAAGCGTATTCCACAGATATATATTCTGACGTAACTAGGCCCAACAAATCCGTCTCCATATTGACAACGTAAAGCCCAATGACACGCAACCGGCGGAGATTAACCACGCATGATCCGTCTACCTTTCCGTTAACTTCCGACCCGAAATATTTCAAGTAACAACGTCGTTGGCTGCGGAACTACCGGCAAACCAATTGTTGTTGTTGTATTCTTTTACGTCTACCTGAACAGCGCAAACTATCAATACGACGGCACCGGCAAACCAATGTTTTCTGTGTTTATTTAGACTGTAACATGACACTAAACTTTCACATACGACCATAGCCTGCGGAAAATACGGGGTCCCGTCTGCTCCCCCATAGTCAAGCCACAGAGCGCTGGATTAGTAGTACGGTGGGTGACCACGTGCGAATACCCGGTGTTGTATGTACTTTTGCTTCTTTTTCTTGAAAATTAGAGTTCGTCATCTTTTTATGGGTGTATAGAAAGGGTTCACTTTTTTCTTCGTCCGAATTCAGGATGTAGCCGGTACTCCCATCGTACACACAGATGTCTTGTCTTTGGTGTGGTACCCTTTGTCCCGCTCATGCAGCCGGGGAATATGCAGTTTGGGGGAAACGCGGGGTCAGGCCACCGGACCCATCGGAATTCCAGTTGACAAGCCTATTTCTGCAAAGCCTCAGTGGTCAGTTGACCTGCACATATGCATGATTTAACAATCAAACAACAGAACGCACGGGTCAGGAATAATGGGGTTGTAGACTTTTAAAAAGTCGAGGATACTTGATCACGGCTATTAAGTTGAAAGGTATTGGATTCCAGGCTCGATATAAATGTGTTCGTACATCAACATCAACCCACGTTTCATTTTGTCAGACGAGTACCATTGTTCACGGCGCACACATGAATATATGCACATGTGTATGCTACCGTCCGATATCACCTTACCCACTCACACATTTGTGAGTCCAATCTGTGAAACCGTGATGCCGGATCTGGCGTTAACGGCGAGAGAAAGCCGAAGGAACATTGAAGGTGTCAGTCTTCAACGAAGTCTGTCTGTTTGTAAGGTACCTGATTGGTTGTCCTTGGCATTGAAATGTGGAGATCTGGGAAAGCCATTGACCAATCATGTAATTTGAGACCCCTTGCATTTGACGGAAAATGGGCCTGCGGGGGTGCATTTGCCGGCCAAAGCCCTGATTTCAACGCTGTACAGAGTCGAGGTCCCCTGTACGTCACGTGGATAAATTGAATCTTTCGGCTCATAGCTTCTGAGGCTCACGGGGTTGGTTTGCAAGCTTACAGGATTACTTCGACGTCAGAATAGAGGTCACATGAGCATTTGTGGATAATTGGGGTGCCGGACAAGGCAATGGATGTGTAGTAAATATCCCCTCACTGGTTATTATTATCAAGTAAATATCACGTCAGTTAAGCTTGGCCTAGTAATACATTTACAAATAGTGCATTGTAGTGTTGCTTCGAGTTCGGGGGGGCAAGAGTGGGGCAGCACTTGTGTTTTCAGCCGTTGACCTGTAAGCGTTCATTTTGCCATTGAGCAACCAAAACTGACTGTATTGAGAAAATATGAAATGCGTTGTGGTCGCGCAAATCTTCCGCTGCGAATGATGGGAACATAGTGATGGTCCCAACCGGGGGCTTCTCGGCATTTATGAATCTTGTTTGAAGAATGGTAGTTGCCATTTTTAAAGAAAAGGGCACCTGTCGCAAAGGCCCCGAAAACCCTTGCAGGGAAGGCTTTCGTGCCCAAACCGAGCTTTTATCGATGCTAAGTCGATATTACCCGCGGTTGAGGGGCAGGAACGGCTAATATGGGAATTTTGTTCTTGTTTGGGCTATGGTAAGATTTGTCCTATGAATTTAGGAGGTCTGGCGAGGCTGCATATTAGCGTGCCGTTGAAAAGTACACACGATGTTTATTTGAGACCGTTGGTTCCATAGTCAGGCACAGAGAATGCTATATGGAAGTTTTGCTGCTGCTTGTCTCCGTAGTCCCGTGAAATGTGTCACCCCTGCAGACACAGTCATTTGTTAGCCCCGGAATCTATCTATTCCTGTCCCCTCGAGCCAATGAGCGAAAGTTTCAATCCAATTGCAAAGCCTGGTCCAGCCCATAGCTCAAGTTCCTTCCTACTTCTTCCTTCCCGAAGCTGCGTTTTTCTAGCATTGACAGTCATTAACCTCGGTCACAACTTTGCCTTCAGTGCACTTACCCCCCGTAACACCCCGTCAACCCACTAATTAGATTCAGTGGAGGGTTCTTCCGACTAGTGTGGCTTCCCCGGAATTAACATTTTGAGTCCCTCATATCAAGAAACCAGTTGAGGTATTCTGACATCTTCAACTATTGACTTTCCCACTATCCATTGATTTCGTTCTTCGTGGTGCATTTGTATGTATATTGCTTTCATATTTCCCCACCACTTACAGTCACTGGCAGCCCTTGTCTGTCGTTGCTGCATCTCTGAGTCCACCCTGCTGACGCCCGCTTTTGTGGTTTAATAGACCTGTTGATATCGGCTATTGTACCGTTTCCATCCCCTTTTTACAGCCTGTTGAGCCGCATCATAGTGGCACTGTCTGTTATACTGCTCTCCTGTCCTGCTCTTCTTCCGAAGTGCTGAGTTCGGCCGAGCCTCGCTGACCTTATAATACCGACAATTTAAACGTCGTCAGACGCCGCCGTTCCCGGTGTTTGTTCTATCGGGTATCCATACTCTCCACTTTACCCATCCACGACTCCATTACCGACCATCTCCACTCTCTTGGTTGCTCTTCTCCTCCTCGACACTTTCAGTTCCGTCTTTCTTTATTCACAACTCGTCACATAGACAGCATATTGCTCAGATTGCCCGGCATGTTGTCATCATCCATTCTCCGGGCTAGTAGAGGCCTGATGCGCTCAGCGCAACCTGCCGTCAGAGGCATGGCTGCCCGCCGTGTCCCTGCCCCCATCGCCCTTTCTCTTCAACAACGCCTCTCCTACTCTACCTCAAAGACGGCGCCTCCCGACTCAAATGACAACTTCCTCACATCCAATGCCATCAGCTACATCGACGAGATGTACATCCAGTGGAAGAAGGACCCTTCCAGTGTGCATATCTCGTGGCAGACCTACTTCAACAACATGGAATCTGGTGATATGCCAATGTCCCAGGCCTTCCAGGCCCCTCCTACTCTGCTTCCCAACGCCGGCGGTGATATTTCCGGCCTTACCTCTTCTATGGACATAAAAGACAAGGTCACCGAGGATCATTTGAAGGTCCAGCTTCTGGTGCGCGCGTACCAGGCCCGTGGTCACCACAAGGCCAAGATCGACCCTCTTGACATTCGCACCACCGACGAGTCCAGAGGTTTCAAGTATGCCAACCCTCCCGAGCTTCAGCTTGGCTTCTACCAGTTCACCGAGAAGGACCTCGACACCGAGTTCAACCTGGGTCCCGGAATTCTTCCCCGTTTCAAGAAGCAGGGCCGGGAAAAGATGACCCTCCGCGAGATTGTCGACAACTGTGAGCGCATCTACTGCGGTTCATACTCTGCTGAGTTCATTCACATTCCCGACCGCAACAAGTGCGACTGGCTGCGCGAGCGCCTCGAGGTGCCCCAGCCCTTCCAGTACTCTGTTGATGAGAAGCGCCGTATTTTGGACCGTCTCATTTGGGGTTCCAGCTTCGAGTCTTTCCTGTCCACCAAGTACCCCAACGACAAGCGTTTCGGTCTCGAGGGTGGTGAGACTCTGATTCCCGGTATGAAGGCCCTGATCGACCGTAGTGTCGACCATGGCGTCAAGGACATTGTCATTGGTATGCCCCACCGTGGTCGTCTGAACGTTTTGTCCAACGTCGTCCGTAAGCCCAACGAGTCCATCTTTTCTGAGTTCGCTGGCACCTCCACCGCCTCTGACGAGGGCTCTGGTGATGTCAAGTACCACTTGGGTATGAACTTCGAGCGCCCCACTCCTTCTGGCAAGCGTGTCAACCTTTCTCTCGTTGCCAACCCCTCTCACTTGGAGGCCGAGGACCCCGTCGTCATGGGCAAGACCCGCGCTATCCAACACTTCAACAACGACGAGGAGGCTCACGACACTGCCATGAGCGTCCTGCTCCACGGTGACGCTGCTTTGGCCGCTCAGGGTATCGTGTACGAGTGCCTTTCTTTCCACTCATTGCCTAAGTACTCTGTTGGTGGTACTATTCACTTGGTCGTCAACAACCAGATTGGTTTCACCACTGACCCGCGCTTTGCTCGCTCCACTCCTTACTGCACGGACATTGCCAAGGCTATCGATGCCCCTGTCTTCCACGTCAATGCCGATGACGTCGAGGCTGTTAACTTCATCTCTCAGCTTGCCGCCGACTACCGCGCCCAGTTCCGCAGTGATGTCGTCATTGATCTCGTCTGCTACCGCAAGCATGGCCACAACGAGACTGACCAGCCTGCTTTCACCCAGCCCCTGATGTACAAGCGCATTCAAGCCAAGGAGCCCCAGATTGACATCTATGTCAAGAAGCTCCTCGACGAGGGCAGCTTCACCAAGGAGGATATTGAGGAGCACAAGAAGTGGGTGTGGGATACTCTCGAGGAGAGCTTCCAGAAGTCTAAGGACTATGTCCCCACCTCTAAGGAGTGGACAACCTCTGCTTGGAACGGCTTCAAGTCTCCCAAGGAGCTTGCTACCGAGATTCTGCCCCACAACCCCACCGGTGTTGAGCGTCAGCTTTTGGACCACATTGGTACTAAGATCGGCAGTGCTCCCGAGGGCTTCACCATGCACAAGAACCTTAAGCGTATTGTGAAGAACCGTACCAAGTCGGTTATTGATGGCAAGAACATTGATTGGCCCACCGCCGAGGCTCTCGCTTTCGGTACCATGGTTGCCGAGGGTCACCACGTCCGTGTTTCTGGCCAAGATGTTGAGCGTGGTACTTTCTCTCAGCGCCACGCCGTCTTCCACGACCAGGAGACCGAGGGCCAATACACTCCTCTGCAAGACATTGCGGCGGACCAGGCCAAGTTTGTCGTTTCTAACTCGTCCCTGTCCGAGTTTGGTGTCCTTGGTTTCGAGTACGGTTACTCTCTCTCGTCTCCTAACGCCTACGTCATGTGGGAGGCCCAGTTTGGTGACTTTGCCAACAACGCTCAGTGCATCATTGACCAGTTCATTGCTTCTGGTGAGGCCAAGTGGATGCAGCGTACTGGTCTGGTAATGTCTCTGCCCCACGGTTACGACGGTCAGGGCCCCGAGCACTCCTCGGGTCGTCTGGAGCGTTTCCTCCAGCTCTGCTCGGAGGACCCTCGCTTCTTCCCTTCTGATGCCAAGCTGTCTCGCCAGCACCAGGACTGCAATGTCCAGGTTGCTATGATGACTACTCCTTCCAACTTGTTCCACATCATGCGTCGCCAGATGAACCGCCAGTTCCGCAAACGTAAGTTTTTATTCCGAACAATCATTTTATTACAACTGCTAACCTATTCACATATGTAGCCCTCGTCATCTTCTTCTCCAAGTCCCTTCTGCGTCACCCTCTGGCCCGCTCGGATATCGAGGAGTTCCTTCCTAACACTCAGTTCCAGTGGATCATCCCCGACCCAGAGCACGCTGCTGGTACCATCAAGTCTAACGAGCAGATTGATCGTGTTATTCTCTGCTCAGGTCAGGTTTGGGCTGCTCTGCACAAGCACCGTGCCGACAACAAGATTGACAACGTTGCCATTACTCGTATTGAGCAGCTTCACCCCTTCCCCTGGCAACAACTGAAGGAGAACCTCGACTCGTACCCTAACGCCAAGACCATCGTGTGGGCCCAAGAGGAGCCTCTCAACGCTGGTGCGTGGTCTTACACTCAGCCCCGTATTGAGACCCTTCTCAACGAGACTCAGCACCACAACCGCAAGCACGTTATGTACGCTGGTCGCAACCCTAGCGCCTCTGTCGCTACTGGCATGAAGAAGATGCACTTGAAGGAGGAGAGTGATCTCCTTGAAGCTGCCTTCACTGTTCAGCAGGACAAGCTCAAGGGCGAGTAAGGAGTCTGAGAAAGACTTGTGTATGATTTTGTCGTTTGCGTGTTTTTTATTTGCATCATGGTTGTGTTCATTTGCTGGATTTTGTTTGTAGGGCCTTGATAGAAGTGTGAGAGTTTGGGAGATGCCTGCTATTCAGTTGGTGCTGCCCTGTGATTCCTTTGCCCTAATACCCTGTCTTTTCTTTTCCTTTGTCTTTTCCGTAGCTTCTGCTTAGCCACATGTTTGTTTTCATATTTTTCATATTTTAGGTTGTCTTTTCAGTAGACTGCGGACAGGACTTGGGCATGAATCAGAATTTGTTTTTACTTGGGAAATTTTTATACACATGTGCAATGTACATAGAAGTGACGTGATTTATGGTGACACGAGAATTCTAGCTATAATTGGGGCAGACTGCGTTTAGGGTTTGTGGTCATATCATGGATGTTGAGGTTAACATGAAGAGCAATCAATCGCCGGTCAATGGGACCGACAATACATGCAATACATGTATGTATATGTTCGCCGTTACCGTAGATATAGTTGGTCTTGTCAAACTTGCCTTTTATGGTAACATCATATTCGTTTGTTCACAGAGTTGGTGATGATGAAGACTATATAATATAAGTAACAAGTGATGAGAAGGCTCAGTCAGTCTTTAGTTAGACAAGACAGATCAAGATAGGATGAGTGAGGTATAAAGACTAGGTTGACGAAAATTGAACAACAAGAAAGACAGTATGATCCTTATAAGAAGTTCGCCTTGAAATACCCTCTTTCGGGATACCATAATCATGAGGAATCAGTAGCTACGAGTAGCCGTTTTGGGAAATATGGTAGTCATACCCGCCCTATTCACACATGTATCTACCCATGCGTGTGTGTATGTACGCATGTATGCGTTGGCACCTCTTGGCAGAGGAGAGAATATGGGGTGACACTCGGTGTTACTGTGGACAAATCTAGACGAACTAACACACCAGATGCGCACATGGAGAAAGGGGGATCCAATAAAGAGGGCGTATGAAGACTGCATGTTAATATCGTTGGAGTTCGGAGAATATGCACTGAGAGAATAAGGATGGGTGTAGGAACTCTAGGGGGCGGTGAAGCCTCGAGCTGGCGGATGGCGACAGTTACATTTTCTTTCTTATGTAGGAGGTAGGGACACTGGTATAGTGTCATGCCGTACAGGAACATGGCTGGATTGGTGGCAGTAGTAATGCACCAATCGACATGGCAGGTGGAATTGGGCTTACAGCATATTTTCGAGTAAGACGGGATGGCTCATTGGGTGGTAGTTAACAAGCCAAGTTGTAACACACCCCACCAATTCTTCACACCACAGTCCTTGATCGGGCGGCTGTTTATCGTTTTTGGCAAGAGGAGAGGGAGACAACGAAGGGAATGGCCCGTGAAGAATCGTTCTATTTTCCGAGAGTAATGCCGAGTCAGGAACCGAAGATATACCTTCCCCTGCGTGTAGGGTGTTACTTGTGTTTTGTTTTTTTTTTTGGTCTGGTCGCTCACGGTTTTGAAGAAGTGATCCGATCTGCCGACTGGTGATGGAGATGATGGATGGCTCGGAGTGAGCCGGTTGGAGAGCTGCAGGGTCGGGGGGATATCGGGGGATTTTGACATCTCCATTGTGTTGTTTGCTATTGTTTGTTCATTTTGAGGTTACTCTATACTACCCAAGGTCTAATGATGCCATCGTCACCCGAAGTTATCAACATCTCGCCACCATCAGGAACATCGAATCTCTTGGACCACGTAATGTGGTTAACTTCATATGCACCATGTGCCTCTTCTTGTACGGAGATGATCTTCCACTTTCCACTTTCGGCAGTATCTTCACCCGATTCCTCGTAGATTACCACTCGGCCGTCACTCCCCGTAGTAGCAACTCTGCCACTCTCCACACTCCAAGTTGCAGAGTAAACCTCACGCGTGTGCACCTGCGGCAAAACCGCCACACACTTCCATGTCTCTGTAAGCGCCCGTCTCATGGTATTAGGAATACCACCCAACGCATTTGTGAATCCGCCATTTCCATCTTCAACTCCCGCCTCGTCTCCATCAAGCTGTAACTCCCAAACCCGCACCGTCTTGTCCGCGGAAAATGATAACAGGCGCGGAAACCCGCCGTCTGCCCGTGGCCGTCCCTCCCACTGTAAGCCCCACACTGTCGCAGTGTGACCTTCTAACACTGAGACACAAACCCACTCACCATCAGAGTCCTCGCGCCACATGCGCACAGTATCATCGTAACTGGCACTGGCGAGGACTTCGGCAGAGTAACTGCGTTGTGAGTTACGTCCGGGTACATCGGGACACCAAGCTACAGCTTTGACGTCGGCCTCGTGTTCGTTGAGGACTGCGACAGTTTCCCAATCTTCGTCACCCTCAACTGCACTGATATCCTCCCAAATCCAAATCGACTTGTCACGACTGCATGTCGCCAAGTACACACCAGATGGAGAGAACTGTACTGATTTGATCTCCGAGTCGTGTCCCTCAAGCACAATACTGAATACCCAGTCTTTGCCGTTTCCGCCGTCGTCCGAAGAACTATCTGAGCCCGTAACTTCCTTCTCAAGAGCACCACTGCCAGCTTCGCCGTCCTCTTCCCAACGCCAGATACCCGCTGTGCTGTCGAAACTGCCCGTGACAAGGCAAAGGTCTGAAGAAGGCAGGTTGGGCTTCCAGGTCAATGAACGAATCGACCGCGAGTGACCGCCCGTCAACGTGCTATGCTTAGTCCCCGTAGCCAGCGAAAAAACGGTAGTCGAGGTACCATGAGCACTAGCAATGAGCGGAAGAGTGGGGTGGGGAAGAGTGCACCAAGCCCGTTGATACAGGTCGGGCTTAAAGGGAGGCAATGCCGTCAAGGTCTTGGCGGTGGTGGTCGGGGTTGACTCTGCCATTGTTTCTTCAAGGCCTCGCTCGGTAGAACGGAAATGAATTTGAAGGGGTGTATAGCCTGGGGGGATGTTTCGTAAATGCAGTCGACTAGACAAGGTTTCGGCAGTAATCAGAATAGAGCAGGGCCGAGTGGGGGTCCTTGAAGGGGTCGGCGGAGGTCACTGCGGGTGCGGGGCGAACTATGACGTTTGCAGGGTTTCTTTGCAGTTCGCAGACAGCGGAGAATCTTCCTCCTTCTGTTCTAGGGTTGACTGGCAGAATACTTGACTTGAGGGTGGGGGATTACAGTAAACGCATATGTACGAATAATGTCGGAACCTCAGCTTACTTCATCCGACTCTAAGTGAAGGGGTTTTGTGACTTGACGGGTCGTCGATGATTGTGCTACACAAACATCACTCTTAATAATTCCACATCCATACCTCACATAAAGCTAACTTCTTCATGCATTGAATCATGGCCTGCTTGAAATTACAGTGGTTCCACTTTATAGTTGATATCCATGCCCCCCAGAAAAATCGGGAGCAGGGATGTTGACGAAACCAGCAAACAACCCTAATCTTTGTCCTACCTCGGCTGTCGGATCCTGGGTTAATTATATTTGGGCGTTTCGCCTGGACGCACAAGAGGCCACGATGGGTCCATGCTCTGGTGTATGGAGGAGGAAAACATGGAGGTCCTGCAATGTGTAAGTGGTGCTTTGTGCCGCGGGGTTACATTGGACATGCACCCCGGCCTCTTTGCGAGAAAAAAAAGGACACTAAAATAGTCCGCTGGCTGTCCCGTGATCAATCGTTACCTTTGCTGCGCGACAACCCACTAGGTCCCTGTGACTTATGAGCCCATGTCACGCTGAACTGCCATAGAGTGGGTTCCATGGTGTCATGACAGATGCAAATATGAACATAAGTGCAAGGAAGAGTTTTCACCATGTGCCATGCCAGAAGATGGCCAGTTACACCGACGAGTGACGTTGAAAACCATGACTTTGGTTAGGGTCCCGTATATGGAACGAATCTTCAGTCTCCAAAACCAGGTTTCTCTTGACTCAGGAACGAACCGCCGTTTCTTCTTCCTTGCCCGTTTGCATTTAGCCGGTAGATTGTAGTTTTGAGATGTGGGGGGTTGGAGAACTCGAATAGGGTGTGTGGATCCCTCTCGGGGTAAGAGGGAACAGGACAGACGGGCTAGTGTTATTGCTGTGCCGCTGTGGATATGGTGCATTGGGATGGCTCACACGGACCCGCCGTTGATGCTACGACTTTGCGAGAGTTAGGCCGGCGACCGACTTTTAGCCACCAGGGTTGATGGTGGGGGCTGATCTGGATTAACGGGCGAACGGGATCTGGGGAAACTCTGCTTAGACCCTGTTGAGGGACCCGTGGAAGCGAGCTTGAGCTGATGAGTGAATGCTTCTTATGTCCCAAGTCAGATATCAACTGATCGGCGGAGGCGGTCAACTGGAGAATATAGTCAGTATGTATGCAGACATCATGGACTCATGAACTCATAGTCTCCAAGGCTGGCCTCGTTGAATGTCTGGGTCGGGTTTCCAAAACTTGACAGCTGGTTCGGTACCATACTACAACAACCCCGGCCGGGTTACTAGTTGGAGAATTCCACTGTAACTCTGTTGATTGACATGTGACTTTTCGGGGTAATTCGCGGTCCACCTTTTAACAACCAAACCCTTTAGTCAAGCTCGTGAGCTTGAAAGTAGTGGTCTGCGTTTAACAGACGACAGTGTATCATTCTCAAAAGTGTGCCGCATAGCCGGTTTCCGAGCATGTGCTATGTGCAATGGCGTGTTGTGTTGTGTTGTATGTGTGTAAGTGATGCCTAGCTGGGGATGCTTATTTTTCAAGATATGCAGATCGTTGCGGCTTTGTGTGGTTTTGCCTTGTAGGTTATTTGTTTACCAGAACCACAGGCAAACATTGCGGGCAGCATGGTGCTGGGGCAAATGTCATGCAGTATAAAGACAGGGGTTGTATAACTACTGTAGCCGAATCAGAATATGGGGTTCAGAAGTGGAGTTTTCGGACAATTCTTGAAGGCAGGTTCGACAGCGGGAAGAGCGGAGTCAATACATGACACTAGTGTACTTCTTGAAGATGCAGATCACCTTAAAAAGAACCATGAAACTGTACTTCATTCTCTGAAAGAAGAGCCTAGCCTTTTGGAAGAATTCCACTTGTTTACAGCTGAAAACTAGTCTAGTGACCATATATGAACTTCACTCACATTGTTCACGGTGCCTTCGATCCACGCATATTCAAATCATGTGATGGTCCTCTTAAGAGAAAACCCACAGCCAAGACCCCACCCTGATGTGTACGGCACAGACCACAAACAGACCGCCAAATGCAAGCTCCCCGTCTTGTGTTTTCGTCCTGTATGTACTGGGTATACTATCACTTCTTCACGCCCCCTCTAGCGTCTTCTGTATAAACAGTAAGTTCCCCAGAAACACTGACATCCCACTACTTGCCGCTGGGGCCAGTTCTCCTCCCCTCATTATCCCCGGATTTTTGTTAGCTCGGCCTTGAAGCTCGTTTTTTAGCCTGGTCCCTGACTATTTTTCGGTACATGGGGGTAAAATCCTGCAAGCTGCATGAGACGAGCGGTCGAGTTTGCTACTTAATTATCCGTACAAAGGTCTCGGCATCGTAAATTAGTGCATTCTTGCTCACACTAAACTCGCGTTGTCAAAGTCTTGGTATGTACACATGTTGTTGGGGTCCGACCATATCCAGTACGATGTGTCGTCAAGCTTGGTAGAATCTGGGGAAGTCACGGAAGATGCCGTGTTCCACATGAGCTAATATTGGTTAACCCTAGATTGTTTCACACATGTTATCGGCCGGTTTTGGATTCTTCACGTCAACTAATTCCGAACCAGTAGAACCAAGGCATATTGACATGGGAAACCAAAAATGGAACCTTGTAAGACGGACGGTCTTTGAAAAAACGTCAACAACACCGTTGTTACATACATGCTACGATTCCATGTCACACTTTTCACGTGTCAACAAACGTGAGATACTTCAAGTGGCACAGAGTTATATCCTTGTGACATGTGACACATTGTGTAGACCAGTCCAGAAGGTATGTACATACCAAACAACCCAAGTAACCGCCACATGTTCAACCCATATGTACGGTATAAAAAACGCGCATCTGAGGCGCTAAGTGTCTATGTGGCTGGGCTACTTAACGGGCCGAAAGAAGCCCACGAGCCATGAGGCTGGAAGAGGGTTTGTCCACCGAGTCGAGGGTTCTGAGCCGACGGCGTCATGAGGGTGTCTATCTACGGACTTTGCTTTTGAGGTCGGACTTCGGGTTTGTTGCGTGTGATTGTGTCGTTTTCTTCGGCACGTAATGCTCCATGGCATCCGCATGTGTCTGCCCCGCCGAACCAAACACGGCCCTTCTTCAACCTTGTGGGTTGATCATGCCGTGATTGCTGGTTGACGGCAACTATAACAGGGTCATCTGGTGAACCTCAACCCTTAACCCACATTTCAGTGTCTCTCCACAATCTCCACTTTGGCTTTACTGTTCTTGTAGCTGGAGCCCGGTCTTCACCCCACCTCCCCCCTCTTGTTGTCTCACTGGTACATAGCAAAGTTCCTATTAAAGGTTGGGTGGCTCCGTCCAAATTCCGTCTCGGCTTGATAGTCAGTGGAAAACGGCCGAACACAGGACGCCCCTTCAACAATGCTACAGCGCCATGGTGGACGCTCTGAACATGGCGTGAGAAAAACTCACATAATGCCCAAAAAGGCATGTGAGTCCGTCTGACTTGCCTATCCAAGAGGTTTCCTGGCATCAAGTTTGCTGGTTTGAGGCTCACCATGTGTATTGGTGTTACATGGAGGCAAATTTGAAGTCCGTCTTGTCATCCATTGAATAGACGCTTGCATTCTCATATACCGGATGTTTCCTGCCACAGAAGAGACCGGGATTCGGGACATGAAAAATGAGTTGGGCCGTTTTCCAACGTTTCTTCGAGACTATTACCGGTTTTCTCCATCGAGAGTTGTTGGTTGTAATTTCGACTCAATGCTTCTAGGAGAGTTTTCCCCAGCTATAGGCTACTTGTATCTAATACTACGTGGGGACTCCGTATACCATGCAAATGTACGAATTTGTAAGTATCTGCAAAAGTAAGCTAAGAATGTATGTATGTACATTGCTGAAAAGTCGAGTCTGTGCGTTTGAGGCCGCGGAGCCCCGATGCTCTCTAAGCTTCTCAAATCCAGACTTCCAGTAGGATAAACCATGGGTTTCTCTCGAGTTAACAGTCACTACCGCGTTTGCTCAATCTGTTTGCTTGCTGTTAAGCTTGTTCAAAGTTTATCTCTATAGTAATCCTTAGTTCGAGTACCTTCTGTAGCCTAGGCCCTTTATAAGTGAACGGGCCTCTATTCCCTCATTCCCATTTCCTCATTGTCGTCTCCCCCGCTACTTTGCCCGCTAGTACTGCCGTAGTTTGCCTGTTCTGCTTGCTGTAAATAGTTCGGCCGCAACCCCGGTCTTGATTTTCTTGTTGCTCCATTCTTCATCGACCCTATAACCCTTCCCCACTCGCTTTTTGTCATCCCGTCATATGTCGACATCATCCGCTGTCGGCAAAAGCACAAGCTTAGTCCATACTTGGGCCTAAGAGTAGACCGTAAGGCACGACTTTGATATTACCGAGCGTACTATGGTGGCGGACGCTTGGATATTGTCCTTTTGTGTTGCCCTTTTGTGCTGCTGTATACTGAACTAAGTAAAAAGTCATATGACTTGTCTAGTTTGCATGTGGATATCTTGCTTCCCTGGATAGCTGGTCGGTCAATGTGCTCTACCTTTTGCCTGATTAATGTGGTGATGATGTTATTCGTCGGTGGTTTCACGGGCGATTTATGAATCCTGGTATGGCAGTCACTCTTGGCAATTGTCTCCAATTCCTAAGTTGTGACGTCGTTTAATTTCCGATAACTTCATGCTGCATACACATGTGTGAACAATGCTCACCCTAACCCTTCCATTTGTGTTTACAATGACGATAAAACTTTAAGATGTTGTGACATGATAGTTATATCATGAGATACTGATAAAGTTCACAATTTAATACAATTTCTTGTTTTATTCATGATTTTTTTTTCACACAGCGCATCCCTTCCATTTACTGTCCTACACATTCTAAGTATTAGGATACCTACAGTGCTTAACATAGAATAGAATGTTTACAAGGCTCTAACCTACTTAACAGTATTGCATGTGCGGCTATTTCCGTCAGAAATCATCGCCAAGACTATCGTCAGTTCTAGTCGTTGTTGTCGCCGCATATATGGTTCGTGGTGGTGTAACCTCTTCCCCACAATCTAAACAAAAGGCTCTCCAACGGAGTTAAACCCATTTCTGTCACCTATCGGTCCGTTTAAAAACCTGACAGTGGCGGCAATTTTTTTTCTTGATTCTTATGAGGCTGTCAATGCCTTGGGTTTCTCCATCGCCGCCCCCGGCTTCAAATGCCCAACTCGGCGCTCAGGCGCTACTAGATGCAGTCTTTGAGAAATCTGGGGAAATGTAGGAACAGAGTTGCTTTCCCCTACCCGAAGCAAAGCTGTAAGTGCTTTGACGGCCCCTGTATTCTCTTGTTCTGAGGTCGCGCTACTGAATCCTTTGACTAAACCAAGTGACCTAGTTTGTCCATCTTGTTGTCTCTTTTAACTACATTTTATTGCGCGTTTTTGCTCGTCTCGTTAGAAAGACACCTGACCATTGATGAAAATGCACGCCCTTGTTTGTATTATACACATGTTACCATAACTCAATAACACATGCAAATGCTAGGGCTTACTATACTTTGATAACTAACCGCATACAACCTGTCTATACACGTACGGCTATCGCTGTTAATAGATAGGTTACGATCTACATACACATTGTGCAACCTCACTGAAGCAATCATCTTTCTTGATCCCATAGACGGCACATCAGCAAGTGAGCTGCAAATCAGAGTTCTAGCCTCCGTTACTTTTAGACTTTTGGAACTAAACCCTGAAGTCTAGCCGCTTTCTAGCCCGGTTTTGTGTTTCTTCCCCACATCACTCATATACATATGTACATACATACATATGTACTCCAGACTTTACCTCACCCCCTGTACCCAAGTTCCGTCCGGGATAGTCTGGGGGTAGTCTAGTCGGCCCGTTAACAAACCATGACTTCATCCGTCTAAACAGAGCCTGACTAAGACATCACCAGTCCCACGCTATAGTTACCTATAGCTGCATTGGCTGTCTGTGATACGACTAGGATGCATACACGCCCATGCCCCTCCCCACACACTAGACTCTGAACAGACGTCGTGTGTACACCGCTGGCATATCTGCCTTGACAACATCAAGACACCAGTTCGTGAAAGACATGGCCCGACTAGCTGCAAATTTGAAAACTTATATATAGGACCATCTCCTCCGCTCTTTTCAGTCTTGTCTTGTCTTCTCTCCTCACCAAGCACAGCTTCTCATTCAGCTTTGCCTGCTCTCTCCTTCTCTCTCTACAGACCTGACAATCTCTTTGCATCCGCAAATCTAATACTTCATCATGGTTTCCTCCAAGTTCGCTGTCGTCGCCTCTTCGTGGGTTCTCGCCGCCACTGGCGCTGTCGCTTCTCCTCTGGCTAAGCGTGCCACTCTCGACGAGTTCATTGCTACCGAGCGTCCCTACTCCTGGACTAACTTGCTCTGCAACATTGGTAACACTGGTTGCAAGGCTGCCGCCGCTGCCTCCGGTGCTGTCATCGCTTCTCCCTCCACCAGCAGCCCTGACTGTAAGTCTTTTGTCTATTTCCCAGTTACTTCTACTGGTGTCTGGATTTGGTTCTGCGCACTGTCTCTTTGCAACTCTGGGGCTCTGCTCCAGAACCATTGAGCCTCAGTCACATGCCCATATCCCCCTGTCACTCACAGAATATATTCTAACTCATACCTTGAACAGACTTCTACACCTGGACCCGTGATGCTGCCCTGGTCTTCAAGCAGATCATCGACAGCGTCAAGACTGATGTCGACACCCTCGTCCCCGAGATTGAGAACTACCTTACTGCTCAGGCTTACCTCCAGACCGTTTCCAACCCCTCGGGTTCTATCTCCGATGGTACCGGTCTCGCTGAGCCCAAGTACAACGCTGACCTGACTGCCTTCACTGGTGGCTGGGGTCGTCCCCAGCGTGATGGTCCCGCTCTGCGTGCCACTGCTTTGATCGGCTACTACAACTACCTCCTCGAGACCAACAGCACCACTGACTGCGGTCTCTGGCAGGTCATCCAGAACGATCTTAACTACGTCTCCCAGTACTGGACTCAGGGTGGTTTCGATCTGTGGGAGGAGGTCAACGGTTTCTCTTTCTTCACCGTTGCCGCTTCTTACCGTGCTCTGGTTGAGGGTTCCGCCCTCGCTGAGAAGCTCGGCAAGGGCCACAGCGCCTACGACACCGTTGCTCCCCAGATTCTGTGCACTCTCCAGACCTTCTGGGACTCCTCCAAGGGCTACATTGTCTCCAACTTGAACGTCAACAACGGCCGCACTGGTCTTGATGCCAACTCTCCCCTGGCTGCCATCCACCTCTTCGACCCCGCTGCCGGATGCTCTAACGCTCTCCTCCAGCCCTGCTCGTCCAGACAGCTTGCCACCACCAAGAAGCTGGTTGACTCTTTCCGCTCCATCTACACCGTCAACTCTGGCAAGGTTGCTCCCAGCGCCGCTGCTATCGGTCGCTACGCTGAGGACAGCTACTACGGTGGTAACCCCTGGTACCTGACCACCCTGGCTGTCGCTGAGCAGCTGTACGATGCTGTCATCACCTGGAACACTGTTGGCTCCATCACCATCGACACTGTCTCCCAGCCCTTCTTCAACGATCTGATTTCCGGCATTGCCACTGGTACTTACACCTCCAGCTCTGCTACCTTCACCAACATCATCAACGCTGTCACCACCTACGCTGATGGCTTCGTCACCATCGTCCAGACCTACACTCCCGCCAGCGGTGCTCTCTCCGAGCAGTACACTCGCTCTACTGGTACCCCCACCTCTGCCTCTGATCTGACCTGGTCGTACGCTGCCTTCCTGTCTGCCACTGACCGCAAGGCCGGTACTCTCCCCCCTGCCTGGGCTGCTACCTCCGTCTCTGTCCCCGCCGCTTGCGCTTCCACCATTGTTACCGGCTCTTACACCGCTGCCTCCAACTGCGGTACCCCCGGTGCCGGTGATGGCAACAACGGCTCTGGTACTGGCTCTGGTACTGGCTCTGGTGTTCCCGTTGTCTTCAACGAGCTCGCCACCACCTACTACGGTGAGAACATCAAGATCGTCGGTAACACCTCTGACTTCGGCTCTTGGGACCCCAACAGCGGTGTTGCCCTCAGCGCCAACTCCTACACCAGCTCCAACCCTCTCTGGACCGTCACCAAGGGTGTTCCCCAGGGCACTGGTCTTGAGTTCAAGTTCATCCGTGTCGGCTCTGACGGTGGTATCACCTGGGAGAGCGGCAACAACAAGGTCCTCACCGTTGGCTCTTCTGCCACCGCTGTCACTGTTTCCGCTAGCTGGAACGGTGCCTACACCGTCTCTGGCAACTAAGTTGTCTTTAGAGCAGCCCGCTCGTGATGGATGGCGGCTTCTGGTTCATGCTGGGTTTTCCGTGAGCTATCGCTCTGGATTGCTTTAGAAGCTCTTACTTGCCCCTATTAATCACTAATTATAACGCCATGGGTGAATTTTGGGGGGTTTTTCAAATGTTTTTACGATTGACGGATCCCATGGTGCAATATGAATGTTGGAGTGCGGAGGATATTCTTTAATGTTTTGATAGTTTAGTGTGTTGACAAAAAAGCTGAATAATATATGGCCTCAAAAGGCCCTGTTTGATGCATTTGAGTTCTCTTTTAATCTGCGACTTCCAAGTCTTTGGTGTTGAGGTGAAGTTTATCTTGTGCAACATTAAAGTTTTGGGTTACAATCGGGTTAACTTGACCAAAGCAACACAGAGTGTTTCTTGAGGAATTACAAGTAATGTCTAGTGAAAACAACAACTCTCGTCAATAATGAAAGTGCAACAAGTCACGACAACAAAAGATGGATACATACATAGATACACACGTACAAATAGGACGTTGAGTATACAGCTGAAGTCAACGGTTGAGGTACACTATGATATCAACAATGTTGTTGTTGTATGTACGTTCAAGTTGAACATCTAAAACATCACAATAAATAAATAAAAGTTTACAGGTTATAAAATGTGGCCATCCATGGTTATCCTCAACCTCATAAGTCTTTTGACCTTGGAAAAAAGGGGTGGAATATAGTGGCCTCAACTGCCCATCTCTCACCGCATCAAACTAACTTCCAAACTCAAAACCATTTCCCGAAGGATACGGTTGAGCGCGAAAGGTCGTCGGACACAGCTGCAAACGAGTCGGGCAGTCGACTACTCTTGAACCTGTCAATCAGAGGACACCATTGAAAAGGGTGGATCCATAGGGGATTGAGTTGCCAAGGTGTTCAACCCGCGACTGCAAGCAGCTTTGAGGATCACCAGGGCACAGGTGCGATGAAGGAGAAAAGGAATATTTGGAGGTAGACGCGGACGTCTGGCAGGTATTTATAGAGAAGTTTTGTAGAATAAGTGGGGCGGTGATGGACGTGTTTGATTGGTCGGCTGGGTGGGTCTCTTTATTTGAGTGGGTCTTGAAGTTTTATGTGAAATGGTTGGGAGTGGGTTTGACGATGGTTGCTAAAGTGATTTAGAACATAATTAGATGCGCGTAGATTCTCATAGATACGGACAGAGCAAAGGACAAGACTAGTTACGGTTCTGTGAGCTGAATAATGCATCTGTTCGGTCTCAAGTAACCAAGAGTTAAAACTTCCTGTAGAGTTACATTGCACAACCCTTGTGTTGACCAAATTCAATGTAAACAAACCCTTACATATAAATTCATGTACAGGGATTGATAGGCAGGGTGAATGCGCCTCAGCCTTGCGCAGCCTTTCGCAAAAAAATATCAGTGAAAGCGACTCAAGTGTAGTCGGAAGAGTGACAACCATCAAAACTGAACTGTCTGTCTCAACCACATCATGGATCCAGCAATTATCGAGGAGCAGAACAAGCTCCGCATCAAAATGGGGCTGACTCCCTTGCCAGTCCCAGGCGCGGCACCACCATCCATCAACAGCGACGAAGGCGAGGAAGAAGACCTCGGAAGCACGATTGACTCCCGACAAGCCGAATCATATGAAAACTACCGCCAAGCCCAAGCCGCCGAGGCCGAAAAGCGCGCTCGCGCCGAGCGAGCCGCAAACCTCCGGAAACAAATTGACAAGCAAAAGTTTAATGCCAAGTTGGAGGGTAGTGGACTTGGTGATGTGGACGAGGTAGATGGTGACGCAAAGTCATGGCTCAAGGCACAGAAGAAGCGCCAGAAGCAGATTGAGAAGGCGCGCAAGATGGAGGAGGAGAGAGCGGAGGCCGAGGCACAGGCGGCGGCTGCGCTGGAGTATGGTGGGAAGGATCTGGCGGGGTTACGAGTTGCGCATGATGTGGCGGGGTTTGCGGATGATGCGGGCGAGCAGATTCTTACGTTGAAAGATGCGACTATTGATCAACTGGAGGAGGATGGAGACGAGTTGGAGAATCTGGAGATGCGCGAAGAGGAGAAGTTACAGGAGAGACTTAAGGCTAAGAAGGGACCACGCGCGTATAACCCGTTGGATCTGGATGATGGGTCAGAGAAGGCGGGTCTTTTGTCACAGTATGACGAAGAGATTCACGGGAAAAAGAAGGAGAGATTTACGTTGGATAGTAATGGTGCTGCGGCTGTACTAGACAAGCTCTTGGATGGTGAAGAGTCTAAGGAGAAGAAAAAGCAAAGTACTGGGTTTGACGCTGACATGATTGGTAAGTTTCACCCAACGAATCATCCAAACTTAAGACTAACTTTCATCGCAACTATAGATGGCACCGGTAACCCATCTTCCGACTACCTCGACATCTCCCAAATCAAAGTCAAGAAGCCCAAGAAATCGAAAAAGTCGAAAAAGATGCGCCAACGTGACGCCGATAACGATGATCTATTTGCCGAAGAACCCACCGACTCTATGGATGTCGATCCCACTCCTTCCAAAAAGCGCAAGACTATATCTGCCGACCTCGATGATGATGAAGATCTTCAAGCTGTCCTTTCTCGTCAGCGTCGTGATGCTTTGAAGAAGCGGAAGAAGATCACTGCTGAGGAGATGGCTAAGCAGGTACGCGAGGAGGCCGAACAGGAGTTAGATGTCCCTGAAGAGGGAACTGGGCTGGTCATCGGTGAGGTGTCAGAGTTTGTTTCTAGTATTGGGACTTTACAGGATGAGGTTAAGAAGCCCAAGAAGAAGACCAAGACGACCGACGAACCACAAAATGACGAGGATGGTGATGCACAGATGGCAGATGAGCCGGCTGCATACGCAGAGTACAACTTCACCGAAGATCCAACCCAACTTAAAGCCGGCGAGCCCGACGTCGAAGAGGGAGATGACCTACTCGAAGAAAAGAACGTTGCTCAAGGTATGGGTGCCACCCTCGCACTCATGCGGGAACGCGGCATCCTCAAAGACGGCAACAGCGCCGAAACGCACGCCAAACTTCGCCAAAAAGACGAGTTTACCCGCCGGAAAACCCAAATGGAAGCCGACCTTGAAGCGCAAGCACGCTCCCAACGTGAACACGACCGTACAAGCGGCAAGCTCAACCGCATGTCAGCACGTGAACGGGAAGACTATGCCCGTCACCAGAATGAACAGCGTGACCGGGTGCGCAGCCAGAAGCTTTCAGAGCTGTATAAGGAGTTTTATCAGCCGACGTTTGATATCAAGTATATTGATGATGATGGTAGGAGGTTGAACACTAAGGAGGCTTTCAAACAGATGAGTCATGCTTTCCATGGAAAGGGGTCGGGTAAGGCGAAGACGGAGTTGAAGATGAAGAAGATTGAGGAGGAGAAGAGACGGGAGGCTCAGAGTGTATTGGATGCTAGTCGGAACGTCAATATGAGTTCGGTGACGGCACAACAGTTGGAAAAGCGCAAGGAGGCTGGTGTGCGGTTGGCTTAAATAGTGAGTATATCAGTTGTTATTGTTCTTTGGGATTAGCATTTGGGATAGACATTTCTGGCGTTTGTGGAGTTGGCGACTTTGTTTGGTTAATCTAAATCAATAATTTGGTATTGCAATGTATGTATGTATACTCTATATGTGATGACTGGTAAGTGAAAAAAATGACTAAATCTGAACTGAAAAGATGAAGAAGTATGTAGAATTGAAGGCAAACAGCCTGTGACCTGTTTCCTACTGAACTGAAGCGAGTTAAGAAGAACCAAAGAAAAAGAGCAAGAACAAAACCTGCTAGTCGCAAAAAAATCAAAACACATCATAACGCACTCATCCATATATCCTCAAAGACGCACATTTGCGCCAATACCCTGACCAATATACCATACTCTCTCCTCATAATTACCGACCTTTACCGTCACGTTGGCATGTGCATCAAGTTTCAATTGACCACCGAGAGTGCCAACAACAGTCTCATAGCCCACAGACCCAACACTCCAATCCACCGGAAGCCGTGGGGTAGTCGAGGCTCCGGGGGGAGCCATGAAGGGATAGTTATAGAAGATCTCACCGACCTTTTCAGTATGATTCCAAAAGGCCGAGGCGTCGATCTCCTTTATCATGATAGTGTCGTATTGAAGAGGGGACACAAGAGTAAAGGTGGCGGTAGAAGAGAAAATGTGGAAGGTGGCATCGCGAATGAAGTCGCATGGAGACGAATCATGCTTCTTACCACCTTCGTGTTTGCCAGGAGTCTTTAGGCGCGGGATAGGTACGGTGACTGAAATATTGGAGAGGGCACGGCCAAGAATAGGGCAGGCTGGCACTGACTTCTCATGGAACCGGACATCAAGAGTGGAGTTGAATCCAGAGATATACTGAGACAAAAGGTCAACACCAATTTTGTGACCGTCAGGTCCGGAACTACTAGGTTCCCAGAGAACAGTCACTGGGACGTTAATGTTTTCTCCTGTTTTCACCTTGACATCGCGGAGAGTAGCAGAGCCGAGCACAGAACCATTCTTGACAAAGTGAACATTGGCATAGGGGACAACCGCAGTATACGGCGTGGGGTTGGTAATGTTGACAAGCGCGGACAGCGTCATGGAAAATTCTGTAGATTCCACAATGCGTAGCTCGCCTATTTGAGGTTCTAAGCCATCGTCGAGAGAGCCACCAGGGAGATCTGAACAGGAGAAAAGGGTACAAGATCAGTAAAGGGGGTCTAGAGGGTAAGGAATATGAGAAATGAAGAAAACTGAGCGAGAAGAGACCAAGACGCAAAAGAAACAAGAACAAAAGAAACAGGACAGGGAGAAAAGACAAAAGAAATGGCAAAGAAACTTAGAGAGACGGACGTTTTACGGGAATCTTGCCCGAGGCGGGTACCCCGTTGAGAGTGAGCACACCGAGCGCAGTCTTGACCTTGACGTCAACCAGAGCATCAACATCCAACTCAATATCGACACCACCAAACAGCAACTTCGTGACCACATCGGAGAAAATGTCTGAGTCTGTAATGGTCAGAGGAGCATTCTCGACTCTAGAGAGAACCTCAATACTGGTCGCCTTGGTTTTTGGATCGACTAACTTCCGCGAGCTCGCATCCTGCCACTGACGCAGATTTAATTCTCCAAACTTCTTCTTTTCGTACAGCACATCTGCCTTGGCCCGCACCTTATTGACACCTATATCAATATTGATGTTTTCAGGTAGGCCAGCCAAGACTCGGATGCTACCAGAGATCTTGGGGTCAGCATCTGGAGTACCTGGCTCAGCAAATGGATCAGGAAGTGAAAAGTTGACATCCGTCAAAGAAAACTCCTTGACCAGGCTGTCGAAAGAGCGACCAGGGAAGGGAACAGGAACTGTCAGCTCATGGAGAATGGTGGAAATCCATTCTGGAGTATCGGGGTTGGGGACTGCGCTGCCACGAAAAAAGAGTGTGGCGTCATGTCCATCCATGTAACGTTTGAGGAACTCATCAAGTGGCGATTTTGAGCTCTTGGGGCAGACTTGGGTAATGCTTTTAGGGATTTCGTGAACTAAGGCATGAGCAGATGCAGAGACGTTCGATCTCGGAGTGACCAGCACCTCGTCGGTCGAAGCGCGGGCAACTTGAAGATATGGATCAAGAGGATTACAACCGGGGATCATCACATCAAAGGCTAGTGGCGGGATGGCCACTTGGATAGCATGCTTGTTGTAAGCTGACACGGTCACATTTGCGCTGACACCTGAGCGACCAGCACCAGCAGGAATATCTTGGAACTTGAGGCTGTCAATGTTGTATTGGGGAACGGATGGCAAATCGCCAGCTATAGAGAGAAAGCAGGTACTATTAGCGCAAGTTCAAGAAACCAGAGATTAGCCGGCAGGTTCTATGGAAAGTTTCTAGTTTGGAGACACCGAAAAAACTGGGTTCGAACGGAGGGCATTGTATTTCTTACCATCAAGAGTAATGTCTTCAGAGACTGAAAATGTGCCTAGCGACAGGATCCCCGTCTTCAACGGGATATCACTTTTGGCGCGAACACGGACCTGACCGAGCTTGCCATCTAGCCACTGGTTGGCTAAATCCCGGAAGACTTCGGCGTTACCAGGAACCACCAGAGTCGAGAATTCGAGTTTAGTTAGGTGACCATCTTGTAGGTCAACTGATAATGGCGGCAGGTTGACGGAACCCAGGTGGAGCTCCTCGGAGCCGGCATGGTAGAGATCCAACCGGGTCTCGCCGCTGCGCAAGTTACGCACGAGTGATGTCGCAAAAATCCCGACATCGCGGGCTTTCTTGTCTGCCACGCGCTTGGAATCAAGTTGGAAGTTGGCGCTGATACGTGCGCGGATTCCCTCGGGACTAATAGATTCGAAAGAAAGATTTGTTGGCTCGACAACGACAGCGTCTTTGACATAAGCCTCTACATTCCCAGGCACGACTGTCGCGCCGACAATGACGAGAATAGTAAGAATTAGGAACGTAATAATGGCCGTGATTACAGGCCAGGTGAAGAAGCTTCTTATGGTCTTGGTCTCAACATTTCCAGGCGCTGTCGATCGTCTGTTAGACTTTGAGGGCGCAACGCCGTCGTAGCGAGGAGGTGACGAATTCCCCAGCAGGGGCGATACTTCATCGGAGGGGATATAGTCTTCGTCATCTTCGTCGAAAATCGGGCGTGGCGGAACGACGCTAGGTCCAGCCTCTGGGGATGGCGACCTGGCTGGTGAAGCCATGGTAAGTGATTGTTGTGTGCGACTAGTACAGTGGCGCGAAGCGACTAGAGGGAATCGTCGTTGATCTTGATCGAGGTAGCTTTCTTGAAGCGTAATGGAGGCGATAGGTTAATTGAAAGTGGAGCCTTCAGTCAGGGATATGCAGGTTCACGAGAGCGGAAGCATGCAGGTAAGCTAGATGAAAAACAGTAACTTAAGGACTGTTAAATCGACGTTTGAATGTAGCGACAAATGCACTGTCGAGGGAACGGATTTTGTAAAAATGTGATTTTTTGGATGAGGAAACCAGCACCAGACCAAAAAACCAAGGGATCATAGACAGCGTTTATATACAGCGGCCAGCTTAATGTTTTAGGTTGTCGTTTCGGGGGCTCCCTCGTGTGATTATCAATGGAATGGCAGATTGGGCAGCGATTTGATTTTCTTGAGCCCAATGAAACAAGGACTCGAAGGGGCTTGAGCAAATGTCAAAGTTAAAGAGGATTAACGTGATTGTTAGATATTGATGGGCTAGTACTGCATGATTGATGCCCAAAAACCCAGAGTGATAGATAGAGGAACGGGAGCCGCCAGACAATTATGAGGCTGATTGGGCTGTGATACCCCTTCTGCCAATCTGTCGGGCGGCATCGTCAGCAATTTCCTAAAACGGTTATGGAAGGCGGTGAATCAAACCTATTTAGCCCTAGGAACAATCAAGGCGCAAAGGAAGGAGAACCCGGGGATAGTGCGACGAAATCTACGCACGGTGTAGTTAGACTGTACGGTAATCGATCCCCGTTGACAGCCACGGATCTCCATTCCGCAGGGCGCTTGTAACGCCACTTGTGAGTCGGTACCCGGCGTTCAGGTCCTTTGACAGTGCACTGTTGATGTTCCGGATAAGGACACTGACTCACGGCCCTGATAACAGGTGCACCAAGTAGGCATTTCCGTCTTATTTGATTGGCCACAATAGGCATCGGAAGTTAACAATGCATGCGGTTGAAAATAGGAATAACTTACATGAGTAGATGCTACGCACCGTGATAACCGGGATGGAACTCACTTTGATCCTTCCTCACGCGCCTAGGCCCCTTTGTATGACCCATACATGCATGATCCCGTAAACCCGGTGATATAAAAAGTCAACCATAGCCTCGTGCCTTACTGATGCACTACCAACACACACTCTGTTTCTTGTTTTTTTTTCACCATACCATTCGTATTTTCAAGATGAGACATTCAGCTACTAAGCTTGCTACCTCAACGCTGCAAAAGCGCACCTACTCAGCGGCTGCTACTGCTCCTCCGCGTCATTTGATGACTATCGCGGACTTGACACCCGCCGAGTTCACCAACCTTGTCCGTAATGGAGTGTCCCACAAGGCCGATGTCAAGAGCGGCAAGATCCCCGCGCAATTAGCAGGCTCTTTAAACGGACAGACTGTTGCCATGATGTTCAGCAAGCGTTCTACTCGTACCCGTGTGTCTACCGAGGCTGCCGTCAACATCTTGGGCGGTCATCCCATGTTCCTCGGCAAGGACGATATCCAACTTGGTGTAAGTCTCTTTCAAATCAAATCCTCAGAATGATCTCAACTAACAACACCCAAAAGGTGAATGAGTCTCTTTATGACACCTCAAAAGTTATCTCATCTATGACTTCATGCATGGTTGCTCGTGTTGGCCCCCACAGTGACGTCACTGGTCTTGCTGCCGAGTCCACGGTTCCCGTCATCAACGCATTGTCCGATGATTTCCACCCACTCCAGACCATTGCCGATTTCGTAACTTTGCATGAAACCTTTGCGCCAGGTGCGACCAACGGCCTTGGTCTTCAGGGTCTCAAGGTTGCATGGATCGGCGACTCCAACAATGTGCTGTTTGACCTCGCTATTGGTTGCGTGAAAATGGGTGTGGATATTGCCGTTGCTTCGCCTGTCGGTTATCAGATCCCCGCTGTTATGAGACAACTCATTTTGTCGGCGGCCGAGGGGGTTGAGAGCCCAGGAAAGCTTATCGAGACTGCCGTTCCAGAAGAGGCTATCCAAGGCGCAAACGTGCTAGTTACTGATACCTGGGTTTCTATGGGCCAAGAGACTGAGACTAAGAAGAGACTACAGGCCTTTTCCGGCTACCAGATTACGAATGACTTGGCTAAGAGAGGAGGCGCCAAGCCGGATTGGAAGTTCATGCATTGCTTGCCTCGTCACAAAGAAGAGGTTCATGACGAGGTGTTTTACAGTGATCGGTCATTGGTCTTCCCCGAGGCGGAGAACCGTCTGTGGGCTGCTGTCTGTAAGTTGATCATCGCATGCATAACCCATTTTTCTGTACTGACAAAATACACCTTTAGCTGCTCTGGAGGGATTCGTGGTCAACAAGGGCAAAATCTAACGTTACATTTCTTTTTGTCAATATATCCAACACGCACTTCTGCACTTCTGTATGACAAATCCTTTACATACACACATACACACATACTCACACGTCACACTTACACCATGACCAACGTCAAAACTGTATGAGAAAATGCCAAATCTTTTTTAAATGATGCGCTCGTAGTGTACAAGAAAAACCCACACTTACAGTCGACGCCCTCTCCTCTATATCTGACAATCACGTCTACACATCCAGACCAGCAAACAACACACAATGCCAAAGAACACATTCTGTTGATCTGTCTCCTTGCCCTCCAAACTTCCCAACACACGTTCCGTCGTTTAACCAGGGGGAAGCTGGCTGATGTCAACGACTTCATCGGCCTCCTTGACGAGAGGCTCATCATCGTTCTCGTACAGAGGCGAACGGGTAAGAACAGTCATACCGGTGCGGGCAGACTCGAGAATACCGAAGGGAGCAATGAGCTTGAGGAAGGTATCGATACGGGAGTCCTTGGCGGAGCTATTGAGAAAATAATAATTAGTATGTCGTGCACTTTTTTGCGGCTTCTGGGAATGACTTACATCTCGACAATGCAGCTGTTGGTGGAGATATCCAGAACCTTACCACCGAACTGGTGGGCCATGTAGGTGATATCTCTGAGGTGCTGGTGCTTTTGGCGGAGAGCCTCGGAAGCAGCCAGCTTACTAGGGTGGAAGTCCTTGGCAGTCTGCTCCAGCGACTTGCCCTCAGCCTCAGAAGCAGCAAGCTCTCTGTGGTGAGCAAGCAGCTCCTCGAAGTACTCGGGACCAAGGATGTTAATCTTGGCAAGAAGAAGCTCTCTCTGGATCAAGGGCGCATTGGTGTAGTCCAAAACAGCCCACACGGGAACAAGATCCTCCAGCTGTCTGCGCGCCTGCTCGACAACGCCGTCCTGGCCAGTCAGAACAATGGTCATGCGCGAGAGGTCCTCGACCTCGGTGCTGCAGACGACCAGCGAGTCAATGTTGAAGCCACGGGCGGCGAGAATACCCGAGACACGCGACAGGACACCGGGTTCGTTCTGAACCAAGCAGTTAAGAATGTGGCGCTTGGGGGGAGCCGCAGAGGGCGATGGCATCTCGTAAAGAATGTTGGAGACGGCGGCGCTGGGAGTCCATGATGGGGTCTCAGCGACGGGAAGAGGAGCAGCCCGGCGACGGAGCGCCTTGTAGGCAATGGCGGAAGTCGAGCTCGAGTTCCAGCGGAGAGCGGCCGGGGTAGCGGTGTTGGTAGCGGCGCGGCGGGTGGGGTTGGCGAGCTGGGCCGCGGGGGCCAGCAGGCGGCGGATGGCCATGATTAAAGATATTTTTATGAAGGCGCGGATTCGGAAGGTGTAGGAGGGGAAGGGACGGCGGTAGATGTACGGCAGTCAGTCTTCAATCGGCGGGCTCCAACAACGGACAAAGGAAAAAATCTGGGGAAAAAATCACTTGTGAAATCCGCTCCTGCTAGTAGATATATTTTTTTTTTGTGTTAGTGGGATAAGATACAATTGCTGCCACTTGCAATTCTTTGGGTGACTCCGGCGCCGGAACCAGGTATTAGTTGTGGGGTATTAACCCTGTCGTTAAGCACTAGTACAAGTAGTGGGTACTTGTTCGCGCACACAAATTAATACTGAAACAAAAGTATCCTGTACTTGTAGTCATCCATTGTTGACCTAGAATCTGTCATTTACCCCTGTATTATGGCGGGGGAAAATGGTCACCGACCACCTGTAGGTCCCTTACAGCGGTATTGTCCCACCAATGACACACCAGCTACTCGTTGTGACTAACCTGTCTGGAACAACCAATTCAGACGGGCTTGCCAATCAAAGATAGCAGATTAAAACCATGAGAACTAGAGTTAATGCTTATCGGCAATCAACAAACAGGCCATTGACTATGCCTAGGGTTTCCAGGTACCACAGAGCGGGAAGAACTATCTTGGATGGGGCTTGACGTTCAGTGTAACACGAGGATAGATGACTTAGTTTGACGATATCACCACAGGATACCGTGGCTTTATATTTAAGAGTACACTAGCTATAGCAAACAAACGAGAGAAGAAAAAACAAAACTAAACGTGTGATGTGGTATATCCCAAAACCAAAAACCATAACCGAAAGATAGACATAACAGGCGTGACCAAGACGGCCTAAAGATAATGCAAAGAGCGTTGAATATGTACGAGCGGCTTACCGCCACAAAAGAGGGAAGTTCTCCAAAAGGGCACTAGAAATCCTAACGAGCGAGAGTATAGGCTTCTGGTGTACAAACCAAAAAGGCTAATCTAGTAGAATGATAGATACACCGTATGCAGTGAAGAGGAGACGAAATATGTGATGAACGAGTCGTCGTTAATGACAACTAGGATTTACCACGGTCTTTTTGGGTTGTGGTTGTTCCATTCTGTTGGTGAGTCACCCGGCATGGAAGTCGGGGAATAGGGCTTTGAGGGGGCAACATTGGAGGAGTCATAAAACACATGTTGCGTAGGCTGTTCCATTTCGTAATAGACAGGGTTTGCGGGGGCTTCATATATTTGGTGAACAGGGGCTTCATGAATGACGTTGAAGCCAGACGGTCCGGGGTGTTTGCCGTTGTTGTAACCACCGTTGTGGTAGCCGTTGTAAGGATATTGCGGGATTGCTGATGTATGTTAGTCATGAAATTGGTAAAGGTTATTTAAAACTGAACAAGAACTTACGGTACAAGGGCTTGTTCTGAGCTTGACAAATTACTGCAGCGCATGAATGGTGTCCATGTCCCGCTGCAATGATGTCTGCTGTGTTGTGATCAACATCACGGGCGTTGACACTTGCGCCTGCCTTAATCAAAACATCTACTATTGAAATTTGACCATGGCGGGCGGCCTGATGTAACACAGTCTCTCCCATATCAGCCCCGCGATATTGATCGAAGTAAGGACTCAACTCGATAAGTCTCTTCATCAACATGGTGTTATCGGTAGCAGCGACGATCCAAAAACATTGAGATAACCTTTGTTCCCATTCCTCCAACTCCCCATCAATAGGTCGTCTGTCCGTTTTCCCTGGTCCATCAGGACGTAGTTGGTCCAAGATTTCAAAAATGGTGTCGTTGTCAGAGCTGGATTCGCACAATGTCAAGAGCTGGCGAAAGGCGGTGTCTGGGTTTCGGCTGAACCCCCGGCTACCACGGCTGCTGTGTCGACTCATGCGATCGTTGCTACTAGCGATGCTGGGCTGGCTAGACCGTCGTCGTTTGGCGTTTGGGCGTTTAACGCTGGAGTGGAGAGAGCGCGGGGTCATATCGTTGCATGCGTCTTGGTCGGTGGGAGCTACACAGTATTCCTGGTCTGCCCATGTACCTGAGTTGCGATCGGAGGAGTAGTCGTTGGGATATTGGACGCTTAATGAATTATCGCCAAGCTGATCTCTATTAGCGGAGACGCTGGATGTGGAGTCTGATAGGGCGCGCTCATTGGCGACGTGTTCAGAGCAAGTTTGTCGCTTGTGTTTATTGCGGCTCTTGAAACCGAAGAATTTCTTCATCATGGCGGTGACGGCGGTGGTTAAAAAGGTGAAAGAGTGTGGATGTACGATCCTATGTATATACCCGTAGGCTGGAAGGCAAACGGAGTTTTACTGGCGTCGCAAAATCGAAATGAAGGGTGGTATCTTATACCGATTGGTCCCAAGCTCGCAGTCGAAAAAGGCAGAATGGTATGAAATGGTGGTACATAACACAGAAAAGAGAATGTGTGTGTGGATGCTCGGTGGTGAATAGCGGAACAAGCGAGAGCGAGGAGTATGTAGGTAGGTAGGCAGAATGTCTGTTCAGGATTTAATGACGAAGAGAAAAAAAGACGGACAGTGAATGGTCTGCAGGAACCAGACTCAGACCAACAGAGGTAAATAATGTTGGATGAAGAAGCGATGGAGAAATGCTGCGCAACTCGGGCGATTGTTGGATATGGATTAATTAGGTCGAGAGAGTAAAAAGGGTCGGACCAGGTTAGGTATATCATTCGGACAGTATATACACAAGTACATACATACATATGTACATAAATAAATAAAAAGCATATGATTATGTGCATACGTACATGGAAGATTGATTACAGGGCCTCATTAAGAATGGAAGGAAATATACACTATTAATACATATAAAATTGTCAAGTCATGTGTGGCGATGCGGCTTTCAAAGGAACCGCGAACCGGCCACAAAGAGAAGCGACGATTCAAGTGAATATCAAAGGGAAGTCGCTAGTCAAAGTTCTATAGACATACAGATTGGATACACAAAGGTTTCTAGCGCGGAATGCTCGTGAAACTGCCAATCGAACATCATATTGGAGAGATGAAAAAACTGCGGACACCCCAGACATATCGTGTATGTATATGGATGCATGCCGGCGTACCGTCTACATGTAACCAAGCCTCCATCTATATTTCTTCAAAGTTACTACTCATTATTAGCCCCCATGCATACTGACCGGTAAGCATTAGGAATGGCACTGTGTGATGTCCAAAATTCTGCCCATGGGATCAATCATGAACCAAAGAACACAACACAACGTTCCATCAAGAGCACGACATTAGTGTCGATTGGTACATCCAGCTCAAGGCAGTGGATGTTGGGGCAGACAGTCAGAATGATAGAGAGGGTGGAGTTGCGTAAGCATCTGGCTTCGTACCGTAGGAGGGAGGGTGGCTGGGCTGACAGAAGAATTGACTGCTGAAGGCATAGCCCTGCTTGTGTGTCTGTACGAATATTCGGATGTATGTATAAAGTCGTCACATTTATGATTTATCTTTGTCCATAACCCAGGTTCTTGATGTCAGGAACCCTGCAAAAGATACCCATGACAGGTAATCTAATAGCTCATTGTTTTTTGTTTCCTTCAAAACCCACGTCTCTCTAAACAAACCCGGGAATCTTGCGCTTGAAACAATTCACCCCGCAGTAAAGGTTACTTTTCCAGATATCACATCATCAATAGGTTGGGCATATGCCCAAAAACCATGTCTCCATTCGGGTCGGTCAAGGCGTCCCAGGGATCAAGTCATGGACCATGTTGGGCAGATTCAATCCTTCCATGTTACTTTGGGGAGAAAGTCTCCGCTGACGAAAATGTGACCCATGTGGGCGTGGTAGCTACAGAGATCTCGCTTCAGTCAGATTTGAATCGGGCGCAAAAACGGGGAGTTCTTTCCGAAAACTTCATTACCACTCCCCACCAACCTTCCAGTCAATGTGCATAAGATCTCTAGTTCGGAAGATATGTGCGAAAATCAGTAGCCGGTATCCCGGTTAGTAGGCTACGACCCCGGAATTCCGTGAAAGTGGGAATAGGGTTACAATATCTGTTTAGTCACGTGATGCAAAGACAACTACAGTTGAATATGCAGAGTCCATTTGTCAATTGCTCCGTTCTTGGGTAAAGTTAGTTCTTCTTCAAATAAAGACAGATAACAGTATCCTATTTGGGCCTGCAACGTACCCCGCGCAGCTCCTTGGGACTTTGTCGGTACCATTATTTGAAAATCCGCGTCCCGGAGTCCCGAAAGTCCCGTCTTGTACACCTGAGATCCGAAATTTGGCGCCGCCATATATGTCCAGCTGGAGCCGTCGTTCGAAAACCTGCCAATGCATATACATACATCCCACTAAAAAGCTTAGGGTTCTATTTTTTTTTATAGGATTTGTGTAAATTACCTTTTTCGTTGGTTGGATCCAACGATACGCAACACGCACAAGTTTGCGCCGCCATCACATGATCGGGAGGTGCAAACACTTTCTCCGGAATGGTAGGTTCTAACGGTATGTTATACTGCTCTATGGTAGGCTATTAAGCAACGCTATACAAAAGACGGAGTCCTGATTGGTGGCGCAAACGATACGATGTGGCTGATGCGGCTGAGAAGGTTCTCTCCCACCCAAAGATACGGGTGAAAGAACCTAGATGATCTAGTACTTTCGGCTGTCTTGGAATCTTCATGTCGTTTTGGAAGAGGCGAAGGTACCAGTACATAGATTGGCTCTGAGATAGCTCTTCAGAGTCAACCGTCAACCTTGACATGCATGTATTCACCAAGACTCCGCCTTTTCAACCTCGTAGCATACACAATATTTAGTGCTTGCGGAGTTTGGTCCCACTAATTGAAATATTCACCATACCAAGACATTATATAAATACATATCTAAAAATGTTTCTAATGATGCCACAGAATGGAAGCACTAGAGACGTAAGAGAAGCTTGCGAAAAGTAACAGCCGCATTTCCACATAGCCACACAACAGTAACACAATCCGAGCAGTGCGGTGTTTAGGTGTTGGTAAATGTAAAAGCCTACTACAACAAAAGCCACTACCACTGAACGTGCATCCAAATCATATAATGTAACCTTAGCAATGGTCAAAATGCAAAACTCTTGTCAACAGACTACCGGCATGGTGTGATACAAAACAGGGCTATCTATTTGTGGCAGACAATCATGTACCGAGGCACTACCAGAGCTTTCTCGTGTAGGTATCAATCACGAGCATCACAGGATTGAGGCACACGGGTGAAAAACATGGGAGGCTTTGTTTTCTACTTCGTTCTTTCATGTATGTCACCCGCCACTCCTTCTTTGATAGATCCAACAGTTCTTTGTAGCTTCAACTTTGCCCCTGGTCTAAGGAGTTCACCCGACTACAAATGTTTTGGCTTAACACTTGGTCTTTGTTCGTACGCATGTAGAGACACGGGGTTCTTCGTCTGTAATCTTCCCGCTCTAAAAGGGTCAACTTAACATCTCCCAGTGCAGACGTTGTCTGTGTATTTCACCGCGTGAAAGATACTACAATTCTGGGAGCGCCTTATGAATCACGTGATATGACCATGTCCATAGACCGAGATGTTGGCGGTTACACGAAGTGTTTGTCGCGGCAAGCCAGGTGCGCCTGTGGGGGTTTTCTAATCTGCTTAAATAGTCTATACAGGCTGACAATGCCTTTTTATGCAGTTAAACCGCTAATGTTTTTGTATATTCCTTCGTCTGTGTCACTGTCGACGTCACATCAATACATTCTATACTATCCCGGTCCGCCGCTTTCCTTTAGAATTTCTCGGCCAAGCTATACCATTCTCTTGATGGCAATAATTATGAGCACCTTATCATTTTCCTACACGTGCATGTATAGCACGCTGCGGGGCTCGTATCATTTGAGACTACGTAGCCAAGACGCTGGCGTACATTTTAAACGTGTTTTAACAGTCAGTTAGTTTTTGGGTAAAATCACTATTGATTTAATCATAACAACACTTATATCGAAGATTGTTTTCTCGGCATAAGTGTAGTGCCTTAGACAAATCACATCAGGCTTACAGTGGACACTTGTGGATACAACCCCTAGTATTTGGATATTTCGTAAGCAATTATGTGTAAGCTCAGCTATATAATGCTGTCAGGTGGGAAGGTGGCTTAGGAGATGCATAGAAGACGTTGGGCAGCTATCCCGCTGTTACAGGGAAACGTGGTGATCGCAGCCCGAGTGACGCAATGGGCTGTTCAAAGTTTCCGATTGGGTGTTTTCGAAATCTTTGACTTGACGCATATGACCTAATGTAGTAGGAATTCATTTTCTTATCCTGGTGTCACTGATCTTCTCAGTTCATGCGGCAGACAGGAGTTTCCAGGCTACAGAACTATACATTTGGTTTGCAGATGGGATCTTGAGCCTTTGGCTTGTGTCATCGGTCAGCCCCCTATGTATGTATGTACCCACTAGGTCTAGCTGTACCTAATGCTCACCGATAATTGTAAACGTGGTAATCCTTTATGGTTGCCCGACACGATCTGTTCCGTACATTCCAAACGTAATACTCAGTCCACTATGTGTGTTCGAGGCAGACTCTTAATCGGCCCGTCTTGTGCCTTATTGTTCTACCCCGCAGTCTTTGATAATTCTCATCTTCATTCCTTCTATATATGTAGTTATTATCTACACAATACAATGGCCGATGATATCAATGATATTACAGGTATTAATATAGGGGGCGACTCTTTTCGACGAGCCTCTCCATCGGTCATACCTGGCGGTATCAATTCCGAACAGCCAATCCCGTTGTCTGGTGAGTAACTTTTTGAATTATGACGCAGTCCGTCTTCCAGAACCAACGTCCGTTAAACTTACTTGAAATATTTCATAGCAGCACTCACTTCCATCATCAGCTCTTGTTTGTTGATACTCGAAGCTTGGGACTTTTGTCTCACACTTGAGGGCGCACCTACGAGCTGCACCGAAATACATCTTGATTCTCTTGACGACACTCAAAAAATCAAAGATGCCCTAGGCAACCTTCACTCAGCACCAATCATCAACGAGGTCTTACTATCTGATCTTGTACATGCAATGGTATACATGCACAAATTTTTGATCGTTTTGTGCAGTGAATCTGCGACAGATTGGTTTAAGAAACGCTTTACTCGCAAATTAGATATACACCGTGAACAAGGACACATGATAGAAGCACCACAGACTCTAGTGGAACAACTACAGGTTGATCTTGAACGAGAGAGAAAAGCTATCTACACTGCTCTAAACAGGATGAAAAGTTCTCGTATGTGAATGACCTAACACTCCCGAACATCGCACATGATAGCCCAAAATAATCAATTCCCCGGTATGTTTCACTAACACTTGTCAGATTCAAAACGGACTACTTGGTATTGGTATCAGAAATTATGGTGGAATATCACAGGCAAACAAGCCCTCTTGAAGTCTCTCAAATCGCTATTGAATATTTCTCTAGAGCTACGGGCTTCCGAGATCACCGAGTAATTTAGATGGATCAAAGCCAGGCTTGGGATCCAGATTTCCAATGTTCATCTTGAGAAAATGATTCGTGCAAGGTCAACAATCAAGCCGACTACATTGTGTAAGGGGATGACGAATATATTGTTAGGGCAAGGTGGGAGTTTAAATGACTGACAAGCACTCCAAAAGATGTTTCCGAAAGGTACGCACCAACTATTTGAAATCCCAACTAATAATAAAGTTCAATACACATGTTCAAGTTTCGCCGGATCTTTGTCAATCATCCTCGGCCCTGCTAGTTATTGTTTCGGCATTAATCTTCGGGATCCAGGTGACACAAAAGACCAAGATTTCGCGTGAATTCTTGGGAGACTCAAGCAGGTCTTTCTTTTTTTAAATGGATCAAGGGTCACTCTTTTTTTTTGGAATAGATAAGCGCCAATATTACACAGTACTTTATACTAAAGGTTGATTCCTAGATATGCACAGTATCTAAGTGTAAGATATCTTAGAACTCAGCAACGCAGTCAGATCCACTGTCAGTCAGTCGTCTCTTCTAAGTCACAAGATTAGGACTTTAGTTATATAGCGTGCAGACATGAGAATCAATTTTTTGGCTTGCGCCTTATTACGTTAGCTATGTTGTTTTTTTTTAATAGAGCCCATCATGTGTGACAACCTTAATATATGGGACTATTGTATATGGCCGGTTTACACGCAATCACACAACCCGCTGTCTGGGGACAAGCCTATGTTTTCATGGTTGATTAAGATCGATGAACTATACTCTCCATATACATACGTGCTGTCTTATATCTCATGTACAGACTTCTGTCTTTCCAACCCAAAATCAAAGTGTGGTCACAACATAGTCTTTCGTCCAGCAGTTTGGTGGCAGAAAGGACGGTATACTGAACCCTCATTAACAGCGATAGCATGTGCACTATAGCAAGAATATGTCAAACTCAAAAACATCTCATGGTGTCAAAATGGTCTACTTCTTCGTTTATAAATGTTTCACATCAATGGTGGGCATATACCTTAACATGTAAAACCCGAAATATTACTCAACATTTCAATTCTTATCAGCTTTGTCATTGTTATTTCAAGACACAAAACATCCCATAATGCAAATAATCGGTAGGGTTGGGCCAAAACGGGCAACTACACAGGCGTTGCACAAGTCAGGGAATTATTCAACATGGTGCACAGGGCTCTCCATTGTAAAGTTGCTCAATAATGATTATCGATAAAGTTAATTTTTGGGTGATCGAGCCTTCAATTTATTGCCATGTTCCAATTGGCGTCGTCATAATTTTTGCGATCGCATGTCTTTGTCTGTGCTTTTTTCTCGACTGACATCAAAATTGAAGATTTCTGGTCTCTCTCACTTGCAACTTATTTCATTTCCTTTCGACTTCGACCTTGGAGTTCTATTTCCAGTTGTCGCACAAAACTTACCAACATTATACTCACAACACACCAGCTTAGCAGCTTAGTCTATCCTGTGTGTTTTATCTTGGCGCTCATCGAGTACTTTCAGCTTCGCATCAAACGGACGTGATTGTAACACCCGCCACCCTCGACCAACACCACACACCCTCGCATTCTGACCAAACTATCCACGACGCTCTTTAAACATGCCCGACGTCGAAGCTCGTCCTAAGCGCTCACGGTTCGACCAGACCGAGCCAGAACCAAAGCGTTCCCGATTCGACCGGCGCTCCAGATCGCCCACGTCCCGTCAGTCGGAAACGCGCGAACGTAGCCCGGCTGCTAAAGAGGAATCCAAGGCCAACGCCGCTAACGCCGCCGACCCCGCCGCTGCCGCTGGTAAGAATCACTACACCATCTCGCGACATTATACTTCAAGACACCACTACCTATGTGTCAAAGCTACATATGTAGTATTGTTGGACGTTACTTGTCGCATTTTAGGTCGCGCCATTTTATGCACATTGGTGGCTAACAGAGATTATTCATTGTAGCTGCGGCCGCCGCCAGAATCAATGCCTCACTTCAGGCTAGACGTGGCCCTGCTGAGGGCCCCGCTCCTAGCACCAGTACTGGCGCATCTAGCGAAGGACCTATTCGTCCCGAAGTTTATGTCGCCGATGGAGATTTCATTAAGGATATTGAAATCAATGACTTCAAGACCCGGTTCTTGGTAACCAAGGGCTCTGTCCAGGCCCAGGTAAGTCCGGATTCCGACTCGAAACCAACAACTGCCCTCTAACCAATACTCATCCGAAACTAGATTAAGCAAGAAACGGGAGCCGACATCACTACTCGTGGCAACTATCTGCCCGATAAGAGTATGGCTTCAGCCACAGTAAGCCATCTACACGATTTCTCTGACATACAATCACGAACGGACCCATGTCTCTGACTCCTTATAGAAACCCCCGTTATATCTTCACGTCACCAGCAAGACCAAGGAAGGTCTAGACTCTGCGGTGGCCAAGATCCAGGAAATGCTCAATCAAGATCTGCCTAACCTAGTTGATGAGCGCCGTTTTAGAAGACGAGAGCCGGAGCAGGTTGAGAGAGACGAGTATGGCCGTGTAAGTTTCCCCGAACTAACCTTGATTTCGTTGATTAACCTTTTTTATGTAGCGTAAATGGCCTGAAGCCAAGATCTCCATCCAATTGGAACTCCTTCCCGGATTCAATCTGCGCGCTCAGGTTGTAGGCCAAGGTGGTCAATATGTTAAGCATATCCAGAATGAGACTGGATGCCGTGTTCAAATCAAGGGCCGTGGTTCGGGTTATCTTGAGCAAGCGACTAACCAAGAAGCTGATGAGGACATGTTCCTCCATGTTGCGTAAGTTTGACATCTTGTTTTGTGCCTATGTATTTTAATTAGCATCACTAACACGTGTGAAACAGCGGTCCTGACCCTGCCAAGGTCGAAGAAGCCAAGTCTCTTTGTGAGGATCTTGTAGAAAGTGTCAAGCAGCAGTATGAAGATTTCAAGAGCCGGCCACCCAGACCTCGCAATTTTGAAGACCATAGAGGTGGTGGCGACTCGTTCCGCCGTGGAGACAATCATCGGGAGGATCGTGGAGGCCGCCACCGCAATGACCGTGATGACCGCAACGACCGTGGCCATGGTGGACGCGATCATGGCCGCGACAACTATCGCGACCGCCATGACAGAGATGGTGGGTATGGACGGGATGGTTACCGTGGTGGTGAGGGTCAGGATAACTCCTATCGTCACGGTGACAACCGGAACGCTAACGACACGGCGCCACATGCTCAGGCGCCCACGGCGCCCGCAGCCATGGATGGTTCTGCCCAGGCAGATTATGCTGCACAATACGCCCAGTACTATGGTACAGATCCGTATGCCGCATATGGTGGTTATGCCGCGTAAGTATTTTTTTTTCGCCACCCAAGCATCTACGTAAAGCGGGTTTAACTAACAGTTGCTTGTTCTAGGTACTGTGAATACTACTATGCTGCTATGGCTGCTCATCAGCAACAGCAGGCACAAGGTGGTGCCAGTTCCGGTGGTGCGCCCCCGCCCCCACCTTCTGACTCGGCCCCTCCGCCTCCTCCTTCATCTTCGGCGCCCCCTCCACCTCCTGGTGCTTAATTTCAATGAATGGTGCTTGGGCTTGGAGTGAAGTGGTATCGTGTTTCTTCATCCGGTATGCCTATGGCTGTCCACTGTGGAACATATCACTACTTGACTGTACTGTATTTGATAGTTTTGTCCGGACTTGTGGAAAAGACTGACTACCAGGAATATTTTGCCATCAACTCTCCATTAGCATTTGTTGCCCAGGAACACGCAAAATCATCAAAGATTCTACATCATCGATGATGTAGATTTGACAACCTTGACTCGTTTTCTTCTCCCTTTCCCGACCGACGATATTTCATACTGAACTCCACAGGTCTTTCTTCTCTCCTTTTAGCGATTTTTTAATGTTTTATTTTCCACTGATGACGCAGATTTTCTTTGACTTTTGTCCCTTTCAATAGGTCGCGATCTTTGGTACTTAGTGTTGTGTTTTGATGAACTAACCCCGCAGTCTTTGCGATGGCCCTAAAAGGTAGCCTCATTTTACTACACATGTGATTGGCATTGCTGACTTTCACAGACTTACTCATTTGATCTTGTAATTCTGTAGTCTTGTAGTATGTAATCGTGATTTTATTTAACCGTCCAATGTCACACACACGACTTATGTATTTATGTCCAGTTGTAATGCACACCTACAAGTGGGGCTCCCAGCAATAATGTCTGTATCTTGGGATATTTCCCAAAAAGCTTTGAATTACCAATCAACCCCCACGTAAATACTTGTTCTGGATCTTTCAATCCTCTATTTTCACCACACCTCATTGTTTTGATCAATGATTAGCAAAAGACCATTTCTCCGTCTCTTAAAACGACCTCTCATTACACACCGCAAAATGCACATTCAAAGCTTCCGTATCTTTTCCGACAACTACACATACCTTGTGACGGATGAGGGAACCGGTCATTCAATGATCGTTGATCCGGCCGAGCCCAAAACTATCTGGCCCCGTCTTTCTCCCATTTTGAAAGCCGCAGGTGATGATACTAAACCGACACCCGTTCTCACCGCCATTCTCAATACCCACCACCACAGCGACCACGCTGGCGGCAACAATGAATTCCGACGAATTTCTGGTCTGCCTGACCTTCCCATCATCGGCGGTTACGAATGCCAGTCCGTAACGTCAGCACCGGGACACGGCGAGAAAATCAGTCTTGGTAACTATATCACCTTGACTGCACTGAGGACGCCTTGCCACACTAAGGATTCCGTGTGCTGGTTTGCAGAGGATGACCGGACGGGCGAGC
Organism: Huntiella bhutanensis; assembly: GCA_002018275.1. Taxonomy (NCBI): domain Eukaryota; kingdom Fungi; phylum Ascomycota; class Sordariomycetes; order Microascales; family Ceratocystidaceae; genus Huntiella; species Huntiella bhutanensis. Next base: position 216,244 of record MJMS01000017.1, read on the forward strand.
GGGCTGTGTTTACTGGTGATACGTTGTTTATCGGCGGGTGTGGTCGGTTTTTCGAGGGTACTGCCGAACAGATGGATACGGCTTTGAATACGGTTTTGGCAGCTCTTCCGGATGACACTATTATTTACTCTGGTCATGAATATACCAAGGGCAATGCGCGGTTTGCTCGCAGTGTTGTTGAGCGTCCGGTTTTTAAGGAGCTTCAGGATAAGGCAGAGTCGGGAATGACCCAGGGTGTCTATCGTATGGACCAAGAGAAGGAGCAGAACATCTTCATGTTAGTGAGGGACCCTGAAGTTCAAGTGGCTGTTGGTGAAACCGATCCGGTGGCTGTTATGAAGAAACTTAGAGCTCTCAAGGACGTCTTCCAGTAAATTATATAAAGTAATGAATATCAAGTTATCAATGTTGTTACTTGGGTAACCCTAATACACCCTGGTGGTTATTGATGACGTGCATGGAACTTGAATACTGGATTGATTTGTGAATCTACACCTCAGATTTCGTTACTCAAATATCAAAACTCATAATAACTCTGCAAAACTCACTTCTTTGGAACGGAGCGAAATGTCTAAACCATCGCACCAGAGATATCCCTCAGTGGACCCCACCCGGGAACCTCATTCAATCTCCCTTAAGGTCCTCCGGTATGTATACTCCTCATTCACCGCTCTTAACACTCTAGTCCTCTAACCTGCATACATTTAGTCTCTCTCGTCCTACTTTATCCCCGCAAACTCCCCTCACCAAGCCTACTACGTTTACCCACCAAAACCAAATTCCCACAGCGCACCCCGCCTCGCTTGTCCCACCAGCTGCCGAGACGCCCGCTACTACGCTCTTCTCGCCACTTCTCACTCTGCCGCAATCATTCGGCGCTGCATATGTAGGCGAGACTTTTAGTTGTACTTTGTGTGCGAACAATGACTTGCCTAGTGACTCTGGGGTTGGATTGGTGTCGCCAGGAGGTGCGGCGGTAGCACCAGCACCGGTGAAGAGAAAACAGATTCGCAGTCTTAAGATTGAGGCGGAGATGAAAACGCCGAGTACCCCGAATGCGCAGAAGATCCCGTTGTATCCGGTAGAGGAAGGTGAAGTTGGAGAAGGCGATTTGGTAGCGGGGTCTACGGTGCAAAAACTACTTAACTTTGACTTGAGGGAAGAGGGAAACCATGTGTTGGTGGTCTCAGTGACATATCACGAGAGTACGGAGACAAGTGGGAGACAACGAACATTTAGGAAGTTATATCAGTTTATGTGCAAGAGTGCGCTGGTAGTACGGACTAAGACTGGGCCATTATCTAGTGGGATCAAGGGCGGTGCTCGTCGGTGGATTCTAGAGGCACAGCTGGAGAACTCTGGCGAGGAAGTCATGGTTTTGGAAAAGATTGGACTTGAAGGGGAGGGTGGTCTGACGGCCGAGGACTGCAACTGGACGGTCACGGGAGATAAGAAGCCAGTTTTGAGACCTAAAGAGGTAGAGCAAGTGTGCTTTGTGGTACGGGAAGATGGCCCAGGTGTTGCAGAGGTGGGTAAAGATGGAAGGGTAGTTCTTGGTGGGTTAAGCATTGGCTGGAGGGGTGAAATGGGAAGTCGTGGGTCATTGACCACGGGGAAACTGAGTGTGAGATCACGGTGAGACCTTCTACATATCGATCAGCTAGTATTACTTCTGTTTAAGTCACGGAAAATCTATATCAAGCTCTACTAAGACAGCTATATGCACAAGAACCTATGTACGTGATCTACATGTGTCTTTATGCAGACCGTCCCAAAAGTGACTATGCCATTACATGCCCTAAGCAATGCAGGTCCGATGAAGCCCCGTCCCGGGTCTGCCCTTACCGTATGTATGTATGTACATATAAATTAGACACGGCTCCAGAAAAGGTCCTTTTAAGCTTTTTCAACCCGTGCTTTGTATAGTACCAACGGCTGGTCAACTACCCTCCGTGGCGAGAGATCTCAAAAGGACGGACTTACGCCTGGCTTGAGGCCGATGGAAGAGCGTTGGGGTGGTCCGTGATCTTGATTTACCGGTATGTCTTGGTGGGACGGAAGGTATTTTAACGGTTTTCTTGTAGGGATTTTTGTACCATGTGATTCGTGATAGATCGAGATAATAGGAGTTTGTTCGTGACTAGAAATAGATACAGAGTCTTCTAAACGGCCACGCCACTCGCCTTGTGTAAATTGTCGTCATTGCTAATGTTCGAAACAAGAACGGATAAACGCCACATGTTTGGATCATATGTATCTATTCACACAGGATTCCTGGAAGGAACAAGAAAAGACAGGTGTCAGTGAAGTAGAAAGTCGAGAACGGCGAGGTGTTTGAGCATGTCTAACACTCGGACCTTTGGACTGAGTGATGGGAGATCGGGGATTAACGAGTTTGTCGTTTTTGTGTTTCTTTTTTTAGACGGGGTGATTTTATCGTCCTGGTTGTCTCCTTCGGTTTAGGTTTTTTGAGGGAAATTCTTGAAGGTTGTTAAGCTAATGAAATTGATGGTAATTTTTGGCGTATTCCATCGGTGATTCAGGAAGAGCCACTATTACGACGACATTTGTAGTTTTGGAAACTAGATGATCCTTTTAACTTCGTGTCCATTGTGCTGACGGCTCACCGGAACCGTATTCCTCCAGAGGCGATATTGACCCACTCCGTTAACCCACGATCCACTACAAACTTTAATTCTCCTTGAATTCGCCATTTCCATACGAAAAGAAACATCCATTGAGGAAACCCAAAACAAATATCCTGACATTGTGAAACCCTAAAGTCCATTTCTATACACGCCACATTTACCTAGACATACAAAGAACGTGAAAGTGGCTGATCCTCTATCATCAGTAACAATTGATATTGTGTACATACATATGTATCTGTCTGCCAGTAATTCGTGAGTGGAAACCTTCAATTTCGTACTTCACCACACAGACACATACCTCGTATTGAGTTGATTCAAACAAACGTCAAAGTGTTATTCCTACGGTCCACTAAGGAATCTGGTATCGGCTATAGAATGCTTATTTGCGAAGAGTCGTCGGGTTCTAGGTGTACTCCGCGAAGTAAATTGGAACCAAGGAAATGGTGGGTCCTATAGCGAGTTACGCGGAAGTTATTAAGTTCACGCTTGTGCAGGTACGAGTAGCCGCAACCGGGGCATGCCGTTATGTTGTCAACCCCATGGACAAGTCTGACATGCACGTGTTGTATGTACCGGCCTGAGAAACTCTCAAGACTCGTTACCCCATTATCTATCATTTTCAAAATCCACTCACTCTGTTTATCTATCGGCTTTCCGAAATATGTATGAACGAGTACATAGATAAATTGCCGCATATGGACTGTTCAGTATGATCTACGCATCATTACTTCAATAGCGACCCTATGATCAGCGACCCTGAAGCAGATTCCCCACGACAACGCATGACAAGCTAACTTGTCTAATCTCCTGTCAAGACAGCCCAAAACACGCCTATCATTGGTAATCCCCATTTTCAAACACGTTTTCTCTCCCGTAGTAACAGCCGTACCCGTTGGTGTCGTTTCGGTCGAGCGGGTAGGGAAATGGAAAATGCAGTCTCGTTAATGGCTAATTCCGCATGTTTATGGGACTTGGTTGTTCACGGGTACTAGGAGGGTGATCCTCGTTGGACGGAGCATCAGGTGTCAAGAGCGAGGAGGGATAACCACGGTTTGATTTCCTGGTGTTTATGGGTATTTGGTGATGGGTCTAGATTCTGTACCTTGGGTCAGCCTTGCTGCCTGTGTCTTTTACGATATATTCGTACATAGCCATCCATTCCACATCACGACTTGGTTATAAACTTAGCTACGTCAGACTCGGGATAATGTTTTACTGGGTTGTCTGTATGTAAGTGCCAAGCCAACAGGCTGTCATCAAGTGTAACAGATTCTTCAATCTACCCTGGAGCCGATGGAAAGACTGGAAATCCGGCAGAAGATGGTTTGTCTTGACGGTCTACCCACATTCCGACGGGAGATCCTAATCTTATTCACCATCTGAGCGGAGCCAAGCAAATCATGACCCTCCCTCGGCCTCTTACAATGCATCTTGACATCCGGTTTCTTCAAAACCCGGCTACCTGAGGAGCCGACAGTCAACCACATTTTCATACCAGGGGGAAACATTATGCCGACCAGTCTGGGACATGAGAGTGACAGGCACGAGGTAGCATTAAGCCCCGTTATCTCTACCATGGAATAGGTCGAGAACCCGGAAGCCTGCTTCCACAGGGGTCTGCACACACACTCATTCATATGTACGGATGACGACTCAAGGCATATACAATTGAAGTCGTTTCATGTGTGAGGTCATTGGGAGGGAGGACGTTGTCGGGGAGGGAGCCCGTGAAATTCAGGAACCCACGATGTGCATGCATAGTACGCAGATTCTTGATTTGCGGGGTGGAGCTACATGTGTATGTACATACGTACATCCTCTATAGAAGGGTGATGAACAATGCTGGCGATCCCGAGAGGCCAACGGGTTGGGCTAGGGCGTTAATGACACGGACCTTTGAAAACCATGTGTACTGACTGACTGGTTTCTAGTTTTGCTATTGACGCAACAGCAACACAGACGCAAACTGATGAAAGAAATTGAGATATATCCCGCCATCTAAGTTGGTTAGTTAGTCTGGCTACTCTGTCTCACAGAGGACAGTAACTTTTTACACAGCATAATATCGGAAGATAAAGTTTGGATAGACTTCCTTGCTCCCGTATGGCTGTGGGTCAGGAGCGTTTCGGGAAAATGGGATTAGCTAGAACCCGCGAGGAAGGTTGTTAGGGCAAAGTAATGTCAAAATGAGAGACACGGGCCCTGAATTCGTATTCAGAGACTAAATCTCCGCTAGTCTTTTTGCCATGTCTAAGGTTTCACTAATTGCACGTCACAATACTCATGCAATTGATGCATGAGATGTCTAATCATTCTAAACACTATAATGATGGGATGTTATATTTCCTTTGCTGCAATATAGGACGTCCATGAATCATGATCTCGGAACAATGAGAACGACACACACATGTAGTTTGATTATCCCTCGAACCATTGTCAATATGTGTGTTGGTATGTGCGTTGTGTTTCTGTGCCCTAACCCTATCAGTCAAAATGCATAATTTAAGGATGAGGCTATTGTCGGCAAATAAAGTTTATCTATGATACAATATATCTTATACCCAAGAAAAGCATACGTACTCACATGAGATATGGTTCGCCACTCTCGGAATGTGTCCACATACGTATGTACATATGTGTACTCATATACTCCGGCTTACAAGGCAGACTAAGCGGGGAATCGTCGTCGTATCCAATCTGTATATGTTGTAGTCATGTGACCTAAACAGGCATTACCATGTTCACGATGCCGTTACAAGGGAAGCTAGACACCTCGTCTAATGTGCTCGCTACCGGGTGAGGGAACGACTTTGAGATCTATTTTAAGTTGAGGCAACAGCGATTGGGAGGGTCACGATCGGGGGCCAAGTCAGACTTGTTGGATAGGAAGTGATGTGTAGTTTATTTGTCGCACATCAGACATTTTAAGAATTGCCTATAGAGTTATCCGCGGACTTTGTTGGATATATGGCCCATAAATGCGGTCAAAGACGGCTAATAAAGCGACCATTATTGAACTGCTGGTCCCAAGTCTCAATAAGGGGGATCCGATGATTTTCTCTGAGAGAAAAGGCTAAATACTGTTGTTTGCTTCTCTGAGAGCGGGGTTTACTGGGTTGGTGCCTGAAAATCCCGCTGTATCAGGTGCCAGAAGGCATTTGACGATTGACAAAGGGCTGAGTTGACCCTGAATGTTGTGTTGTGGTGCATATGCAAGAATGTGATTCTCACCAAGCCCTTGGGCGAGGGAGCGATTTTTTTTTTGATACAGGGGAAAGGAGACGTTGAATACAGACATGCACATGTAGACGAGTTTTAGGGGACAGATGAAACTGGCAGAAGGGGTTTGTGCCGTTCACATGTTGTGAGAACAGACTTGAACTATGTATGACCAGATACGTAGGTAAAAACCAGGCTTTTGGGACAAGTGGAAGCGAATTTGAAGAAGGCACAGCAGAAAAGCACAGAGTAATGACGTTGGTTTCTATATTTCTGGCCTGTTCGAAAAATCACAGACATCTTGGCCAATGGAAGGGGGCGTCAAAGTTACAATCATCAAAGTTTGAAAATTTCTCAAAATCACGGAATAGAAACACATGTGAACAAAATGGAAATCCGACATACCGCTTCTCCGCCCGACAACAAAACCAAAATGTGACAATCACATCCTGCAGCCATCCTTGAGAAACCCCGCTCTGGAGGAATCAACCCCACTAAAGTCGGCGCTTGCAAACGCCGCGTCTTGTTGCTGAAAAAAATCGAACTTGGCGGCAACACGAGATGTTGCGTTTTTTTGGGTGGGATTTACGGAGACAATTCTTTTTGGGCAAAAAGACTGGTGTTATACCTGCCTACGTTGGGCTCTATTTGACAGCTTGGATAATAAGCGTGCTTTTTTTTCTTTTTTTCTTCAATGTATAGGCCTTTTCATGGGAAGTCGGGTTTACCGGAGGCGTCGGCTTCATGTAGCCGGATGCCTTTCTTTGACTTTTGGGATATGTTACGGGAGCTTGGTGAATGTATGTAGGATTCTTGGGCTTTGGGGTTACAGTACAGTGAGCCATTGAACCAAACCCAAAGCGCAAACAGGGCGCTCTAAAAATAGAAACTCGAGTGCGTCAATACCAGGATTTCTTTTTGGGTCTGGATTTTCGTAAAGGTCTTTTGGGAAAAAAATTAAGGATTAAATGGTGGAATAAATTGGCACTAACAAATGCCGTAGAAGAACTGAGAGATCTTACTAGAACAGACGTGGAGATGAACAAGAGACTCATATTTGATTCGACGGAACATATGGTATGCTTTTGGGGGAATACAGACAGTAGTCTAAGACACGTATGCTGACGTCGTCAACGTCCACACTAGGCCAGTCTGGATTCATTTCAATACGAGAATGGTCATTTTTGTTCATCTCCAGACCCGCCAATATTTTTACGAGGCAAGCCGTTATGATTGCCATGATCCACCAGACAAGGCTTGTACACATACATACAAATATTTGCTCTCGTATGCATACTGCCGAGTATTGTGGCCACAGCAGCACATCAGTGTCCGTTTTTGTTTGCTTGCCGCGGAGTACATATGTATGTATGCTATCAGTTGTAGACGATCCAAACCATGCTATCAACGGAGATCACAACATTATCCTTTTGATCTTTCTTATTTGTAGTATATTTCTGTGCAACAAGCCACAAAGTTCTGCCATAGCATACAGAAGGCTGCCATAATGTGTTAGCATACGCAAATGATAAGCCACTCTTGGGATCAAAAAGTCAACTATAGCCTTTCTGAGATATGCTGAAGGACCTCATTGCAGGAAGCCTCTATTTTGATCTTCGAAAGCAGATATCGGAGCAATGTACAAAAAGAGAAGTCGAATGCGTATGGTTAAATGCTTTGGCCAACAAACAGCGGGGTAAAATGCAAAAAAAAGAAGAAGAAATAATAAAAAATGTGTTTTATAATAGAGTTCAGTTGGTAAAGTCTTGGCTCTAACGTGTAAATGGGTATCAAACCCCGGCCGTAAGAAAGAAGTCCAGCCTGGAATACGGGATTGCGTCGTGGAAATCTTGCTTGTGTTTGTTGTAAATCCAGATTAGCAGCCGGCAACGGGAACTAAATCTCGCGGCAAACACCCAAGAAATGTCACTAATGGTGGTCGAAGATGGTTGAAGATGAACATGTGTGGTACAACATATTCGGTGACCACCGTGAAATGACCATGATCTTTTCGTCCTTGGCTCGCTTCTTTCTCACCATAAATGGTCATTATCTTGCCTGTTCACTGTGGGGCACTTGCGTGTGTTCTGGCTTTTTGGTGGGGGAATTACTGACGATGTTGTCTAACAGAGACCACATGTATGTATGTATTGATCTTTGGTTGCCCTACGGACACATGTAGATTACTCTTTTTTCTTCATTTTTATTTTTACTTCAATCTGAGCCACAAGGAGCGACAACCAACTATGTTTGTAGTTATCGTTACAGCCACCCCCCCTGTGTCATACATACATACAACTTGTCTTTCAGGCTATTCTACCGAAAGAAGAAAGATAACCTTTCTACACTCCACCACTTGAACCGCTGGTAACACTACCTACACATAGAATGTAACTCCAAGCGCCGAGCACACTACTACCCGACGGTTCATTGCTTGAAAGACGCTGTTGGATGGCATCGTCACATCTTTGGCTGTCATCTTTCACGAGCTAAATCTTCCCTTTCTTACAAACACGTAGTCTTTCGTCACTTCGGCCTTTGCGTTGGAATCACCAAGGCAGCTGTCGTCCCCGCACTCGCCGCCACTAACTGGAAAACAAGTTTCCAAACTTAGAAACCCCCTCTCTCTTTGGCTTCTTTCTTCCTTTTTGATGTCATCGTCAGCCCTCTCCGCCCTCTCCGCTCTCAACAAACCCACATCAGCCTGCTCGGCGTCGTCATGGCCGTCGTCTCAGCACCACCTTTGCCGTGCAAAGTTACCCTTCTCGGTCTTGTTTCTGCTTGTGACCTCCTGGTTTCAGAAGTGCTTGTCACTAAACATGACCGCTACCCACTGAATTGCCCGTCACACACCACGAAATTCACACACCCTTGATGTGATGTCCAAGCCACACCCCACCATAGAGAATCCCTGATCGCCTGGCTTGTCTTCTGCATTTTTTAGCGGCTTGCTCTCATCATCCAGCGCATCGACCACCAAACCGTCTGTGTGTTAGTGTCGCTGGCCCATTTGGCGCTGTTGCGCTGCCACTGGACCGCCGCGAGGCCCTATAACCGATTACTCTTTTAGAGGTGTCCACGCATAACCACTTTAACCTTGTTACGCCTGTCCGACTAGCTTGCCGCCCGCTACTGAGTCTAAGCAAGTGAGTGTTGGTTCAAAGAGACAGGGCCGGGGAACCGCTGGCCCACCACCCGTGGCTACCTGGAAACATATATCTGGGAGCCGCCGTCCTTTGCACTCATCGTTCCCGTCCCTCTGGCTTCGTTGTCTCGTTTTATTTTGTCATTCTGTTGTTTTATATTATTTGCTGCATTACCCTTCACATCCTTTCCTTTGCTTGTTAATTAATCCTTCACAACTACATAGTATTAACCCACTTGTCCAGCAAGACTCTACATTTCGGCTTCTCACCGATTGAACATTCACATACCCTTTCACACATTCACTCACACATTCACACATATTCTCACAATGAGCACCTTCATGCAACCACCAAGGGCCCAGAGACCAAAGCTGTCTCTTTCCACTCATATGGCCGCCCAGACTGGTGCTATCCGCAGTCTTTCCATGGTTGAGACGTCTTCAATAACATTCAACACTCTCGCCAACGCTTATGCTACCACCTTCACTTGCACCGCTTCCGAAGAGCCCCTCACCGCTATCAACACCAAGCCTACTCAAACCCCATTCCGGACCGGTCCCATTCTCCCCGAGACTCCTATTACTGCTTTCCCTATCTCGCCCCGCAACGTCAACGCCATGACTTCTACTCCTCCATTATCTGCCGGTCCTGTCGACCAGACTGGCGTCTTCTCCTTCGAAAATGTCAAGCAGTCCCGGAAGCTCAGCATCAACACTTCAATTGCCGACATCACTCCTAACAGTTCTCCGTGCCGCCTGGCCGAGACCCGCTCACCCGCTAGAGTACGCCTCTCGCCTCCAACTTTGTCTATCAACACTTCACACCATTACCCCCGCGCCGGCTCGCTGCCCCTCCCCGCTCCCTACGTTCATCCTAGATCTCTTCACAGCATTCTTCGTAACTCACCTCTCCCACCAAGCACCGCTCAGCTCATGTCACCCCGCTACCGTGCTCGTCGCTTCTCTGACAAGCCTATTAAGAAGCATGTTGGTTACAACACCCCTCTGGAGCAAACAATTGTTAACGAGAAGTACACTATCTCTCACATCGACCTTCTTTCCATGGAGTCACCAGTGTCTACTGTCTCTCAGGATAGCATGTCCGAACCTACTACTCCCATTGACCCCTTCTCTAACAACAACACCCGTGATGGTGGCATGACCCCCGGCCCCTTTGAGGAGATGCGCCGCCGGATGGTTTCCACCGGTGTTAACGGCCAGGCTGTGGCTACCCCTAAGCGCCGGGAAAAGAAGCGCCAATGGCGCTGGACCATTGGTCAGGAAGAAGACGAGACGGACATGCCAGAGGAGGAGATCAGTGGCGCTATTATTGCCACCCGCTCCGTGCAACAAATGCAAAAGAAGGCTCGTTTCTCCGATGACGAGGATGAGGAGCCTCTTACTGCGTTCCCCGTTTCCAACCCACCAATCTTGACCATGCCGTCTTCTCACAGTGCTACTGCTATTTCACCCGCTGTGTCACCATGCTCTATGCCGTCTACTATCATGCTCAAGATGCCTGCACCTGGACGCAACATGAAGCGCCCAGCCCTGTCTATGAGCACACGGGTTGTTGTCCCACGCACCGTGCTACCGGTTGCGCAAGCTAGCCTCAACCAAAGTCCTGATTTAGACATGTCAGATGCTTCGAGTATGCTTGGTTCGTCAGCCCCCTCTTCGGTTGTCGGTGGCGACACGGACACAGATACCGATGTAGAGATGGCGGAGCGGCCAACCTGTAAGACACCCATGGGACGGACACACATGGTTGGTGAGATGGAGGAACGGGCTATGCAATCAGTATTGCAACGGAGAGGAACTGCCCATGTTTTGCTCTAGTCGACTGAGCACATGACTGGCATGGAATTATGAACATTTCTTTTGTTTTTTTTCTTTGTTCTTGTTTTTATCGTTTGGTGTTGTTTGATTTTGAAGATGGATCGCCTCGAGGCGTGGCGTTTTATCGCTCATAACAGGGAGCGGTACGGGCTTGTGAATTTACTCTTTTTTCTTTTGTTTGGGATGTCTTTCTGGCGTGTCCTATGGGTCACTAAAAGCTTGGGAGTTTGGTATTTGTTTTTGGCGGTGGATGTTTCTTTTCGTCTTTTGGTTTTGGACTCTTGATATCACATTTTGCTCGGGAGCGAGATTGGTTGGCTGCTTGGTTGAATTTCCTTTGTCTATGTCAGACATTTCTGTGTATTATCTATATTTTTTTTTATACTGTTCTTCATTTCTTGTCCCTTTTTTTAGGAAGTGGATAACCCGATAATTGATTTCCGCTTTTTCGGATCTTCCCATATCTTGGCTGTGCTTCCGTGATATTCGTGCCACTGGTTGCCTCGACGGCTGAATGCGGTATTCACCTCATGTTTGTCTCGCGGGCTCCGTATTTTTATAACACAAATCAAGATCGGTCGTCTCGACGTTGGAATGAATGAGCCCTCCACATCCGGAAATTCAATCGTGGAATGCCGTGCGTATTATGTCAGAAGAGTTAATGACCTTATTCAAATACCCTGTTCGCGTCTTGCATGTTGTAGTAGCGATGCCGTGGCCATGCCGTGGCGATGACGTCATTAGGGTTTAAAAGGCTAGAGACGGGATACCGAGCTTGCGGCATGGAGGCAAGACGGCCTTTTTAAGTTAGTTCGGTGCCAATTGCAGCGGAAGTGTCGTCATAAGGAGTTAGGGAGGACTTTAAAACCCCGGAAAGAGGGGAAAATGAGATCTAAGACTTTGATATCCCGTGTTGTGTAGTTAAGGAATGACCAAAACATGTGAGATTTCATGGAATTTAATAACGGAGTAACATCACGTTTTACATACACAGACAACACGACAGCACGACAGCAAACAGTACAACATATATCGTCACACAGTTGACCTACCACGAATCGCATACATATGCCAGCCACCCATAATGGCTTCGTCGCAGAGAGAAACAAGTGGTTCGGCAATGGCGACATCACCGCCGGCCAACAAAGGTCACTACTCTGGGCGCAATCGCATCCCCAACATTTCAGAATTCATGCAAAGACTTGATAAGGAGAAAGCAACACGCGATGCGCAAATTGAAGATGGATCCCCCGCGACAGTTACGGCGGACGGCTTAGTTAAAGAAGAACATCGACAGGCGCAGGCGGGAGTGTCTACTGCAGGGTTCCTTGGTGGCCTGGCGAGAGATCCGAATATCTCGGGCAGTGAGAGTGAGAGTGATGGAAGCGGTGAGATTAGAAGAGATGACGAAGTAAGAGACCATCAACCAGAAAAGAGACGCAAGAAGGGGTGGCGTACGGTGAGAGATCCTGTGACGGGAAACGACGTGCAGATACAGGACATCAGCATGGACTATAAAAAGGTCGTCGATAGGCCGGTGGTAAGCATCCTGTCATCATCCCACAAGCTGGTAGATATATATACTGACCTAAGCCCTTATAGATGTCCGTTCCAAACGAGAATCTCGGAAAAGAAACCACCGTCCCCGTCACTTCTGACATGTCGGGCGAAGAATACCGTCATGCACAGGATATCACGGCCCCACCGGATCCCATCCAACCTGGTAGCACTTCGGATATTCCCATCCGTAGTGAGAAGACGTCAATCCTCTTTTACAAAACCCCGAGTGTCAGCTATGAGCCTATGTTTGCTTTGCTTGAGGTGCGCGCTACTATACTCGCGGGTGGCTTATTCCTTGGGATTTCTATCTTCGGAACACTGGTAGGCGGGAGATGGTGGGCCATGGTACCGTTAGGTGCCGGCGTTGCATCTGCGGTTTTCTTGTGGATCAAAGACCTTATTAGACAAGGTCGCGATCGGGAATGGGTGTCAGAAAAGGATCGGGGTGAGATGGCTACGGCCAATTTGATCCCGGAGTCGGCCGAATGGATGAACACCATGCTGGGACTTCTTTGGGGTATGATTAACCCCGAGATGTTCGCTGCCGTCGCCGATACTATTGAAGATGTCATGGTTGCTTCTGTGCCTGGACTTATTGAGAATGTCCGTGTCGCGGATATCTCACAGGGCACAAACCCTATTCGTATTTTGAGTTTGAGAGCCCTTCCCGACAATCACATGCAGGATATCAAACAAGAACTGAATCGTGAAAACCGCAAGAAAATGGACCCCAATGAGATGGCCGCCATGGAACAGTCGGGAGCCTTTTACAATCTGGAAGCATCTGTGGCCTACCATGCCCATCCATCTGGTGGTGATGTGTCCTCCAAGGCTAAGAATATGGGAATGCAGTTGATTTTCTATCTCGGTGCCCGTGGCTGGTTTGGTGTACCATTCCCCGTTTGGGTAGAGTTGATTGGTTTGGTAGCTACTGTGCGTCTGCGTATCCAGTTGACACCTGAGCCGCCATTCCTCAAGACTTTGACCTTTACCTTGATGGGAGTTCCCAAGGTTCAGGCTGGCTGTACACCAATGATTCAGAAGGGAATCAATATCCTCAACCTGCCGCTGATATCAAACTTCGTCAACTGGGCGATCAAGGCTGCTGCCTCCATGTATGTTGCGCCGAAGAGTATGACACTTGATATTGCGTCTATGCTCTCAGGTGACGATATTGCTAGAGATACACAGGCCATTGGTGTTATCTTCATCCGCATTCGTCGTGGTATCGATTTGAGCAAGCAGGATCGACGTGGAAGTGAAGGTGGGGGGTCTGACCCTTATGTCACTGTGGCTTGGAGTAAGTTTTCCAAGCCGTTGTTCTGTACCAGAGTTATTCAGGACTACCTCAACCCTGTGTTTGAAGAAACATGTGGTATTCTTGTGACACCCGATGCCATTCATGCCAGTGAAAAACTTAGCTTGGAGCTCTGGGATAGTGACAGGACTTCTGCTGATGATGTGGTTGGAAAGGTTGAACTGTCCATTGACACACTGATGGCGAACCCCAACTGCATGATTGAACAAGTAAGCTCGCTGTCTGGCCTTAAGGCCGATAGTGAGATGCCCGGTGCATTACTCTGGGATGTTGGTTATTATGAAAAGGCACCCTTTAGGAAATCTTTGCGTGTAGCAGCCAAGAAGGAGATGGAAAGAGAGACTAAAGAAAAAGAGAAGTTGGAGAAGGTTCAGGAAGAACAAGAAGAGCTCAAGGCTGAAAAAGAACAGAAAGAGATCCCTAAGGAGCACTTTGAAGATGCGAGACATAGACGCCATGATTCCAAGCTAAGTAATGTTCGGAACTCATGGCCTGAAAATCAAAACTTGGCACCTAGCGGGTACATGGACAGCGGTGTCACCTCTACTCCCCAGAGCCCTCCGTCTTTGGTACCAGATTCAAGTTTCTCAACCACAGTATATACACCTCAAGAAAACCTCCCTCCAACTCCTCCTGGCCCACCATCTCGGCCTCTTCCAGCTCTGCCTGGTGCAAAGGAAATTCCTGCTCCTATACGTCAACCATCGGCTCCTATTTCTTCGGCAGTAACGGCATCGTCTGTGGTTCACGAATCTACTGTGCCTGCTGTCTCTGGAGAACCCATCCCACAAGCTAAGAGCTTGTCCGGCTTTACTACGACAGAGACCGTTAAGTCTAATGACACAGCATCAGTAGGGTCAGGTAGACAAAGGAGACCTTCGACGACTAGATCTCATCGTTCGTTCAAGACTGATCGCCAGCCTGAGATTGATGCTGCTCCGACAGAAGCTGAGAAGCACGCTATCCTGACTCCTCCGGATCCACGCTGGCCCTCTGGCATCCTCAGCATTGTTGTTCACCAGATTGTTGGTCTTGAACTCGCCAATATCAAGGGAACAAACGGGCACAGAAAGGGTAAGGACTATGAGCCGGGGAGGCCGGAGGCTGGTGCTACCAAAGAAGAGACTGGAAAGAACCTGCCTAGTTCGTATTGTACTATTTTAGTCAACGACGATCTAGTCTACAAAACACGCACAAAGGCGGTCTCTTCACAGCCAATCTTTAACGCTGGGACTGAGCAGTTTATTCGCAACTGGAAAACCTGCATTACTACTGTCACAGTCCGGGACTCGCGCAACCGCGAACACGATCCTATCATTGGCGTTGTTCCTCTTCCAGTGGCAGAAATTCTTCACAACAGCAGCCAAGTGACTCGGTGGTACCCTATTGATGCGGGCATCGGCTTTGGCCGAGTTAGAATTTCCCTGTTGTTTAGAAGTGTTAAGCTACAGTTACCGGAAAACATGTTAGGATGGGACGTCGGTACGTTTGAATTCGAGTCTGAGTCTATTACTGCGCATGGTTATAACCCTCACCACCGGCCGAAAATTTATCTCCGGACGGGAGGATCCTCGGCTGTTGTAAGCAGACATTCTTGTACCATGGACAGAGGCAATACCACCATCACATGGGATATTGAGAAAAACCTCAAGCATGATGCTAAGAAGCTGCGGTTGCCAGTACGTTATCGGTACCGGTCACCCGTATTCTTCGAGTTCTGGCAACCCAGGACATTGCACCCAGAAGCCTTTGCCTCATTTTGGCTGCAAGACATCGGGGACCTTGAGCATCGGTCATTCGATATCCCCATTTGGAAATGTGATGATCCGCAGCGCTTGTCGCAGAATTACGTTACCGAGGAAAATTTGAGCACTATCAAAGATCTTCAGGTTGAAGAAATCGGTAGACTTCGCTTCACCGGGCGCTTTAGCACGGGAACGGACAAGGACCATGTTAGATTCATCACTAATGATACTCTCCGGGAGACCATCGAAACGTGGGAGGCCTGTTATGCAGATGGCGCTCGTCAACAAGAAGTTGATATTGATATTCCCGAGGAAGCGCAACGTCTACATGAAGAGGCCGAGCGCCATGAGCGGGAACAGAGATATTCTGGCAATACGTTTGGCTCTGGGGATTCTGTCCCCGAGGGCGAAGAAAGCGACATCGATTCGTCGATGGGAAGTATCGAAGTTGCCCCAGATCACCACATGCCAGCATCAGCTGCCGGTGTTGTCGAAGCCCCTGTTGAAGGGACCCGCCAAATGGCCGGGCCGGTGCCTTCAGATGGGCGACCTATATTTTCGGCATCTACAGGTGGTCCACGTATGTCTAACCCAAATCAAGGACATGAGGCCGTAGCATCACAGACGGAAGACACGAATAACCCGCTCAAGATACTTAAGTCGTATACGGAACGGAGCCGAGACTTACACCGAATGCAGCGCGGCCTGATGCAGTGGCGGCCCATGCGTAGTCTTCGATTTGCTAAGAATGAAGCAATTTATGCCGGAAGAAGAATCAAGAATTTGGGGTCATTGAGTGGGCGTACTCCTGATGTGGAGACTGAGATATCAGATAACCGTTAGATCTTTCTTTTTTTACATAGAGTTCAACTTAGAATTAAAATACTTCAGCATATAACTTAAACATCGTATTTCCCCATTCGTATAACTAGTGACTTACACTTGATGAAATAGTCTTGATTAGATATAATCCTTGTTGATCCGATAAGATCTTATCGGCGCCGCTGACAGCCAATTACACTTGATTTCGGCTGACGACCCCTCGAGAATTTTCAATTAGCAGCTGATCCCAGCAAAAAAAAAAAAGAAAGTTAGTTGAAGAAAATCACAAGCCGTGCTATTGGGACTGAATATCACGGTTACCACAAAGACAGTATAATTTCAAAGTCTTTGGCTGGAAACTTTCTCTGGATTTGAAATCCATATACCCGTCTTCTCTCTTTTCTTTCCAGCCCAATAATCCGTAATCATGGCGACGCTGGCGGAGAAGCTTGACAAGATCAAGTCTCCCGGTCTTCAGAGTCAGGTGAAGGTTTGTCTGAGATGTTGATAGACATTATGTTCCACACTAACTTTGATTCCTCGACTTCTAGAACGTTGTCGTACTCAGTGCTGTTGAATCTACCATTCAGGAACAAAATGCTACTCCCACGCCCACCGCATACTTCGCTGCCCTGCTCGCACTCTTGAACCAGAGCATGGCCTCGGACAACGCCAAGCCCGAAATCACCGCCTCCGTCATCTACCTTCTCGATGTCATCACTCCTTACGCTCCCCAGCCGCTTTTGCGTTCAAAATTCACATCCGTTCTTACCTTTGTCGCCCCAGTGCTGCTCATTGAGAACGCCGAACCTAGCTTGTTGCGCTCCTCCATCGGTACCCTCGAGGCGCTTCTTCTCGCCCAGGATGCTCCCGCCTGGGAACTCCCCGTCAACGAGGCTTCGCCCCGCAGAGCTGTCGCTGGTCTCCTTCACCTTTCTCTCGACCCTAGACCTAAGGTCCGCAGACGTGCTCAGGATGCTCTTACTAAGGTCTTGAGAACCCCGCCACCAAGCCCTTCGCTGGATCACCCCGCCTCTGATATGTGTGCGCACACTGCGATGAAGTCACTCCAGGACCTCGTTGCTAAGAGTGTGCAAATGCGCAAGACTGCCGGCAAGAAGGCCGATGCTCACGACCCTATTCTCATTCACGCTCTTCAGCTCACTAAGACTGTCGCCAGTGCCTCTGGCGGCTGGCCCAGCAAGACCATCGAGCCCCTCTGCGAGCTTCTGCTTGGTATTGCCAAGACTGGTAACGAGTACATGGTTATGGCTGTTTTCGAAATCTTCGAGGTCATCTTCGCTGGTATGACTGACGAGACTATGTCCAGCAAGCTCCCCAGACTTATGGAGATTATCTCCGAGCTTCAGCCCGCCGAGAACGATACCCAGCTTGTTCCCGCCTGGGTCGCCATTCTGGCCCGCGGTTACGAGGTTTCCGCTACGCTTGAGCCCGAAGAGACCTTCCAGAAGCTCCCTGAAATCTTCGCTCTTGTAGCCCACTTCCTCGAGTCTAACTCGCAGCCCATCCGTGTGTCTGCCTCTCAATGCCTTATCTCCTTCATTGCCACATGTGTGCCAAAGGAGACTGTTCTTGAGCCCTCAGTCTTTGACGAGAAGATTCTTGAGAAGATTGCCAAGATTGCCGAGTCTCTTCTGTCAGTACAGTACCAGTCTGCCTGGATGGAGACTTTCACTGTTCTCTCCGCCATGTACGACGCTCTCCGTTGGTCTGCTTACCCCATCATGATGAACATTACCAAGACTATCGGTGATATTCGCGCTCACGGCTCCTTCAAGAACAAGGACAAGGCCGATGATGTCATTGGTCGTGCCATCCGTGCCATGGGCCCTGAAGCCGTTCTATCTGTCATGCCTCTCAACTTGGCCAAGCCTGTCAAAGGTCAGCCCGGTCGTGCTTGGATGATGCCGCTGCTCCGTGACTACGTCAACAACACTAAGCTTGCCCACTTCAAGTCCGAGTTCGTCCCTCTGTCGCAGGTCATGTACCAGCGCGTAGTAGACCACAAGGGTGAGCGCACCATGGAGGTCAAGATCTTCGAGACTTTGGTGCAACAGTGCTGGTCTCTTCTTCCCGGTTACTGCGACCTTCCCCTGGATCTCACTGATGCCTTTGACCAGGAGTTTGCCGAGATGATCGCCAACCTCCTGTACTCTCAGCCCGAGCTCCGTCTTGATATCTGCCGCTCTCTCCGTATGCTCATCGAGTCCAACCAGTCGGTTGCCACTATTGAGCTGGAAGCTGGTGAAGAGGAGGATCTCGTTCTTCAGAGCCGGGTCTCGCGCGCCCAGGCTGCTAAGAACATGGAGTACCTTGGTGCCTTTGCCGGTAACATGCTGGCTGTACTCTTCAACGTCTACACCCAGACCCTCCCCCAGAGCCGTGGTCCTATCCTGCAGACCATCAACGCCTTCCTTAGCATCACTCCCGAGTCTGAGCTCATGGAGACTTTCGATCGTGTTAGTCAGATGCTCGCCGGTGAGCTTCAGAAAGAGTTGACTAAGGAAGAGAAGGCTGCTTCCAAGAAGGAGAACGCCCTCCCATCCACCTCGCAAACTCTGATGGATCTGGTCATCACCATGTCCATTTACATTCCCCGCGCCAGCTTTAGCGCCCTCTTTGAAATTGCTGCTGTTGTCATCAACCGTAACGCGGAGCCCCAGCTCCAGAAGAAGGCTTACAAGCTGATTCCCCGTCTCGCTGAGTCTGAGACCGGCAAGGCTGCTCTTGTCGAGCGCAACGCTGAGCTTCAGCAACTGCTGATTAACAGTGCTGACAAGGTGTCTGCTCCTGCTCGCCGTGAGCGCCTTGCTGCCATCTCGGCTCTGCTGCCATTTGTCCCCCAGGATCAGCTGCACTTCATCCCCACTATCTTGTCCGAGGTTGTTATCTCGTGCAAGGAGAACAATGAGCGTGCTCGTGAGACCGCCTATGCTCTCCTTGTGCAATTGGGTGAGGTCATGGCTACTGCTAACGGTGCTATGATTGACAACTCCAAGGTCCCTCACATGCCTGCCGAGTCCCCTGCTGTCCCGGCTACTCTCGAGGAGTACTTCACCATGGTGTCTGCTGGTCTTGCCGGCAGCACTCCTCACATGATCTCGGCTACCATTACCGCTCTCAGTCGTGTTCTCTACGAGTTCAAGGATAAGATTAGCGTCACTACTCTCACCGACCTCGTTCAGACCATGGATCTGTTCCTCACCAGCAACAACCGTGAGATTGTCAAGTCCGTTCTTGGCTTCATCAAGATTTGCGTTATCAGTCTGCCTCTTGAACTCATCACTCCCCGTCTTCAGTCTCTTGTTCCCAACGTCATTGTGTGGAGCAACGAGCACAAGGGTCACTTCAAGAGCAAGGTTCGCCACATCTTGGAGCGCATGGTGCGCCGCTTTGGCTATGACGCCATCTACCGCAATACTCCCGAGACCGACCGGAAGTTGATCGTCAACATCCGCAAGACTAAGGAGCGCAGCAAGAAGCGGAAGCAGGCCGAGAAGGATGCTGCCAATGGCGAGGCTGTCGACGACTCTGACGCCGATGCTGATGGTCATAAGTACGAGGATGCCTATGACCAGGCCCTCTACAGCAGTGACTCTGATGACGAGGCCGAGGAGGGTGACGACCGTAATGCTGGCAAGGCCGGTGGTAAGGGTCGTAAGGGTGGCAACGCCTACATTATCGAGGACGAGGACGAGCCTCTCGATCTGCTCGATCGTCGTGCTCTCGCCTCCATCTCCACCACCAAGCCCACTAAGGCGCGCAAGCCGCAAAAGACCAAGGCCAAGACCGACCTTGACGGCAAGCTTATTCTCGGTCGTGACGACGCTAACGAGGACGTTGAGATGGACGGCGCTGCCGAGCCCGGCAACAGCGGTGTCGGTGCCTACGTCGCCGCTCTTAAGTCCAAGGATGCTGGTCGCAGAATCAGAGGCGGTAAACTCAAGTTTTCTAACAAGCGTCGTGGTGATGACGATGATGATGATGAGGGTGACGTCGAGATGGTTCAAACTGCTGTGAGACAACAGCAGCAGCAGCAACGCGGCCGTGGCGGTTTTGGTGGCGGTCGGGGACGGGGTGGTCCTCATCGGGGCGGTGCCAACCGGGGACGTCGGGGTCTGGGTGAGCGGAAAAGGGGTGGTTTCTCGGGCGGTGTGATGAAGTCGCCCGGCCGGAGCCGGTAAAAAACGGTGACGATGTCATGATGGTATAATCATTGCTTGTGTTTGTTTTTATTGTGGGATTTTATTTACCGGGTTGGGTGTCATATCACGGATGCTTTTGTTTTATTGTCTTTCTAGAAATGTGTGTACATACGTTTGAGTTTCTTTGCTTGAAAATAAAAAGTGTTTTAATCACATGAAATTATTTATTGTACGAAAAGGATACAATTGTATTAAAAGGCGTCAACACCATACACTGCACAACAGATGAGACAGTCGATTGATGAGACTTTGTCAACTGACAAGAATAAACAATAAAAATCGGAGTGAGAAACACCAAACGCCAGCAGTCATAGACATGACCATAGATCAAAAAAAGAAAAAGCAGAAACAGAGGGTAACGAGTGAAAACAAAACGCAGTAGGTCGGTTCGTGGAAGGACATCAAGAAAAGAACGCAAGACATGGTTCTGGTTTACCGGAACTTGCTGAAGATTACGGCGATGATGAGAAGGACAAGGATGGTGATGACGGCGATGTTGATCATACGGTTAGTAGCCATTCTAAAAGAATCAAAAAGGATTTATGTTAGTAAATAAGTAGAGTCAATATCTCGTGTAAAATGCTCACCTTCTCGCCATCCCCCGAAGAGTCTTAACACTACGGTCAACGTAGCCCTCGCTCTGCAGCAAGGTGTCGTGGGTATGCTGGATAGTCTCTCTTTGTCTATGCAAATCCGCCAAGGTACTAGCTCCCAGAGATTCTGTCTCGGCCGCAAGGGCCTGCGACGCCTTCAATCTCTGGGTGCTCCGGTCCAGCCGGTCCGTTCCTGAAAGCAACTGCTGTCTTTGTTGAAGCTGGACATCCGAAGCCGAGCCGCCGGGTGAATCTGTGTAGCGGGAGCCAAATAGAGCGGAGCGGTCCGAGGCGAGAGTGCGCAACTTGCGGGTGTTGCTGTCAAGTGCGCTTTCGTAGTTACGGAGACGGGCGTTGACCTTGGTCTTGGTGTTAGATGGGATGTTTTGCTTTTCCAGGCGCATTTGGCCAATCTGAGCGGTTTCCTGAGTTAGCGGGGTTCAATGCGACGGATGTCCGATTATCTTGGGGTTTCTATTTGGTGGAATTTCGGAGTTTGCGAAAAATGAACGTTATGGATCGGTTGTTTTTGTTGGTAACTTACCAGTTCTTCGGCCTCCTCGAGGGCGCGCTCGGCTTGCGATATCGCCGCCTTGCGTGGTTCACCCGACAGTTCGGGGATCTGCTCGAGTTTTTGGTTGAGATCAGTCTGGACGAGCTTAAACTCGGCCTCATACGAAGCGAAGAGCTCTGAGCCAATATCGGTATCCAGAGGGTTGGCCATTGTGGTAAATTGCAAGTCGCGCAGTAAATTGGAGTAGATTCGGGTGTGGATAGGGTGATTCAGTCTCAGAGGACGACGTTGTTTGATAGATTATTGATGAAAGGGGAGAAATTGGCGACGACGACGACGACTCTAGCGGGCGGGATTGCTTTGGTGAGGTGATACCCTGGCTGACAGGCTTAGACGTGGCAATCAAACAACGAGGGCAAAATGCGAAAGTTGACTTGTGAAAAATAACAAGATATGGCGATTTGAGTTTATCTAAGGAAAAGGTGAAATTATGGAGGATAATAGGGGATTCAAGATTCGCAACTACAAGATTCTTTAGTCGACCGTGACGGCAATGCAGACTGCATGCGGTCAAAGGTGTTGCGCATGTCATACATATGTGCTAAACTATTAAACCAGCCATCAATAGAACCCTTGAATCATGAAACCCTGTCAGAGACATTGAGGGTTACAGAATGGGATTTTGAATGATGATGCATTGAAATACTGTTTGTCAGTCACAGATCAGTCATTGAATGGTGAAATTATGTTCACCTAGCTGTAGATGTTTATGTCTTTCTGAACGTGAATGCCAACTGCTCTTCATACGACACCATCCTATCACATGCAAGATATATTTCCTGCCGTCTATCCAAGTCTCTTCACTATTTACCAGACCCTTATGGGGAGATGAGCTCAGTTAAGCCCCACATCTTTAGGACTCGACCCCACCCAAATTATGTATAAATACGCGTCTATGCCGCCCATCATTTGGAATAGTTTTCTTTCCTTTTCTTCTTCAGAAAGTTGTACCCGAATCTGAAGAATATATTGACTCGATCTGTCTCTGAACTGGCGACTGAGTTGAATTTGACGGGGAGACGAATTGTTATTGCGGACTGATTGGTTTTCAACTTCGGTTGAATTCTGAAAGGTTCGTAGGCGCGGCACTTTCAAGAATTGGAGTTTTCTTTTCTCAAAGACTTCGATCCCGTGAAGTGTTCGACATTCCATCCAATGCATTATTGCTTTCATAAAGAGCCGAACTCTCAGGGGAGTTCGGCTTTTTTTTTGGTCAAGCGTGTATTAACCCTAAGTACCACTATGTGACCCTATCGTGTGTGCATGCATTCAGACATTACAGGACTCGGTTTGGTTAGTGATCGCAGTGTTGATGAACCAAAGCAAAAGACCTATATTGGATTTATCATGTAATTAAACAAACCGATGAACTAGACGCAGTTTTGTTGTTGTCGCCATTCGTAATCGTATTCTGCTACCATGAAAGGTTTACCAGCACCATGACCCTGAGTTTAGTCATCGACAGCTGGCAGCACCTGTGGATACCATTAACAATAAATGTTGGTGAGGTGACACTGACCATCTGATGATATCGCCGACCATGGTTTAACTTCGACATTGAAAAGACTCGTGCCGTTTTAGTGATATTCGAAAACCAACGCCGAACATGAACAGAATAAGAGTCCCTTTCCAGCGTTTTGCTGGTAGCCAGGCCTGCACAATGTGCCAGGCTGGCCGGGCTGGTACGCGCCGGATGGCATCGACACTACCTCCGAAGCCCCCGGCGTCCGGTACCAACGGAGCTCCAAATCTCGGCAGAAGACCAGGACAACCGACAATGGAGCAAGTCCAGAACTATTACCGCACGAAAAACCGCACCGCCATGTAAGAAGTATGTCAAATATGTAAAGGAACAAAGTTAACAGTAGTTGTAGGAACTATGGCCTGAGTGCAGTTCTCATGACCATTGCCCTTTCATATGGCTCCGTGCCGTTTTACAAAATGGTTTGTAGTTTTAAGGAAGATTTCAAGTGTAGAATTGCAAACTAACTTAGTTTAGATCTGCGCAACCACCGGTTGGGGTGGTCAACCTGTGCGTGCCCACGGTGGACCCGGAGGTGACGATGAGGATATCAGCACGCGTCTCATTCCCGTGACCGACGTCCCAAGAATCCGTGTAACTTTCACTTCATCGGTCTCTGACGTTCTTCCATGGAAGTTCACCCCTCAGCAAAGAGAAGTACGGGTCTATCCTGGAGAGACTGCTCTTGCGTTTTACACGGCTACCAACAAGAGTGACCAAGACATCATTGGCGTGGCTACATACAGTGTTTCTCCGGGTCAAGTTGCGCCTTACTTTTCCAAGATTCAATGTTTTTGCTTCGAAGAACAGAGACTAGCTGCCGGTGAGACTGTCGACATGCCAGTGTTCTTCTACCTCGACCCTGATCTGCTTAATGATATGAACATGAAGGGTGTTCAGACTGTGACGTTGAACTACACCTTCTTTAGTAAGTTGCTTCATTACATTGGTTTTGGTGGAACAAGTGCTAACGTTGACATGAAAACAGAGGCCAAATACGACGACAATGGTGTATTCAAGGCTCCCGCTTCTGTTCCCCTCAGAGAGTCTCTCTGATGCAGATATCAAGAGGCGATATTTTAGACTGTAAGATAGGCTAGTTTGTGCATACCAATACTGTATATTACTTGAGGGATATATCCAGAATCCCATCACAACCACCATACACACAGTTAACCCAATTGAATTCTTCTTTTTATAACCTGATTAGCCGGACTGGACAGTCATCCCAAGTCGGGCTGATATTTACGGTCTAGGGTTATTACAAGCATATCAACCCGCTTCCCCCCAAAACACGTGATATATAATAGACTCACGTGACTTCAGGGCTAAAACTTTCTCCAGTGTAGCAGGCCCACACAAAAAAATGGACCCCATCCCCTGCAAGTTCAATCGACCATAACAGAAAAAGCAGTGAAAATTACAATGGCTTGGTGAAACTTGGTTCTTTTCTTGTTTGTAGCATCATCGACCAGTCTATCGCCAAAATGAAGAACTCTCACTGTATGTTATGACAAAACGACGAGAGTACAACAACAAATGAACTAACTCAGTTTTCAACAGCCGTCTCCGACTCTCGCCGCAAGGCCCGCAAGGCTCACTTCTCCGCTCCCTCGAGCGTCCGCCGCAACATCATGAGCGCTACCCTCTCCAAGGAGCTCCGTGAGAAGTACAACGTAAGTTTCATCCGAACAAAGTTACCCGAGTGAACCCGCGTCCTAACATTGTTTTCTCAACAGGTCCGCTCCATCCCCATCCGCAAGGACGATGAGGTCGTTGTCAACCGTGGTACCTTCAAGGGCCGCGAGGGCAAGGTCACTTCGGTCTACCGTCTGAAGTACGTCATCCACGTTGAGCGTGTCACCCGCGACAAGGTCTCTGGCCAGTCCGTCCCCGTTGGTCTTCACCCCTCCAACGTTGTCATCACCAAGCTCAAGCTCGACAAGGACCGTGAGGCTATTCTGGAGCGCATCAAGACCGGCCGTGAGCTCCGTGCCAACGTCAAGACCACTGCTTAAATGTCTCTTGACACCTCAAAATAAAAAAATGGATGACAAAATTCGGTTCGGTTTAAAAGAGTTCTGGCGGCCTGGCATTTGATCGGAGAGTTCTGCTTTCTGGCCCATTTGTTTGTTGACGGATCTGGCGGACCCTGGCGGTCATAAAAACGGTGTAGTGTTTGCGCACATTTTCTTTGGGGCTTTAAAGCATTGGGTGGGATACGGCAGAGGGGGGATCGACATGTGATCCTTCCTGGCAAGTCTTGTCGATTGTTTTCTTTTTTCTTTCTTTTCGTTGGCTTTTGATATCCGGAATCCCCCCTCTGCTCTTCCCTGCGGCGTTTTTGGAAGGGGTTTGCACAAATCCATGGACGGATTTTTGGGTTTTGGGCTCGTTCGTTTTTTTCAGATGTCGACTGTTCTCGTGTAACTACGGAACAGTTCGTGCATCATCAATTGACAGAGATACCAATGTCTCAATGGCCGTTTCACGTCGTTTTTTTTTCTTTCAAAAACACACTGGTGAAACGCTCCATGGGAGGTCCTCCCGAAGCCGAGCATTTCGTTGATCTTGTCTGGGTCTTGGTAGAGTTGTTGATCGATCACAGAAACGCATTTTACAATGTGATACTGGGAAGTTCGCCGACTGTATCCTCACTCGATAGGCTTACAGAAAGTAGCTCACTAACCAGGCTTTGGGTGATGACCTGCACCATATCGTGAATGTATGTTTTATGCTCGCTTTTAGGTCACATATTTCATCCGACTGCATCTTTTCACGACTATCGCGCTATTAAGGTGTGTGTACAAAAAGGTACCGCCGTTATCAATCATGCCAATGATGATCGTAGGTAAGAAAAGCCGATGAAAAGTCGCGAGAGATGTTAGTCGCTATCGTACCATTGAACTACTTGTCTCCTTGGATCGTCATCTATTACTATTCGTAAAACACATTCACTGCATGCCATGTAACCGCTATAAATCAACTTGTAGACTGTACCTTCTCGTGGGTCTAGGAGTTAAACGAATAGCGAAGAGAAAACAATCGGAGTGGACTTTGAATCCCACTTCCGACTCTTCGAAGATCCTCTGCTTTAGTAACTTGCCGGGCCGAGACTTTGATGTTGAGACACATCTCATCAAAGAAAATGTATGTACTTGTTTACCGCTACTGTAAAACATACAAATTTATTTTTACTATAAACAATAACTTGCTTTTTTGTGCGAAGAAAGTGTTGATGTTACTTCGAACAGTAGGGTTCCCGTGATGTTATGTGAAAGGGTTGTTTTGGATAAATTCACGTTGTAACGAAGTCGCTTGGCAACCACATTGATAGACCACCCAGCAGAATAAGTAGGCTATATGGCCAGTTTATAATGCCTTGACATCACGAGAGCTTCCAGGCAAACACACTTAGAAAGCATGAAGTCCTCCACTTTGCATATGAAATGATAGTCCGAATTTATCCACATTATTCACATTGCACAGTTTTCGTGAAAATGAAACTTTTATTACATGCGTAGACCGACGGCAAGAGCATAGGTATAGTGCGTGTCCATAGTTAACCACTAGTTTGTTAAAATGGCGAGGTAATCAGACACACCAAGATATAACCTCTGGAAACCGAATGACCAACGGGCTGTGAAGAAAAAAACAAACAATAACCAATAAAAAAGCAAACCAGGAAAGCAAAACAGAAAGGAAATAAAACAAGACGAAAGATTCGCCAATCAACAAAAACAGTAGACAGACCAAGAAGGACGCACCACTATCGTACAGTCATATACCAACCCGGCAAAATCACTGTACCGATGCCGACCCTCTTGTCTGTCATGGGGTCGCGAAAGCTCTAAAACTTGGCGGGGGGGACGTTCTCCATGTTCCGGCGAGACTTGTCCCGCTTGCCAGTAGGAGTGACCTGCTTTGATTCAGCAGATCTGTCACCAGCCGTGAGCGCCTCCGAAGGCTGAGCCGGAGATACGGCCTTGGTAACCGGCAAGGTCTGAGATGCCGGTTTGCCCAGGCCGTTCTGGGTCTGCACATTCAGAGTCTTTTCAGAGCTATAAAGAAACGACGTTAGTGATCCACTTGCCGCTATGATACCGCAACCATCCTACCATACCGTCATTAAACTAACCTCTTCTTTGTTTCGCTGGAAGTCTTCTGGGCGAGGCCAGCCTTGACTTCCTCAACCTGAGTGTCGTTGCTGTTTTCGCGCTGGGTGGAGCCATTTGACGACGGAACGAATGTACTCTCAGACTGCTTGCTTTAGTTAGCTCAACCATTCACGACAAAATATTGTAGCCCAAACTTACCAGCCGGGTAGCACTAATGCCAACGGAAACATCGCTGTTGCGAGATACAGCTTCAGCCATTGACCCCGATTTGCGCGAGTGGTTGTCATCTTCGCGGCTGACACGACGCCCCCAGTTGCGGACACTCCCAACAGTGTTGCGGACGCTGTGTCTGACCTTGGGAGGCGAAGCAAAGTAGAAGTCTTTGCCATCGAACTTGGGAAGGCCGCGAAGGGCAGATTGGGGAGCACGACCCCAGTATAGATGACGAGCCCGAACCTCATCATCGGTCAGAGGACGAGCATAGTGGAAACCATTTTCAATAGCCGTGGCTTCCGACATGCCAGGGAGTAGCTCGCCCTCGAGATAAGGCTTGGCCGTCTTTTTAATCAAAGCGGCATCAGCGGCAGAGCCATAGTTCGACACGACCCGACTGCCTGAACCTGATGAACGAGATGCATTGTGCGATACCGCGCGCTTGACGGGATCAACACCGTCATCTTCACCCTTGGTGTCCCAGTTGCTAGGCTTGAACGGGACAGAAGTAGGTGCCACACCAGTCTTGGAAGATTCTGTTTCACCACTGCCATGGCGAATGCTGCCAGCCTTAGACCGAGAGTCCCTAGGAAGAATGGGCATACGATGGTTCACGCTCCGTCTACGGTCTTCACGCTGGTGTGAACCAATGGGAGGAAGCACCTTGGTGGAAGACTTGGCTTCCTTGATTTTGGGGTAGTGGGCTTCCTCATATTCAAGCTGAACAGGAAGCGTTTCTTCAAGGCCCTTGATGGCCTCTCTGATCTCCTTAGCGCGCTGCTCCATGGCGGGTACGTCGATCTGATGAACGTTGTACTGAAGCTGGTCTTCGACGCGGCGAAGGTTAGTCCGAAGAGACTCCAGGTGCGCACGGCTAATCTGGCTGGGCCGGATGGAGGAAACCGGAGGGTTCAAAGGAGCATTGATCACTGCAGGGATCACAGGAGCTTGAACGTGGAGCTCCGGGGCAGGGTTGGTAGATGCGCTGACGCTGTTACGACGAGAGTTCGTCGACAGAGTAGCGGGAGCATGAGCAGTAGGGGCTGCAACAGGAGCAGGAGCAGTGTTCGTGCTGAAAACGGGCATAGACGGGGTTGAGTGGACAGGAACCTGGCCAGGAGTAGGCTGGGCAGACAAAGACATGGGCGGAGCCATGAAAGGGTTGGCCATATATCCATGACCTGGAATCATACCAGGAACTGCATAAGGGAACTGCGGGCCCCAGGGTCCCATCCAACGGGTAGGACCAAATCGATAATCGGCATTTTCGGGTCCAGATCCATCCGAAGTAACGGGGCGGCTAGCGGGGTGGTGTCCGTTCTCGGCCATCATAGGAATAGCCCCATGGATAGGACCCACTCCGTACGGGTTATAAGGCACAGCTGGAACCATGCCAGGAGCAAAGCCGTACATCGGGTGCTGTGCGCCATACGCCGCCTGAGGGTATCCATGGTAATAAGCGTTGGGGGGCAGCGAGTTCCGGGCAGTAGCAAGATGATTCTCGATGTTGGCATCGCGATCACGGTTGGGCTTTGGGCTGGGAGAGGGAGGAGCCTTGGTGTTTGGAACAATACGACCACCGGCAGTGACACGGACATGTGTAGGCGAAATGACAGCCTTGTAAAAGCGCTGAAATCCTTCTTCCTTTTGGGCAGCGAGAGTAGGGTGAGGTCTAAATTCGCCCCCGTTCGAGCCAGGAATACGAGCGGACCCTCCCGAAGAAGAACGATTGCGGTTGTTGTGAAACAGGCTCTTGGCCCGAGTGAACTGAGTGTCACCAGTGTTGGCCTCCAAGGGCTTGTCACCATCACCAACGGCCGTATCGTCTGCCATTTTGTCGTTCCGATTGTTGCAAAGAAGCTCGGCTATTGAAAGGGATACAAGTTAGCGTTGGAAAATCTCAGTTGACCAACTCCAAAATAAACGTACATAGGCCAGCCTCGTAGAGGGGTTTGAACATATTCTCCAAAAGCTTGCTTTCAATCTTCAGGGGTCTCAGCTTCAGGAGATCGTCAGTCGTGTAACTCAAAGTCGACATTGTGTTGAAGTACAATTGCCAGCTAAATTTGGGAAACTTGGTTCAGATCTAAAGTGAATGGCGTCTATGTTAGTATGAGATCGTTGGTGATTGTACATAGAAGAACCAGTGTCAATGGCACTACATGTGGTCATCGTATACTGCTAGTAGTGGGTATTGATGGGCACACAGGACAAGTGAGATATGATGGAGATTAGACTTACTAACGATCGTAAAGTGACTGAGTCGAGTCAGACAACAATAAAATGGGAGAATTTAGTATTGAAAATCGAGAACTTCGATGAGGCAGTGGACGATTCAGTAGTGTTGAAAAAGTAGCCAAAAGAGGCGAATGAAAGTGATATCGAGTTTGTAAATTGTGAAGTCAGTAGAATCCGGGGCTTGTTGCGACAAGTTGAACTGGAGCAGAGAAGGAAAATTAGGACAGAGACAACGGACGAGATCGAACTATTTATACCCGTTTCTGATCTCTCAAAACAAGAGACCTTCAGGGCAATACGGGTACAATGTCCATAAACATTCATGCTACAGAAGCATGGCGAAGCACCTATAGAGAATCATAAGCTCTGTTTTGCACAGATGTTGGGTGGTAAATGCTCTGGGTTGAGATATATTAGTGGGCTTCTTCAGAGGGTTGCCTGCTTTTTACCTGGAAGTAGTTCATCTGGAGGCACATAGATATCCATGGAGTCGTGGCTTGGTCAGCAGGTAATCACGAATGGTTTTGTACCGAGGCTTTTCAGTCCATAAATACCAGCAGTTGGGAAGGTTCGTCTGGCGATATTATTCAGCACATCGTTTGATGACATATCCACTTAAGTTTTACCCTCAAATGTAGGAAAGACCATCAACACAGCTATATCTGAAATATCGTAATTTCTTGGTGATCAGGCACATCAAAGTGGAATTGAAGCAAAATCCAGGGAAGTAACTTGATATCATTGTGAGGTAAATTGACACCATGGTTACCTAGATGAGAAGTGGTAGTCCAAGTGTATTGCCAAATATGGAAAGGCGGCCCGTGTGACCCACTTATTTTCAACAATGGTGTTACAGTGGTTGATGAATTGAAGTTGGTGGGATGCCTTGTAACGAGCCTTCTGAAGGATAAAACTAACTAGCTTACGCAAGCATCTTGTGTTTTGACTTGCAAAACCAACCCCAGTATATAAATACACATTACCGTAAACAGCATATTGCACATTACAAGAATTACTCGCCTAGATCTTTCAAGAAGCCAATTCAAATATTCGCAAATATGACGTGTATACTTGCATCAATACTAGCATGAAGCTCAGGCATTCAACTATTGGATCGCCCATTTCAATTACACTCTAGTCTTTTTTTCCTGGTTTTAGTTGTACTTTGGACAAAGATTAATGTTGGCAATATTAACTACATGCCTACGGAGTTCATTGCGACAACTATCAACAGGCATATTGTCTAGAGGAAATTGAAAGTTACCTAATGAAACTTCCACTACAAAACGACGGAACACATACACTATATAACATGAACACAAATTTGGTGTTGCCACTTCGTGTAACGCAATGTCACCTATGTGTGTGAAGCTTTTTCACTGGACCAATACTATTGTGGAGACTTCCGCTTATCAAGAGACTACAGGTGTTATTAAGCACGTGATAATTAGTTGGTTAACATGTAGACACAGCCCCTTCCTCGCCCAACACAATGTGTGGACATATGGAAATTGGTTTTCCAACAGACATACTAACCAACCAGCTTCTAGTGGGAAGACATACTGCTTTTAATCTAAGCAATGTGCTTACGACGAAAGTCAAAGAGTGACCTCTATCAACATAGTTTGCCTTGACTACTTATACATACGTAAAGTTAGCGATATTGTCTATGTAACAAAAAACATAGAGCCAACCTGGCCCAGCGACCTTAAACTGCTAAGAGGCTATCATCGTGATCTTGATTTGACGGCAAGGTAATCATTGGCTCCTATATGATATGCATAGTTCTTAATGGATTGAGGTCAGATCTAAAAATAGCCAACTAATGATCGTTGAGATTTCTTGATCACAGAGAATATGTCTAGGCGACGTGGGGGTTACTCACAAGGTTGTTGGATAATTTTATCGTTGATAATCCCACCAAATTCTAGAATGCAACCTCCATTTGAATACAGAGCTTTAGATGTTTGATTACAGGGTTGGGGGTGTGATTGTACTTACACAGTCCGATCAGTCCGATACACATACATACAAAAACCTGAGTGAATGTAGGCATTTGAAATATAATGCCTGTGTTAGGAAATGTCTTAGACTAGGTTGACATGGTTGAAATCCTGTTGACGAACTGCAAAACATAACTTCAAGTGACATAATGCGGGGTAACACACTATACCGCTTTTGGAAAATGTGGTGCATTGATTGAATTGGAGAAGTGTGACCAAAGCATTTAGATCGTTTATTTGATGAACAAGACCATGTGTATGATTGACGTGCAGATACACGTATAGTTTTTATCACGCTAACAGTGTGTTTGTGATACACTTTTATCCCGCCAAAATACGATATAGCCAACGACGAGGGCTTTCTACTTATCATTTGTTCAATTGAGATACGACCCACTCATAGTGATTATCAAGCTGAGAAACTCCAATTATGTCCACTCCTCTCAAGCCAGCCTGGGAGAGCCCATCTCATGCTGAGATTCAGGAAGTTCAATTCGATGAATCCGGGTTTCAAACCCGTAGTTTTTCAAAGGTCAATGTGGCTCCGTTTGGCCTCTTTGCCAAATTGACTTGGCCACCATGTACCGAAACTTCGATTCCGGCCTATTCAAGCGTTCAGTTTGAACGAGGTCGCCATTTAAATCTCAACAGTAATCTCATGTACATTAACCATTCATGCGAACCATCACTGGTACGTTGTCCATCCAATGCACCTCGAATTTGAATTAGTGGACAGCCAACTAATAGCTAACAGATTTTCAATGTTTCGTCATTTGAAATAATTGTTGGCCCTAATGGCCTACGAGTCGGTGACGAATTAACAGTGAGTTCGGGAGGAGGTTTGTCATTGATAACGATATCTAATTCGCTTCTTCTATTTTAGTATTTTTACCCGTCCACCGAATGGCACATGGCCCAGCCCTTCGACTGTCTTTGTGGAACTTCTTCGTGCCGTGGCCGTATTTCAGGAGCTAAACACATGGATACTAAGGATCTCGAGGGTGTCTTTCTAAACGGGCACATACACGCCCTTCTCGAACAAAAAAAGGCATTGGATTCTGGCGCCCAGCTACCCCCGAACCATCCTCCAGCCGTGAGCTGCCACAACACCGGAAATGGAGCACGAGGTTGTGTCTATAAATTGCGACAGTACGGCGACGAATCAGCACCAATCATAAGTGTAAAGGATGATGGAATGCCGAAGGACTTTTAAACCACCAACGAGCACACTTAATCCCGACAACGAACGAATATTTGACCGAGGATCAGGTGGTAGAATGATCAAATGTTCTAAAACATGACCTTCAAATTTAACCTTATATTATTCTAGTGTTTATATTTCTATATGCAACATCCGTTTAAGAAATAAATGACAGGTGACTATATCTACTGTTTATCTGCCTTCTTTTCTTCTTCCTTAGTAGCAGGTTTGCTAGTGTCCGCCTTATCGCCAGCCCTCTCTTTCGCTTCGGCCTCGGCCTTGGATGAATCAGAATCTTTGCTATCGCCAATAACCGAACTGACGCTCGAAATCTTATCAGAAATTTTGTCCTCCAGATTATCCCACCAACGGGTGCGTCTCCCATCCTCAGTACCCATACCGTTGGCAAACTTGCTTTCTTCAGCCTCCCAATTGACTCTCTCGACCGTCCGGCGCGCTAAAAACGCACGAGCGAATTTCCAAGCCTCAAGGTCAGCCATATTCCAAGCCTCCAAAGCATTCCGCATCTTGACGTCCTCTGGGTTGGTGGAAGATTTAATTGTGAGTGCGTTCTTGAGAATATCAGACTCAAGGGATGCCCAATCAACGCTTCCGCCCTTCTCCTGATTCTCCTTGGCCTCGGCGATGGCGGCCTGTTTCTGGTCGTATGCCTTCTTGGCGTCCTCATTGGCTTTTTTGGCTTCGGCTGGCGTGGTGCTGTCTCTATGGTGGCCAAATGGAGGGGCAGGGATATCGGTACGCTTCTCTGTCTGTTTGTCCGCAGTAGAGGCCTTTGACGCCTTGGTGTTGTCCCAAGAGTCATGAATGAGCTCCGGGTTTTCAGGAACAGGAGGATTGGCCAATGCGGCCTTTTCAGCATGAGGAATGATAAAACCAAAGTGAGAAAACAAATCGGACGGGGCATCCTTCTCCGCAGATAGCCACAAGGAGTGTGAGGGGGCGTATTCCCCAGCGACTGCCTCCTTAAATCGCATCAACATAGCACCACGAGAAGCAGGTTCGTCAAAGAGCTTTTCAGTGATCTTAACCAACCAAGGATCTCGCGTTTCAAGCTCTTTGAGAAGCCAAACGATATCCATCTTGCGCGTTGCATGAGAGAGTGAGGCGTAAGTATACGGGTGTGGCACCGTACCAATCGAATAAATGGCACTGGAGTTAACCCAACTCTCCGGCGTCGAAAGCTTCATGGGATTTTTGTCGGAGCATGGTGTGCATTTTGGGAGGTTGGGTGGGCAAGATCCACCAGTGATCGGTGAAGATGAGCAAGAAACTAAATCGTTGGCAATAGAAACAGCATTCCGAACAATAAAAGTGGTGTGCTCGGGGGAAGGCTTTAACACCGCAATACCGTCGCTGAAAATATTCTGCCATGTTTGGTGCAGATGGGAGTTGATCAACTGATTAAGCTGCTTCAAACCATCGGCTAAGTTTGACTGCATCGTCTTGTTAACTGCCAGGTACTGTGTTTCGATGACATTGGCATCGTAGTACGCGATGGCCTTGGGTTTCTTGTCCGTGTTGAAGAGACCACCAGGTACAACCTTGAATATATCATTGGTTTGGCTGATTTGGTTACTCTCTAGTACAGCACGAATTGCCTTGTTCAAGTCTTCCTGACCACCAACCAAAAAACCACTATCCAAGCCACTGTATCTGGTCAGTTGAGAATACTGCCCGCGGCGCAAATAAACTAGTAACGGATCTTCAACTCTTCCCATTGGCAACAGAGTGTACTCCGCCAAAATACCACCGCCAATAGATTCCCAGGCCAACCAGCGCATCAGCTCAGATTTGATAGTAGCATCAATCTCAACGTGTTGCAGCTGTTGGAACAATGGGTTACTAGTAGCCTCGGCCGAACTCAAAATTATCGGCAAAAATCCCTTCGACCACCAGGCCCGACGCCATGTAAGCAGAAGAATGCTTTCCGCATCTTGGACAGAGGCATCCTTTTTAGCAGTATGATCGTAGTAGCAGTAAATCGGCGGTCTAGTCTTAAGCGGAGGCAAAAGGGAGCGATCTTCATCTAGTGTCAAGGTGGAAGAGAACGGAACAAGCCACTTCCAATCAGCCCACCAAGAAGACTCGCCATCCGTATCATTCTTCTGGCGCGGTGGAGCGTGAGTCGGAGCCTTGAAAGGGTTGAGCGCGTTGCCGACATCGTGCAGATTGGGAACGCTTGGGAGGTTAGGGACGCTCGGGAGACTAAATTCGTGGTCGCCGAGCTTGAAGGTGTCGTGAGTGGCGGGTTTATCGCCGTCGACATTCGCTGCGGGGTCTGGGAGGGCCTCTGGTGGCACAGCGATAAATATGGAGAATAGTATAAAAATGACGATGCCAGTGAGGATCAGAGGCAGACGCTTCGTCCCCATGCGTGGAAGGGGGAGGCCAAAGAGGCCTAAGACAGCGGGCATGATGACACGGAGTTTTCGGGTGTTTGTATGTGTGTACTTCGTAAATATCGAGAGGTCGTAGATAGGCTATGTTTTCAGATGGGTGCTTCCGGAAGCGAGTATCGATTTACGGGTGTCGTCGATCAATTATCGGCGCCATGCATGGAATTTATCAGTAACACGACATTAGCGCAAAAAATGGTTGTGGGGGCTGCCAACGTGATATGCGCGCCGGCTTTGAATATACCTATATGTATGAAGGTATGAAGATATTCACAGGAAAACAATACACCTATCTCAAGCACCTCCGTTGGTTGTTTGATTAGGCGCAACTTTCTATATGCGGGCACGAACCAGCGGTGGCCCCTGACTCGGTTGGTAGGATTCGCTCAAAATTCCGCCAACAAGAAAAAGCAAGTTCATTAGTCTAGCTAGTCCGCTCAGACATTTGAAGTGAAATGACTTAATGGCAGCTGACGACAACTCTGACAGGCTCATGCGATAGCTACGTTCGTGATGATTTTGTATTCAGTAAAAAAGTATTATATTAAGATATTAATGCCCACCAATGTCCTAAATTTTGACATCTGGATACTTGCAGGAAAACATCCCCAGTGCCTTAATGGGGAAAACGAACTTGTAGTTAGGGTACGAAATCATGCAGCTCTTGTTGAAGACGCCCTCGATGTTCTCCTGCAGCCATTCACCATTTGGCTGTTGGCGATCGATGAGAAACTTGACTCCCCTCTTGAGGTCTTCGACGTGAGGGTAGTCAGCTTCCATCAAGGCAATGAGAGCCCAAGCCGTCTGCACGACCTGTGACCCATTTTGGTGGTCCAGATACGTCATAGTTTCGGAACCCTGTTTGAAATATTCAGTTAGTAGTTATCTCAATATCAAAAAGCTTTACAACTGACCTTGTAGCTCTCCGACCATCCACCGTCTTCTCTCTGCTTGGAGATAAGGAAATCACACGCCCTCTTGGAGTCGTCGCTAGTCGAGTAGGTTTCCCCGTTATGGGCTAAACTCTCAGTAGCAAACATGGCTGCATAAGTGAAGCAGATACCCCAGCTTCCGTACCAGCTACCGTCAGGACGCTGTGCCTTTTTAATCCATTGGACTGCTCCACTAACAAATTTCTTGATATCCTCCTTTCTGTAGTCAGGGTAGTACTTCTGGAAAAGCGACAGGGCGGTCACACATGCAGTAGTACACTCGGGATAGTCATACTCCACCATGATGTTGCCAAAAACCTCAGCAGCATTAAGAGCCTCCAACTTTTTGGAGCCACGTCGGAGCTCATATGAGCCACACCCACCAGTAGCATTCTGGTACACAAGAATCGTGTCAATGGCATCTTTAATACGCTGGTCATCAAGTAGCTTAGGGTAGCCTTCCGAGTTTTGCAGGAGTAGCACAGACTTGATGCATTCCGATACACAATCACTAACAACATAACCCTGGACTTTGTTGCTGAAGGGCCAACCACCCCGCCGCTGTTGGCGGTAATACTTCTCTTGGTTGGGGCAGTCCTCGCGAATTTGTTGCTTATCAAGGAAATCCAAGGCCTTGAGTAGCATAGGCTTCCAACGGGGGTCTTGATCTAATCCAGCAGCGACAATGGCTTGAATAGCAAACGCAGTGTCCCAGCATTGAACACCGTTGGTACCATTGACGAGCATGCCCTCATTGTTCATCCAGATGCAGTCCTCTAGACGTTCAATATGACGGCGAACAGTGTAGGATCCCGGACCATCACGAATGTAACAAACAAGCGTGTTCATAGGCGCACTCACGGGAGCCAGATCAGCAAAGTCGGTGTTCGCATCCTCAACATCCACCAGTTCACTGACCCAAGCTTCCGCGCGCTGCTTAATGAAGTCGAAGCGCAAGTAAGGATTGTAGACTTTAACAAGAAACCAATTAGCCGTGTTGAGAAGCCATGTCTTTGGGTGGTAGTTGTCTGTAGGCGCAATACTGTTTCTGTGCCCACCCCAATTAATTTGATCGTAGGGCTCAGTGAAAAGTTCATTCTTTAAACTGTTGATAACGTCCGTAGGCTCGCATTGCCATTTTTGGGAGTAAATGTATGACATAGGTAGAAACACCTGCCGAATGTGAATCCACCATCTCCATGGAGAAATTGGCAAGAAATCGGGAAGAAGCCAAATCTCAGGGGGGACGGGGTTGACAAGATCCCAAGTAGCAATACCCAGCACGGCAAGCCAGAATTTGGCCCAGTGGGGGGAGTGAACAGCTCCGCCATATTTGTGAAGTAACGCTCTCGCGCGTACCATCTCCGGCACATCTGGCTCCATACCTAATAGACGCAATGCGACATAGTTCATAGTGATCCCGAAAACGGAGCTTTCTCCTTCAATATGCAATCCCCATCCGCCATCCTTGGGGTCTATACGCGCGAAGAGATAGTTCCGCATTTCCGTAGCATATTCATCGGGAATACGCGTCTTGGTAACATACCAACAAATGACGATACCTGGGAGGAGGAACATCGGCCCTCCGTACTCACAGCCCCAATTACCAGGTGGCAGCTGCAGCTTTTCAAAAAAGTCTAAGCCATTCCGGGCAGCATCAAGAGTGGTTTCTGGCTTGGGGAGATCAGGAAGATCCTAAACGTTGTGTTAGTGCCTAAAATGTACTCTGTGAGATTCTCAGCAAGCCTACCAACGGCAATCCAAGATACCACTTGTCTGCAATAGACTGTGGCCACTCATTTATCTCGGCGTCATCTTTAAGATAATGCCAAGTATGTGTACCCTCATCGTCTTTCATACGCCAACGAGTGGCATCAGTCTTGCGACCTAAGCGGGGCCTTTTGGGCCATTCTTGCTGTGCAATAGCATCTGCGACCCTTTTGCGAGAGATAGAATCCATGCCGTGAGAGTTTGAATGGCGTATCACGGTCAATCACCGGTCTACTGAATTAGCCACGTTTATAAAAGATTAATGCGTGTTATGTACCTTGTTTAACAGCGGATAGGGATAATAACACCACCTACCATGTGATTATGGACCTTGAAGCTTCGAAATAACCCTTATGCATAAATCCTCCGGACGCCACCGGTGATCAGCGTGGCTGGTTAGGGCTTCGGTGGCGTATGATCTTTCCAAGTTGGCATGAGACTTCTACAAAGAGCAAGCCTCTTGATTTTCACGTCAACTCAATGACGGCCAGTAATCTCTGGAAGCACAACCTTTTTCATCCAATTTCACCATTTGAAACCATAGCAAGACAGTGCTTTTCAATTTTCTCGTGTTTACCAAAGAATGCCCATTGACCCCAACCCTACCAATTCTTATACCAGACTTCAGGTCCTGGCGAAGATTGAACGTTTTTTTGAGCAGATCGTAGTTCAACAGTTAATCCGATCTACTGATGGGCTTTCATTACAATACAGTAATCCTAATATACACCGCCATGGTGCTAGTACTACACACTTCCCACATAGGCATACACACTTCGGTAAGTTACCATGATACTCAGGAATCCACTTGACTAATATATTCATAGCACGCTTTTTGTATGTGTTAAAGACAGCACATTCGGCTGTGAAAACAGGAACAATCGTCACCAAGAGGTAAAATATGCTGCTCTGTATTTAAACCAATTACTTACCGGAATGTTTCTTAGGAGTATATACTATGAAATGCCCGCACTTTTTGGCACTCAAAGGTCTGTAGATTCCATTGTAGATGCTCTCGCATTGACATTGAAGGTGAGCCGGCACGACCTTGGCATTGTAAGTTGATATATGTATAACAACATTTGGAAGGAATCACAAATATGCTAATAACATAATTAGGTAGCGGCTGGTAAAGGAATTGCAGTTGGCGATATTACTGTTCAGTTAGGTGATGATGATATACTTGACCTATCTCATAGTCGCACGGTACAGGATCAAACTAATACGCAATATGACCGAAAAACTGACAAGAAATAGGGGAGCTTAATTCCGCATGTACGCGATATCTCAGACTTCGATTTCCAGAACATTGGATAGATTCTTGTTATAGAAAAAGAAGTGAGTGTTGCCTTACCGAGTTAAACTTGGTGCTGACATTTTGATAGGCCACATTTCGAACGCTAGCGGAAGGCCAGTACTGGAGAAATTCGGCAGCAGGGCCTGGTGTCATAATAACGGTAATATTTACTCTCTATCGATCAACGGGAATATTACTGACCTCCAGTAGGGGAAGGGCTATCCCGATCTGTCAACCAGACAGTTTCTTAATCGTCTCCACAAAGCCCGGCCAGAAATTCCAATGTTTGCACTCACCGATTACGATCCAGATGGAGCACATATATTCCATTGCTATCATGCCGGATCTGAGAATCTCTCCCATGAAAAAAATGTCACTTTGCCAAACCTTCGCTGGCTGGGATTATCCCTCAAAGACATGCAAACCTTGGTTGAACCTGATCCGTCAACTAAAATAGTCAAGAGCTCCCGTCTTCTTGATAATAAGTTAAAATCGATGTCTCTTCGTGATAGAGCATGTGCGATGTCCATGTTGGACCGTATCTGTAATCCAAGGAATGGCGTCCGAAGCACGGATTTTGTGCGTAAGCTCCAGGCAATGATGTTCCTTGGTATGAAAGCTGAAATTCAAGTACTCAATGAAGCTGGGAGTATAGCAGGTTGGCTTGATCGTGCGCTCTGTGGCGAAGCCGAGTTCGACGAAAAATTCCAAAGCCAGACGTTTTGGCTTTGATCTGATCTTTGGTAGCAGACCTATATTAGGAAAGTGGGGCCAATCCGTTGACATTTGCCCGAATTGGATGCATTAATTTGATTGGCTGGCGATAATTATTTTTTCCTTAATCTTTAAACCCTTGTGAAAATCCCCCACCAAATCTTGACGACAACGGTTGCGATCGGTACATCCCGTGATTTGAGATATCTGTGATCAGCTTTTTAAAATCTCATTTTAACATCAACTCATATCTGAAATAATGGCGCCTACTTTAAACGAGGAAGAGATTGACGATCTCGTCTACCTTGCCCGCACCGGTGAACAGGCCGAGCTCAATGAGATACTCACGGCTCTTTCTACCCGGGAAAATGTTTCGCAGGCCGAGATAATCATTGCCGCTAAGGATTCTTCCAAGGCCACCTGCCTACACATGGCCTCCGGCAACGGTCATATTGGTGGGTTATAATTAACACACAATTATGTGGAATAACTAACAACTCCTTAGAAACTGTCAAGTCTATTCTCAATGCCTTTGAGTCACGGCCAGAAGAGGAGAAGAAGACTTACCTCAATGCCGCCAACGAGTTTGGCAACACTGGTCTTCACTGGGCTGCCATGAGTGGTCATCTCGAGACTGTCAAGCTGCTCCTGGGGGCCGGTGCCGACCCAGTTGCGACCAACGAAAAGGACTACATGCCTCTGGACCTTGCCAACTTACACGGTCAACTGGAGGTTGTGCAGTTTTTCATGAAGGAGGCTGGTGATGTCGAGAGCGGCAACGATGCGGGCTTGGAAGGTGCGACCAAGTCTGTCACACTGGAGACTTTGGAGAAGAGCAACGAAGAGAAGGCTGCTAAGGAGAAAGAGGCGGAGACCGAATCATAAATTGTGCCTTTATGATTGGTTTAGAGGTAATGATATAACAGGATACCATTGGGTTTGCATTGGGATAGATTAAAATTGGAGTTATTCACTTGGTGAAACAAAATTAAAGTTTTGGACATCGGACTCGCGTATCTGTACACCGTCCCGCTAATCATCTTGTGAAATCTCGACATGCCAACGTTGATTTATGTTGTACGGAGTGTACATATAGTTCCTCCATATTCGGGTTCTCATCCTCCCGACGCGCTACGGCGATTAAGGGAGGCGCGTGTAGGAATGTACATGAAAGATAAAAGGGCGAAGCGGTTCCATCGGAATCTGCAGGGTGGTGATTCGACGGAGTTGGTTGATTAAAGCTGTGGTTATCCCGTGAAGTCTGTGTGTTAATATATGGTTCGTGCCACCAGTTTGTGGATGATAGGATTTCGAGGGGGATTTCGTCCCTGACATGGAGACAACTGGAATAGTTTTGTCGTATGTATGTAGGTGTTCAGACGTTGTGGTCGATGGTATGTAGAGAAATCATGTTAATGCAGTGCATTGGTCGATATGTTAGGGGTTATAACACTATGGACCGTTTATTAGAGACATATAGAGCCATGCCTTGTGATACATCTTTCAGCCTAGTGGCTATAAAAGGACACCCTTACTTGGTTTTTTCCTTCTATCCCGATTGTATTGAGTCAACCACCTGAACGAAAAACACCTAAAACAAAGGGCAAAAACAGGGGACCCGTCCATCTCACAAATCGGCTATTTCCATGGCATTCTGCTTCAGACAACAGAGATGTCCCTGGGTGGCAAAAATGTTGGATCAAGGGAAGAGGTATCTTTTGCCGAAACAATGTGAAGGGGTGTTTCTCTATTAACTCTGAGATAATTAACGAGCGGAAGTGTTTTGTTGGGCAAGGGAAGGTAAGAAAGTATCGAATTTTCTCTTTTTGTTCAACGTCGTGTCTCACGGTGGACAGTTGGCAGTGGCTAAAGTCAAAAAGACTTTTCTCTCACCGTTGGCCTGTGTACGTTTTTGTGGTATATGCATGTTTTGTGTACATATGTGTGTATGTACATTTATGTGTGAGCATACGTTCACACATCCCTCAAACTCTTCGCTTTACTAGTTGGGTAATCGAGTTCAGCACAGATGATTGAGCCTATTCCGCGCATTCGATAGGATTCAGCGGCCCCACGCATGCACGGAAATTAGATCGAGCTGGAACGTGTTGGTAGGTTGAACCAGCTTTTTGGGGTCAAAATCTCCAATTGATGTCTTTTTTCTACTTTTTTCCGGACGTTCTTTTCTGTGGTACATGTGTACTTGTCCTGTTCAGTTTTCTTTGTGGGGTAGTCATTGTGTCGGAGTCCGCTCAGTTGCTGGTAATATGCACTGAGGGTGAGGGGAAATAGAAAGGTGGGGGTTCCTGTCATTTGACCTGCGTGTGCACAACGAGGGTGTTTACATTGCTTTCATGGCGGCACTTATTGACCGAATATAAGATGACCTGCCATCTCAGCTACTATCACATCAGTTTGTTTGACACAAACAAAATACCTCGCCGACCACCAGTTAGCCAACGCCCTCAAAAATTGCTTTATATCCTACACCCAATCTATGTTGTACTTCCAGCGACCTTGCGACGCCAACCCCCGCACTATATTTTCAGGTACCAATTCGTACCGCGGCCTCTGCCCTCCCGCATTCGGCCGTGGCAGACGGCAAATATGGAGCCCTCGCGATCATTGGCCTGTTCGGTCAACACCTGCAGCCAGAGGCTGGCAGGCCGCATTGCATATCCCTCCCTCCCAGACAATGCAGAACCGTGTATCAGTCAAACTCACCGTTACATCCGTCCATCGTTTCGGGCAAGGCCATGGGTGAAAGGGTGGGTGGTTCTCCCCCGAACCCCCGACCTTGCGTTACTTTTCTCAGTGTGACTGTGACTTGATGGTGCATAACCAAGAAGAAATATAGGATGTGATGGGAGTGGTTGCTTTTCTAAAGTTCCTACTAGGGTTGGAATTTTGTAAATTCAAGTCGGTCGAGTGGTCCGATTAGTCTTCTGATTATTTAGTGTGACCAAAACTATGGGAACGACAGTACACGTTGGTTCATACAGTTCATCACTCATTTACAAATGAGAAATCTCACTGAGGATGGAGTATACTTGCTACAATCACATATGTATATGTACAACATGGTACCTTTAGTGACAGTATAACTGGGAAGTTGAATTGACATGCAATAGGAATGTAACGCCGTCTGAATTCTTTCGGTACCAGAATTCGTTAGGTGCCATGCAGTCAGTAACAGCTTTTCGTGTGTTTGGAAGTCGCCTACACGTTGTCAAATTTGAAAGACA
Source organism: Huntiella bhutanensis (assembly GCA_002018275.1). Lineage (NCBI taxonomy): Eukaryota > Fungi > Ascomycota > Sordariomycetes > Microascales > Ceratocystidaceae > Huntiella > Huntiella bhutanensis. The sequence goes on from MJMS01000017.1 coordinate 259,606, forward strand.
TTCGGGGTTTTTGTGGGCAAACCATTAACCTCCATCGAATACTATCTCATATTTGAGTCTTCTATACTATGCCACCGTAAGATCTATCCACAGTAGACACTTGGTGGGCAAATGACCTGTGCTATACAACGATATATTCTGCTAATGAGTCAGCTTGGCATTTGAAGCCCTGAGAATGATGTGTTTGAACTGAACTAGCTATCGTGTCTTAGTATCTCATTTCTCGAGTTGGGGTTCGAATGGGGGTCATAGTGTGGGTTGTGTTACAACATTCTCTGATAAATTGGTGCTTATGATCTAGGGGGTGGGGGGTTGATGCGGACTTTTTAACTATTCGTATTCCCGATTGTATTATGCGTGTCCGAGATTATTTATGTATGTCAGGCTCGTCGTCACAATCACACTGTTGGCATGTCAGGGTTAATCGAATGTGTTTAAGATCGTTTTCTCTTAGCTATACCATTGTTCGACTCCTTCACTTTGATCAAGGATCCACCCCAAGCTTGTCTTTGTCAGCTGTATATACCAACATCTATACAAGAGGAGCGAAATATACACCATCATTATAACGCTCCAATACGGAAGAACTCCGGGCTCAAGAGCCCAATGTATGACTTAGGGCTATTTAGCATGTAACCTTGTCCTACCAACAAAGGATTGCCCAGCATATACTCTCGGTCACCAGCCACTAATAATATCGTCATTATTGATAGAAATGCGTTGTCAAAATCCACATCTCGTCTCAAAAGAGATGTTTAAGCATGACAATGATATATGAACCCCAAAAATCAAGGTTTTTTTTGGACTTTTACTTATGTACATGTCTATGACGACGTTCATGTTTGGAGTTGCCATGATGTGCCACGGACCGCCGGATCTCATCTTCCCTGTTCCGAGCGCACAACACATATTGTATGACCCACGATCGGCAAATCCACATTTTGGGTGTACTTTATTAGAAACCCATAAGAGACGACCATTGTAGCAAAAAACCCCTAATTTTCATTTTTAAAATATGTCTTCAAGAGCTCTATCAGTTTCGCAAGACTCATGTTAGAAACATCATGATTTAATTTCTCTACTCTGACTGACTCTACAAACTCCCAAAGATTACCCTTTGTCCACACCCACTCACTTATCATTTCTCCCTAGTACCATGCGCCTGCATGCCGACCCGCATACCTCACCTGCGCTTTTTGCCAGCTCACTGACAGACCATGCTGATGTATGTATCTCCAAATGACGTCTAGGAATCCTTTCAAAATGGGCGAGATCGGGGCTAGAGGTGTCGCGGCACATTGGATTCCGCAGATCGTGGTCTTGTCTATACTGCATACAAATATATCATGTTCCTTTGACTCTGTAAGGACGGGTTCTTAGCGAGGGATTCTGGATTGATGTAGGCGTGAAAATATATTTCAAAATGTATGTATGTACAACTGCAGCAGATTGAAAATGCCCACATCGATTCGGCACAAATCTCGGAATGTTGCCGTTCCGGGACTACGCTCCGACAGGTTTAATATGCATACATCGTCCAAGCCATCACACAGGCCTCAGCAGCCGCAGTTCCCCTCCTGTTCTCCCCAGTCGCACTGTTTTTTCCTCCGGTCAATGTCTATTTTCAGCACGTTTTAGGAGATGCAAAACCGCCGCTGTCCCGCTATGCATTCAGCCGAATTTTACCAGGTTGAACTCGCGTATGCATGTACGGATTCATGTGTAGCATGCGCAATGTATGCGTGGATGGGAGGTGCTCCTGCATATGTCCATATATACAACAAACTCCGTCCCGAATATTCTCCGGCTTGTGTGTGCGTTGTTCAATAGTGCCATCATGTGTTAGGCTGCATTATGTGTGGAGGGGTTGAGCCCTAATACTAGCTTCGGTTGTGTATGTGCCAATATCACACGTCACACTGTTGAGATTACGTCGGTTGAGTCCTGAAGGTAGTATTGCGAGTTTTCCTTGCGGTTTTATGGTCAAAGTATTGATTAGGATGACGGCCATGCTGTATAGGATTGTGTCAAATTTTTTATTCCAATATTAGAAATGTTAGTAGTCGGTGCAAATAAGGGTGTGTGTGCGAGAAGAATTCAATTAACAGCTCGAGCTATGTAGCTTACTAGTTCTGTTTCAGGCAGGTAGTCTCATCACATGCATGGTTAAAATCCACTGTAGTACAAGTTCTACCCTCTATCGTTTTTGGTGTGTGAAAGTGAATACTACCATATAGCTTCTCGGTGTACATTTGTGGTTTGAAGGCGCAGCTTCGCTTGTTCATCTATTACATTTTACCATACAAGCTGTACGTACTACACGGTTGCCAATATATACAGGCTATATCGGGCTCTTCCGCCAGAGAAATTCCACAGCCAATTCAAAAGCCCACCAAACTCACAAGCCCAAGTCTGGATATCAAAGTATTGCCTGAGCGCTATCTTGTACAACCAAGACGAGGGTGCCTTGTACGGAAGGGGTGGAAGGAGGCGGGGCGGAGTCCCCTATAACAATGAATTTTGGGCATCCAAACCTAAACTAAAAAGGTTGCCACAAAGTCGACTGGGCTGAGTGAAATTGGTCTTCAGTAATAATGATACTTCATTATCCTATTGATGCCCCAGTTTTAGGTTTGACCGTTCTTCATAGTTGAGCGGAAAGCGGTGTCATGAACTATTCCCGGCCATATGAACCCCATATAGATGTACCTACGAACATATACGCGTGTAAACAACCCAAAAGACACAAGTTTTTGTTTCGTCGTTACGCTCAGTCTTTCATTGTTGATCTGGCGCTATGAGACCCTCCAAACTCACCCGACCAATCTTATGAAACCATTTGTATGCAGCTACTTGTCACCGCCTTTCTAACCATGAGTGCACTAGCCATCCTACAAACATGTTCAGACTTCTAGATTTCGTCATGTTGCTCCCATGGAGGTACTGTCGGTGGGACGGGAGAACAGCTTGGGCTAGCTGTTGGTCTAGAAAATTCACCCATGTTCGGCGCGAACAAGTCAACATGTTGTATGCGCATGTGCACCTATAGGTTACCTTGAACGCGAACTCATACTTAACAATCCACATAATAGTTGTAATGGTCGGTATAGTTAGTGTACATCGACATAGAGTGTATCGGCCGTGTCCGGTGGCCTCCGCCCTAATATCAAATACCGGCCTTGTGTGTTTGTTTTAGTGTGCATAAATGCAGCAAAAGTCGCAAGTATTTAGCTGCAATGGAGCCTTACAAAGGCGATAGGCAGATTCTAGAATTCAAACACACAAGCGAACATACGTCTAGAATTATGGCGGTGTCAGCCACGGGCAATATATGGCCTCATTGAGGCGATAGTCGGACCTTTTAGGAAGGGCGCTCGCTGCAACTAAGTGGGCACAGTATATACCAGTTGGCCTCTGTGAGTTTTGTCGGGTCGGTATATTCACACCCTATACAATATGGCAGCCGTCAAGTCGCATCTGTGGGCGAAAAAAAAAAACAGAAAGGGGGGCAGAGACATCGCCCGGAGCCAGGCAGGTGGACTCGGGCTGCTTTTGTGATAGTTTAACTTCAATGATTGCCCCAAGCGGGCCATCCATGATGTCATTGACCCATAGGCGCGCGGTGGCCTGGAGCTAAGTTCCTGTGGGCTCTTTGCTCTCCCGTCTGCCATAACAAGGGATATAAATCAAAATCCCGTCCGCGAGGAATTCCATATGTATCTTGATAATCATAAAAGTCCCAGTCGATCAGGTCTAGACACAATTGCTGCTCCCATTGCCGCCCTGAGCTGAACCAATTTACGACATGGAAAAGCAAGTTTATACCGCGCGACCAATGAAATTCCAAAAGGCCACGATCCTAAATACCACCTGCGGGCGACTTATGCATACGCTTATGCACATGGCAGTAGGAAACATTGGATGCGTGGGTACAAAAAAAAGTATGAAAAAGGCGGAGTAACGGGTCATTATCGAAATGGGCCTTACCGCCTTCTTGGTTGGTCACAGCCAAAAAATCAAACAGGAAAAAAGAAACCTTGTTTTAGCCGGAAATACGACGATGACCGCCTTCTTCATTGAAAGTGCAAAAATGATATGGTCCTTGACGGGTTCCCGCTGTCAAGGCTCGGCAGACATGTGCTTTAAAGACAGTCATGCTTTTTTTACTGCGTGTGTGGTTCAGCGGGCATTGATGGCGAGAGAAAATGGTGAGAGGGGTACATACATACATGTATGTATATAACGAATACGCTAGGTTCCCGGGCAGGAAGCGTGATAGGTCTGAGGTCCTTCCTTTGATGTCACAGATATATAGGCAACTCTAAGCTCATGGTGATGCAACAACGATGTTTTGGGAACTCCGAGCCTGTACAGCTTTATTTGCATTTTTCTGTGGTATTTTATTCTTGGTTTCGTCTGATCAGACCCTTGGGGCCCAACTTGTAGAAACGCCTTAGTGGCTGCACGGGTGGCTTTCTCCCTAAAATGTGTTATGCAGGTCATAAAACCAGGTCTCCATTGCCGGTTGACAGCTTCAACTTCGGACGCTTGAGAAAAGTGATGATAGAGGCAACTACAGTACTACTGGAGTTCGAGGATGTCTAAGTGGGATAACACTCACTCCACTATTGGTCATTTCTCCAAGCGAGAAAATCTTGATATGGTGACAGCGTCGCATCACCTATAACATGGCTGTTATGTCTCATGTACCTACTACAAAACAAAGAACCTACATAGACTAAAAGCGCTCGATTACATCAAATCAGGGACAAAACTGCAGGTCAGGGACGAGCAACCAAGGGCTAGACGTCCGTTTTTGGAGTTTCTATATATGTCTTGAAAGTACGGTGAAGACTTTGGTTGAACCTCCCAAGCCATAATGGTACCTGCGGGAACCCGAGTGAATGGAGGGGTGTGCCAGCGGCGGGTAGGGCATCACCGATACTCTGGGTAGTAATGGTTGAGAGGCCAATTGTGATACTTGCTAGAAAAACGCCATGTTGCACCACGGAATTATATTGAAAGACTGTAGGTGGTAAGTGATTCGTGACCTCCGGAGAGGTTTCATGCTGCTTTTAGAGAGAGAGCGAGAGAAAGAGAGACAGTGTGGGTCAGGAGCAAAATTATTTGAAAATAATATATCCATTTATCTAACAATTATTGATTACTCACTGTAACCAATGTAATCCTAAAAGAAACAAAAACAAGATAGACCAATCTATAAGACAAACGCCAACACGGAAAACAAGTAGTAAGATCTCTAAAAGGTGATCTCTACTATAACAATAAAAACAAAAAGACCTGGCAAAACTATAGCACAAGCTTGTCTCCCCAAGGGAGTAACAGAAAGACTCCTATGACCCGCCCTTTGCCCAAGTGGTTCATAAAAGGGGTGTGATATCGCAAACAAACAGCAGAATAAAAAACAAGATAGGAAAAGAAATCTTCCCAGAAGATGACAGGTGCAATAGCTACTGGGAAGCTTCGGACGCAACAATGGTCATCGATAAAATAGGGCTAGGGCAGGTCGGTTGGAAATTTATGAAAGAAAAAATGAAGCTGGGTGGCAGTGAGCCAGAAAGTGTATAGCGTGGCCATCCAGAAAGATTGTGGCCGGAAGGGGGTATTAAATTTGTAAAATGTGAAGGGGGAAATAATCGAATCGAAAATGGCATCTATCCCACCAGGGAAGAGAAGATAGTTCGTTTTGGTGTGGCGCGAGTGAGGCGACATGTAGTGGGGCCAGGACGCATCGTGAGAACAATGGACATAGTGTCCTGGCGTAAAAGTGTAAGAGTGTTGTGATGACGTGCCCTGATGGCATTTAAAAATGGGCGCTTTTTCGGTGGATGCAAGGACTGTTTCCTAATTTACGATCCAGTAGACTTTTTTGGGCATGTCTCTTGATGCAGAGAGTACGAGGGGTGGAAGAGAAACTACGCTCAATATGGCCGGATACGGACCGGGCACCGCGCCATAATGAGAATAAACAAGACGTGGATCGTTGACATCAAGTTTCACTGGGATTAAAGCCAATGACATATTAGATGACAAGCTCGTCGCACATGTCGGAGGGGTTGAAACCGGGAGTCGGCGGCGGGGGCTTGGGGACACCAGTGGTATCATACGCTCCACGGCCCATAACAACGGGGCATTTGGAAGACTCAGGGGCGATCATGTTTGCGGGTAATGAGTGGCGATAGAGAATGAAAGATAAACAAATAACAAGCGATCTGCCGTGGTGTTAGTGTTGCACAGAAGAGGGCTGGCAGCACAAGAGTTGAAGCTTACTGAAGGCTCAAACAAGGTCTATAAGTGACCCAAGAGGCAGCAGAGTAAGGTGAAGTGTATAACGTAGGAAGGAGCTGTACTGTCGAGACTTGGCGATCGACGGGGTTATGTGCAGAAAATTTGGGGTGGGGATTGCAAGAATAAATAATCAGCAACAAGATGCTAGACAAAGGGACTGTTTATAACTGGGTCCGGTGTAAAAAAGTGCGTGAAAATATGTTGTCTATTTCTATCCTTTGTGAAAAGAAAGAATGTAGAAACAAGTATTGAGGCGATGAATGCTCTGAGCGATAGATGTAAGGTAAGGTGTGTTAAAGAGAGAAAGAAAGTTGAGTGTGCTTTGTATAGGACTGGTCCGGTAGCAAAAGAGGAGAGAAAAATATGCGTGTTTATGTACTCTAAAAAGGGCAACGAAGTTAAGAGGCGTAAGGAGATATTAGACGCGATGTGGAAGATGTGTTGATGATGGAGACAAGAATATCCAGTTCAGATTTCAACGAGGAGGAGCGACCAACTTATTATACGGACAAGATTGTATCTTTTCTGTGCACTCCTTTTTAAACTCCACGACCAAATATTTTATTGATATTTATTCAATGTGTATATGACCTTACCTAGTTTTCCCAAAAGCGTTAATAAACAGTTGCAAGGGGTGGGGTGTCATTAAATGGGGGTGTGTGTTTTCTTAACATATAACCCATTGCCCAAGGCTAATAACCATGCCGTCGAACATTGTGTGAAGAAAGAGACCCGTCTTGCTTTGTTATTTGTATAGACAGACTAGCAAGGACAATAAAAACAGGATCAAATGTTCAAGAGTCATGATATATACAGAAATACATACACACAAACCCCAAAATACAGAAACAGAAAAGGCCAAAGATGAAAGAAAAAAAAAACAGTCAGTCACTTGTCACTGGTGAATGTCTCCTTTGTCATGTGTGTATCTATGTGCTATTTTACTTCACCCAATCTTTAAAAATGACAAAGGCCTAACTTGTTGGTTTCCCTAGAATAAGCCACCTTTTTTGAACTTGTCATTTATGTCAATTGAAAATGTAGGCTCTACCAAAACCAGGCCGACTGTCCTACATCTCCTCCCTTCCCTCAAGCTAGGCCTATGGTGTCACAAGGCAAGGTTAATACACGCCGTCATTCACATAAGTTTCGTACAAGAAGGAAGGCAAGCCCACATTTACAATCAAATCCACGGTAAATCAGAAAATCCAACTACTCTGTCCCGCGTGTTCATTGTAGTTGCACATCCTTATGTATGTTGCTCCCATAGACCGTCTTGTTTTCCCCACCGAGACCCTCAATTACATGCCTGAATATAACCAAATGTTCCCGCCTCATCGGAAGCCCCGTACCACCAACATATCGCCTAGAGACACGTCCATGGCCAACTAGAACACATAATACCAGTGATACATGTATCAAAGCAAGCAACCCATTCATTCTCTTAGAACCCAAGAAATTCGACCCTATTCACGCCCTATATCTGGTCACCCAACTTACTCTCGTGGCAATGTCTACACCCTCCGACCATATATGTCTACCCCCTCTTTGCCTAAGCCGCCAGCACTTCACATCAACGCAAAGGCCTTCTCTATGTCCCTTCTCCGCTATGTCTATCCCGCCAAGTGGCAGAATCCCCACCCATTCTCCTCCACCGGCAAACAGGATCGTGTTTCCCGTGGCATCTAACCGAACGCCCTCTACCATGTACCTAGCTGTCAAGAAACACAGGTCCGATCTCACCGCCGCACAGGGCCCACCTCCTTCTGGCGTGCAGATTCATGGTATTTGCTAGTCCTACGTACATATGTACATACATATGTATGTATGTACCTTAGTTGACTGGTCATTGTACTGGTATCAAGGTCTGATTTGGGTGAGGCGTAGCCGCACAGAACACACAAAGAGGACCAAAAAAGCACAAGGCGGTCACAAAGCCCTACTATCAAAACTTTCTATGGACTTATTTTGCCGGACTCTGTGGATCTTAGGCGTTTACTTTACCCTGATTTGTCCCCTAGTTTTATATTCTTTGCCGTTGGTGCTGTCCTAGCTTCCACTTGCCAGAAGATGTCTTTGACAGTTTAGTCGGGCCCATTTCGGTCGTGTTATCCAGGGCTTCACCTCCGAGTGAACAAATCAACAGCTTGTCGTGGCGCTTTTGTGTCGACTGCCGTGATGCATATGTATGAGGGTCAAAGGCGCGTACATAACCGACCGTGCTATAAACATGCATCGCCATGTCCGGATATACAGTCGCATAGTCTTTTGAGCCAGGGACTGTGGCGATGTAGGACAATGTGCAAGCAATCGGAGCAAAAACGCTAGTGCATTTCTCTTCTCATACTTCCAGAACATCTTTAGAATGTAATTGCGCCAATGTTTAGGATGTCTTGGGCGTAGCTGGGCTTAGTTACAGCGTGTCTAGTGTCACACACTCGCGCGCTAAGACTCAGGAACACTCACAACTCATTACATAGATACTATCTCTTTTCAGAGGTATTCCTCTACCAATCCATACTAGAACACGTTAGAAAACCAAAACATATTGTCTATTTTCTGAGGTGGCCAATGGTGAGACTTGGGACGGACCCCTTCTGTCTGGTCTAGGAACGGACTCCAGGCGACTGGAAACCCCCGTGTATCAAACCCACCCACGTCCATGGGGCATTTGGTCCATTCTAACCATGCTATTTTCGGGACTTGTTCACAGGGCCCTGGACCCGGAATGGGCCATCCTGATGTTCAAACGTCCAACCCAGACCCCGTTTCCACTGTCTCGGGGGGCAAGGAGAGGAGATGCGAAGGAGAGCGCTCAGGCCGCACTCTCCTTCCAGACGTTCGTTACTAGCCCATGCCATTGATTAGTTTCTAGTTAACAAAGCTTTGTAACTAGTAAACAAACAGGGTATGGTAGTAATGTAACTTTGTAGACTAGCACTAAAATTCAAATTCGCATGTGAATATGCCAATACGGTAGGGTTAGGGCCAACATAGCGCAACATCGAGATACCGTGAACACACCAAAGTACTGACGACAATACTATATATGTACATATATTACAAACAGCAAAGCATTTATCTATCAATAATTGAATGCTGTTGTTTACGTTGCTGAAGGCTGTCTCCGCTTATATGTAGGTATAAACGCCACCACCCACAAAATCCTGACGCCAACCGAATATCCGTCCAACCTACTGGCTGAACGCTCGCGTCTTCTTGTACCAGCGCCAAAACCTCTCAATCCATCAAAGTATGACAACCCGCCGCCAACCCGAAAGAGAGACCCTGTGTCTGCATATAGTTAGGGCGGCAGTCGATATTCATCGATTTTGATCGTGGTGGTATTTTTAACTGCATATCTATACATGTGTTTTCAACCATGGGAAAAGGCTATATACCTCTAGTTGACTGATTTGTATGAACACCCCAACTCAAAACTGCAGAAATCACACATCTATCTATCGATTGGCGGGTTCTTTCTCCGAGACTTTGGTCCTGTCTTGGACAACTCATCGCCGGCAATCTCAAATGGCAACCCCCAAAGTCTCATATGGCCGCTTGTCTTATGCAATGCCAGCCACGGGGGCGTTCTATGAAGCTCATCGTGTCATGCTTGATCATCGCCGCTCTGGCACACATCTCAGATTTATGTAATACCCATACGGTAAACTAGGGCTCGCCTTGTCTCCATGACCTAAGTAATATCCGTTCCCGCGTCGGCCATTCAACGTACCGGAAGCCCTATATACACACCAGTAATGCGGGATCTCAGGTTCTTCCACGAGGACTACCCTTAACCACGACTTACCCGCCTTGTTTTTCCCCACCTCGGTCAATCTTACCCAGACCCCAAATTCAAACACACAGATGCTTTTGTGTCTGCACATCTCCGCTTTCATAGCTACCTAAACGCCGTTGTGAATGTAGTCGGGCTCGGCATATGAGATATCAGACATTAATCGAGCAACGGCAAAACGTACTCTGTGCTCGGTAGCCGGGCTCTCAGGTCCTCTTCTGGAATAAGTAATCAAACCTAGAATGCGACGTATTTTGTTCTGAGGGAAGCGCGGAGGCGGGGACTTTGGTCCGAGAGGAGTGGGGGGTTGTATTTTGTGACCAGATGGGGTAGATTGACCATTTTAGATCCATTAAAATAAAAAAAGAGCCTTATGTGGTCATGAAGATTCCCTAATGCGGTAGCATGGAACGTGGTGGATGGCACAACAACCTTGTGGGATTCTCTGCAACTGAAGAGAGCGGCCAGTTGTGTAGTTCTGATTCTGCTTAGGAATTTCCTTAGGCATGAGTGTGGTTCCCTTTCGGTCCGGTGTCCGCCCTGTCTAAAGAGTAGGAGGAACAACCATTCTGTGCTTTGAACTTAAAGCCCTGTCTGTCCAGCTCTGACTTTGATGTCGCAGCGCATCGATCTAGTTTGCATCCTTTCTCCAATCTTGCCGTCAACCCCACTCAACGACAAAATCCACAAAACTGTAAAGGTAAAAAATGGAAAATAATCAGAGTTACAATGAAGTCATTGAAAAAAAAATAAAAATGAAGGATAATCCATTTAGATACAAACCACTCACGCAACACGGCCCTCTACCGCTATGTCTTTGACGCATGACCATCACAGACAGCCGCCCAAATGTGTGTGAAAGAAAAAAAAAATAAGGAATCTGCTTTGGCGCCCCCACCACATGCGTCTCATTACAACATGCAGTCGAGCGACTTAAAGTCAGCGACCCCACCCTGTCCGACCTCCATGATCTAGAAAAGCTGTTGAATATTTCAGAAAAAAAAAAAAGTACTCAACCCCAACAGGTGACTTGCATAGAGTGCAGGAGTACAAGATTGTGAGGCTGTTTATTTGTGGGTGATAGTTTTGTTGTCTTGCATGCTAGACAACACCGTAGTAAGGACCGATAGTTTCGTATACCAGTAAAATACACCCACAGAAAAAAAAGTTGCTAACCAAATTAACATGGGAAAACCTATACACACTCGGGACAACTACATTTCCGTAGCTTAGTATCCATCACCACACTTTCATCCGTGGGGGTTCCATTCATAAGGTTGGTACACAAAAGTTCTTGTATCGCCTCTCAAGATTGCGTTATCTTGTGCTTGTTAAATCGACAAGATCAGATTTAGACGAAATTTACGGGGTTTATCCTACTGGTCTGTGTCCACGCGATCCGTTCCCAATGTGGCGGGTATTCTTTCGGATTCTAACCGCTATGGCTATCCGATTTCTGATATCGTATGTAACAGGTGGATAACTGGCTACTGTTTAGGCCGTTCAGCGGGACACCTGTCAAATCACGTCAAGCCATGCATGTGCATCTGTTATAATTCCGGCGGCGATGCGAATGGAACCGAAAAAGCAATGGATCTAGTAGCCAAATTAGCAATCTCAACTTGTCAGACGAACATAAGAGTTGGGATATCCGCAACCATGTGATGTCAGCTGCGACAAAAGATCGTGCCTTCACAGTGATTGTGACTTGTCGTGTCAACATTGTCACTTTTGGTGATCTCAGCTTAGAACTTGCCACGTCAATATTGAGTGGAATGAAGCATGATTTTGTCGGTTCTATTTCAAATAGAAGTGGCCACATTCCTGTGGGTACAGAATCCCAATCACAACCCTGTCTGTTGATGTTTTAACCCACACCTAAGGGAAATTCACTGGACTTATGGGACTGGTACAAAAGACCATAGCTTGATCTTAGGGATAAATGGTACCTCTGATCTTTCTTGTTACTGATACTATAGGCGTGTAAATCATTAGGCCTTAGTCTGAACCCACTGTAGGCAGCTAAATGGATAATTGTGGATGTGTAGCAGGGAGATCCATCAGACATGGCATAATCCGACAAAACTTCTAGAACAAAGTCACGGCTTTTTTTCCTGGGATTAACGGTTTCCCTGCCCCTGACTAGACGCAAAAGAAATTCCTTAGTTCACGGCAATAGTCTTCTTGCTGGGATCAGCTTTGAATAATTTAGAGGCTGGGGTAATAAGTTTGGTGATTAGTATAGTGAGACACGTTGTAAATGCAATGGCTGGACCTATATTTTATTTTGTCCTTCTGGGTGCATGTGTCAAGTATATATATATATATTTTTTTTTTCAGTGGGGGTGGGGGCTTTTCTGGACGCACCAAATAATTCTAGTGCATATGCACATATAGTGTTCACAGAATATAAGTTACTGCGCTAGAAATGTGTACGTACAGCACTGGAGAGGATTATCAGTGCAGCGGCCCTTTGCCTCGCATAGAGTATTCTACGCAGGTGTGAGCATCCATACATATATCCGGTATTACCGCGTGTTATGTGTGACCCGCGCCACGGTGGAGGGATAGATGCAGGTGTGATGTAGGGTTCGATATATGTTGTCGTAGATTCGGGAGCGTTAATATGTTGGGGGCTGTGTTTCTGCTCTGGACAGCGTCAACACCAAAGACTGTACATAGGTGACTATTAGACCTTTCATCCTAAAATATCTTCCTCAACAATAACGGGACCGGATACGGAAACCCATCGTTGTATAGAGTATCACACAATGTATTTAGTACATTTTGTGGTAAGGTGGCGGTGTCAGCATCCACTCATTTGGGCAGGAACCAGTTCTAGACGGTTGCACAGAAAATAACTGTACGACTACACAGCACTTGGCCTGGCAGAATAGTTGCTGAGGTGGACGAGACATTGTTGTGACGGTGATCGAGTCCACAAGCTTAAAGCTGATTGCGTGCGCAAGGGAGGGCGTCTCTAGGCAGACGGGGCTGTGTGATTGTGGTACCTGGAGTGTCATGGTGTAGTACAACGTTCGTAATACAGAGTCGCCGACTGACCACCGTCATCGCAATAGCGTAAATGGATAGCAGATATAGGAAACAACGGGAACCAGGGTGGCGGGATCGTGTGTAGAGGCTTCGTGCATTTCGATATGGCAGAATATATGTTGTAGACTCACCCCCACACATTGAAATAACAAACAATTATGCAACATAAAACTCCGATATCCGCAGTTCAGTGTGCAACATGTGTGCCAGAGTTTGGTAGTCAGCAGTGCCATTGGATGAAGGATCGAGAGTTTGCCGCTACTGGTGTAACAAAAAAAAAAACCATCAGATCCAAGGACTGTCAGAAAGTGACATTGCTACACAGTTGGCGATATGCGCATGTATGTGCATGTATTACAAGATAGGCATTAGTAACTTTGAGGCCAAATAACTGATCCAGACCACTGGTATTCTGGTTCAAGATCGCCTGTTCATACTATCGTATTCTTATCTCAAATTCAGCCAGGTCAAGTCGAATTCTAGACCTACTCTTATCCCGGACCCCGATTCAGGTACCCGCCTCCCGATTGAACGGTGGAACAAACGACCCGTCCATTCCACTATCACACCATCCCACACTTTTGAAGTGGCGTTACGGCAATCCATATGCGACGGATAAGTATGTATGTAAACGTATCTGTTTTCTCGGTGTCTGTGTTTTATCGTTTGCCTTAGTTGGCTTGCTAGTAACGACAAAATCAAAAGCGATCTGCTTTTCCGGGTGGTCACTGTGGCCACAAGCCCCAGGCACCCTCACGATTCAGACGTGGGGGAAATGGAGAAAACTCTCAAGTTGGACATATTTTTCTTGCCTCGAAAGGTTAACATGGCCCTTTGATTGAGCAACATGATTGCGCAAGCATTGCAACTTTTGCTTTTTTTTCTCCCTCTTTTTTGACTTTTTTGGTGTAAGAAGGTGATGGACTTCTAGTCAGGGGAGATCTGCATCCTCCCATCTTTGTTTAACATTCCTGTAAGACCGAGATTTTCGGCGATCTAACCAAGGGGGAGGGATACATCTACCCACGACAAACGGGGATTAATCCGCCTAAGGCCTCGAATAAATCCACTGTCCCACAATTCCTATTGGATCGTCCCTCCCGCTATTTGCCGAGTGTACTTTGAATTACCAATCACATGGAAATAAACAAAGCTGTGTGATGCTTACAGGAATAAACAGCCACTTAGAAGGCACGCGTATCATATGTTTGTGGCCGGTTTCCATCCCGGCGATTCACGGCCTCGTTTCAAATGTTTGTATCCTACATGAACACCACGCAACACCACTTCGCCTTCCGGATAAGCCTCGCCGACCACGACCTTTATTCGTAACCCATGTGCTATAAACTGACTCGTTGAGGGCCCGGTACACAACTGCATATTTTTTCGAGGTTGCAGAATTTGAGGCTCTGGGCCGCCTTGGCGGATTTCCCGGCATATTGACCAGTACACATCCAGGTATACGAGCAGAACATATATGCAGGAACACCTTCAAAAGAAACATGCTTCGGCATTGGCGAACCCCCACGCTTGACGTTTATGGTGCATGAGACCAAAGGCAAAATCCTGGCCGTAAACTCATCCGAGGGAGCCGCTATACAAGGTCTCTTTTCTGCACATGTGTACATCACAGCCCATATAAAGATCCGAGCTTTGTTTATGTATGTATATATGCACTTACATACATACAGACCGCGGATTGGACATATTGTGCTCTTTGGTACCTGCCGGCTGGTAATCTACGTTTTCTATTTCTGCCTTGTTACATTCTGCATGATAGACTCCTCATGGAAAAGTACGTTCATGTCCAACCACGCACTGCGGTGGCAAATTCCTTGACTCGAATAAGCCGCACCGTTTCCAGACAACTCCGATCCAACCACCGCCAACCTGTGACCCACCCTCGTCCCCATTCCGACGTAAAAATTCTACCCACAACCCGCCCCTGCAGAAGCGGCGACGGCCTTTAATACACACGCGCGCTACCCACGTATGTAGTACTCGGACTCGTATGCAAAGCCCGTCTGTATTTTGACCCCCCAAGAACTTAGAATCGGTCTCCCGGACCACAAGTAAAATAAAGTACGGAGCGTCTTCTGGCGTTTGTGTAGTACCGTGGCAAAGGTACTTAGGTATAAAGCCCAGCCCGGTTGATCGGATCGAGGCCCGGTGAAGGGGGAAGCCCATGAAAGGCAGGCGGTTACATGACTCCGTTATGTCGACGGTAGTAGTCTTTTGGACCCACACCTAACCGTATGGAGAATGCCGTCACATTTACCCTTGTTTCGGAGGATGAGGTTGTCTGTGTACTCTGGCCCTGCCAAATAGGTTACACATTTCAAAGAAGGGCCGTTTTTGAAGCTCATTGTTAAACTGGCTAGGGTGTGTATCGTCACCTTGGACGTGTATGTCTTTTACAAATCCATGTGTACTGTGAACCGTAAGGGATACAGAGTGCCAAAATGAACACGGGTAACTGTGGGGGCTCCGAAACCAAACTTCAAGAATATTTCGTGGCGGGTTAGTATGTTGTAGACCGTCCGTTCAAACGGTAACGATTACGAAGTGGAAATTATACCGGGAAAATACCACCATCAAGCCACCAGTTTGATATTCAGTTGCGTCAACCGGCGATTTACTCCAATATAAGGTTGAGTCTTGACATGTATACACATGTATACATATGTATCTATGTAGCTGAATACCAATTTTGAAACGCTTGATTCTCCAATGAAAGCGGACTTCGATAGTCTCCACTTCTCCGCTGTCTATACATACACAAACATCCAAGCTCCTTACTATCACTATGTTCACAAGCTCCCCCAAAACATACACGCCTTCCTCCCACTTCTCTGGTAACGTCGATCACGCAACATCCCCAAGGACCACCGGAAGCTTTACCGGTATACTGCTGCACAAACCTAACCCAATAGCCAAACATGGACTCACAAACAGCCCTGGCGTACCTGGTCTTGCCTGCATAACCCCCACCCGGCACTGCCGTGGAGTAGAGCCCTCACCCCGCCGGATAAATACATCACCAGTTCGAGTTGACTTAGCTTCGTTCGTCCAACCCGCTGTCAAAAAAACCCTTGCGTCTCGGAATCTCGAAAGACAGCCGACTCTTGGATTGTCAACTTTCCTGATTGGTTTAATTTCGTCTGAACACTCAGAAAAAAAAACTCTCCTCACCCGCAATACTTGTAACCGGTTCCTTCTCCGCCAAGGCCTTATAGAGCCCTCACAGTACAGGCTTCTTCCTTGTAAGTCTGGCATATTAGCGGTTTTCATAAAGTTTCTGTATCGCGAAAGCTCATGGCGAGTCTATTCCTGGGTCTCTAAACACCATGAGACGCCAAAAGGTCAAAGAGGTGAACAATTAACATGGGAAAAATAAAAACCCTAGCTCAAGGTAAAGCCGAACGATGGTAGCTATGTATGTGAAGTGCACAAGATCGGCGGCCGAGAGGACTCGCACGTATCAACCTGTTCGGGAAAGGGGCCGACTCCCACCCCGTCTACGGACGTTGCAGGTAGAAAATACAGTACACCCTATAATTTCGCATTATCCTTCACTATAATATCCCATTGCACTGGTAGTTGGACCTGGACCGCGCGTATTGTACCTGGCTGTGCCGAAGTTTGTCTTCCGTGACCACAGGACTGGGACATCTTTTACAAGATTCGCTGACACCGTGCGTCATATGTTATACTCCAAGCGTCAGCAGTACAAATCTTGCCTCTTTTCTAGAAAGTGGGGGAGCACACTGTTGGACAGAGACACGGCACAGAGAACAATGCAGTGATTCTTATCATCAGATGTCGTTGCTGAATTCCTCAAGTCTCAAAAGTATCGACAATTGTCGTTTTTTTTAGTGTGTACCTGATATCAGCCCCTGTTCCTTACACGCCACACCAGGGCTGCAGCACTCGAGGATCCGAAAACCAACAGCAACTTTGGAAATAACCAGTCAAAGTCCACGTCAACCCACCCAACAACCCCAAACCGGGGCTCACCAGGGGTGTTATAACCTGGAAATCCTTCCACCATGTTCCACCGGCCGGCCCGTGCCAAGTTGGAAGGCGTGCACATCTTTCTTGGCCCTCGCAAATGGACCTGGCGTCTTCGTGAGCACCGGCTGTTTTAGTGTCTTTGTGGCCACCTTGGAAATTAGTCACGACGGGGGTCTACACAGGCAATATGGGCCGAATGGCTTTTGATTTTTTTTTTTTGGGTTTCCTCTGTTTGGAGTAACATGACAAGAAGAGGCAGGAGGCTGGATTTTCGGCCAAATTAGGACGTTGATTCTTTTTGGGGTTGCTGTGCCGTTGATGAAATAGTGTTTCTGGCTGGTGGTCATATAGATGGTTTCAAGCTTAAGCTTAGCGATTTTCCTTGTGCCGCCTCCGCGTATCCGCCAAACATCGGGAGTTGTTTTGCTGATGATACAGATGTGCAGAAGAAGCTCAAGTCAAAGTACCTGTTTGTCTTTTCTGGAGCACATGGGTGGACGGGGATTCACGAGTACTTGCAATGTGCGTACTTTGGTGGCTGAGTGGTACTGATAGTGGGGGTTGAGGGGTACTATCAAGGTGACACAGGCCTGATGTTGCTTTGCTTGAGTACTTTGATATAGTCCATCATTCTAGTAAGGCATAAAACCGGACAATAAATATCAGATGAATCCTACAGAATCTTAATGTGACTCTCAGAGTTGCACTGTAAATGTACAGCCTGATATGGGGCCTCTTGGGCGATTGGCTATTGGGCACAAGAGTCTGGAGTAGAGTGCCTATATTTTTGGAGGTTTCAGGCTGTCCGGTACTATTTGACCCGAAAGTCAGGCTATACAAGACCGTGGCCCAGCACAAAAACCTAACAGTTCAGTGCCCAAAGTAACGGGAACACATCAAACGAGCGATCTCCGGTCACAACTACATTTGCCGACTTCCATGCATATTCCATCAACTCCATCCTTTACCGGTACATCCTATTTCTTGGGTACACACCCTATAGTTCCTATAGAAGACACACACAGCTACCACTGTCAAGTGCCTTATGGATCAGTATCCATACCGAATCAGGAGCCTTGGCCCAACAAAGTTTATGACTGGTCAGTCTGCCCAAGGTACCGGAGGATTACAGGATCCGCTGCAAGTGTGTAGACGCGCCAATCATGTGGTGATGTTGTGCAGCGGGTCATTCAGTGGATACGCAGTTATTGTAATAGTATATAGCCTCGTGCTCCTCCGAACGTGAACGTGTGGAAGCGGTGTTGTTATCACATGTGTGGTGTTCTGGCTTTGTGCTACGGGGGTGATGTGACACAGAAGCTTGGGGTACGATGTGTAAGAAAGAGGTTTATATTGCCCAAATGAAAAGCAAGGGTGAATACATTCCCAGGTGTGTGCGGGGTCAATGTAGGAGTTAGGAATGTGGAGTTGTTGCAACATTAGCGTACATAAGTTTGCATACTCGTGGGATTGATATCAAAGTTAATGATGGAAAGGATGTGATAGCCCTATGGATGTTTGGGGGGGAGTAATTACTAAATGACGTATGGATATTGCACTTCACGTTTCTGAACTTGACTGTAGTTGCCAACAAATACAGGTAAGAAACTACTCCGTTGGTTATCTGTATAAAGAAACTACCATGAAGAATCCCGGTAACTACAACTTTATAGATAGTAAGTGCTGTCTTTGTATGTAGTAAGTACCATCTTTGTGTACAGCAATAACCAATTCCGTCACTTGCAACTACCATCTATGTATTCTACGAAGAGTAGTTACTATGATTATGTAGAGTAACTACGCAATGACAAAAATAGTAACTACGTTTTCACGACATGGTTTCACGGAAACTACTACATATTTAATTAGTAGTTTCTCTTTCTGTTTTGGTAGTTTCCATGTTTCGTTATCTTGGAATATCGCAACTGCAATTGTAAAAATCAAACTCAGCTGAAAATGGCAGCCTCGTGCATTTGAATTTTGTGATGGCCCGGCCCGTACATACATGTACACATGTGTGTGTACATGCATACAGTTGATATACATACATATGTGCATTTGTAGATCAGGATCCCGTGGCCGTCCGTTGCCACAAATGTCAAAAACACTTCATGGATACCAGGAGTTCTATCTGGGTGTCTATTCTGTTCATATGCTAATGGATATACCCCCCTCCCGGGCGTCTTGCATCCTCTTCATGTACATATGAAGAACACCGGGCCGTCTACCTACCTCACTTCACCCAAGCATTCCAAATTCAAGATTGGGCTGCAATATCCTTCATCCACCCACAGACACTATTAGGCCTGCCTGTCCCCAGACGATCCTGTAGGCACACGTAGTGGAGCATCCTTCAATACAGCACTTCCCCAGTAAGTTCGGTAAATGGCCAACACATCAGGTCACAGACTATCTTCGCAAAATCACCTCACTCGTTAATTGGCTCCGGGTCATTCTAGAGGGGTGTACGCAGGTCGAGAGGAGCGCCATGTTGGAGGTCGACAAGGAAATTCGATGTTACAAAGTCGACAACCACTTGGATCGGCCATTTGGGCAAGCGGGACACCAAAAGCCCAACCTTGACAAGAAGGGTAAAAAGATAGTCTGGACACCAGCTGAACCGGAATTGTTGCCTCCAGTTGGCTAAAGTGGTAACATTTGCTACGTATGAAGTCTGTCAGATATGTGTATTTTTTACACATGACGTCGGCAATTGCTACAAGCGGAAGGGTTAGGGTTAATGATATCCTCGAGTCAGCCAGGTGGTGCCAGGCGGCAGAGCTATAGTTCAACGTCACCATTATACAGCCCCGCAAGGCTCCCTCGGGCTATGCGATCACGACGATATTCGGATCTCTCTTCGCAACCCGCTCTACTCGACACATTCTAACCAACACCATGTCTATTATCCAGCAAGTAACCGCCGACTCCTTCACGGACGCTTGGCGCACCATCAACATCGACGCCCTTGAGGAAGATTCCCCTTTTAACTTCAACACGTCGACTCTGCACGCGCCGCAGCCAGAAATCAGCGAAGATGAAGTGCGCGGGCTTGCGCAGCAGGTGCGCACTCTGCTGCGTGGGGGAGATGCCGAAGGGGCTCTGAGAGGGTGCCTGGAGACTCCCGTTTACAACGGTACTGATGGTGCTAAGGTGAGTTTTGGGACGAAGGAGGTGATGCAGTGGAAAGTGCTAACAGTGAACAGGATGCGCATTTGCAAACTATACTTGAGGTCTTGCAGTCGATCAAGGCTAGTGACATGTCACCACTTCTCAACTCAGTCTACTCATCTCCCGGCGGTAGTGAGCTTCTCGATGTCCTTGTGAAGTACCTGTAAGTCAAGGCCCCCGACTCTCTCATATCCACCCCTAAATAGCGCAGTAACTTACAAATTATTCTCTTCATGTAGCTACAAAGGTATGGCCTCCGGTTCTGCCCCCCGTCCTAGCCCTATACCCTCCCAAAACACTGGTGGCTTTAGCCAAATCGGTGGACGCCCCGGTGGCCCCAACGAGTCAGTAACCGCGGCAATGAGTGTTCTTCTCAGCTGGCACGAGAAGGTGGTAGAGGTTGCGGGCCAGGGTAGCATTGTGCGCTGCATGTCTGATTTCCGCCGTGTTTAAGAAGAGAAAGAGAGGGTATATTGTTTTCACTTGAATTTGTTTTAGCTGCGTCTTGTCATGATGTATGAATTGAAGGGCCCTGGTAGCCATCTGTATTAAACGATTTGAGTTTGAGTCTGGGGTTAAGTTCCGAGTGGGTTGTTCTGTCTTCCGTACTCATTTTTCACTGTTGTTTAGTCTTTTTTGAGGACATCCGCAAGATTGATTTTCCCACTTCCTCTTGCGGCTGGTTTGGCCTGTCCTTCGCCATCTTTCCAGCCGATCATATGGATAACATTGAAAGTAGCCGGGACAGTCCCATCCTTATTACCATGTAAAACCCTATAAATACCATCAGCTGCAAGTAATACGTCGCGGCCAATGGGGCCCATTTCCCGAGTAACAACTGCGTTAGCTTCACCCATGGACTGTATGTCCTGCATCAGACTGAACATGTCGGGGTAGTCCACCACAATTTCCTCAACATCAACCGTCAACATCTTGAAGCCCGATTTTTGTAGTAAACTCCCAACATCGCGGAATTGTGCAAGCGGAGAAATATGCGGAGAAATCCCACCCATACGTTCCTGCTCTGCTAGTTGTAGTGAAGTCCGCAATTCAAACAAAGTGTCTGCGCCAAACATAGCTCCTACAAAGGGAGAATCCGGCTTCAAAACGTGTCTGATCTGGGCCAATGCCCCCGGTAAATCATTGATCCAATGCATACTAAGAGAACTAACGACTAAGTCGAATGATTCTGCCTCAAATGGAAGTGGCTCATCAGCTCCAATAACACGCCGTGTGATAGGAAGACCGTTGACATCCGGCCCGTCGCCATCTCGATAGAGAGCTTTGAGAGAAGACTCAATGGCAGTAAGGTGTGTAATCCGATCTGAGATAGGTGGTGACGGTGGTGTAGCGCCGTCTAAGTTAAGCTTAGTGAATGCCCTGGCAAGCTGGCATGAATTGGCGCCAAAATCTAAGACTTGCGGGAACTTCCGTTTGATGTCCTACATCACTAGTATTAGCTTTAAGCCACCAAGGACAATCTCAATGCAGACTCACCAACAATCGCTCAGCTAGATGGTTGGCAACATTATCCTTGAGATAATCAGTCTGGCGACTCTCTTCCACTTGTGCTGCTGCCCGTTCCTTTTGTAGCCATTTTGTACGATTGTTAAAGACCTGGAACTGCGGCGCAGAGGCAGCATGTGAAGCCAATGAACGTATGGCTCCCCTAGAGGCAATGCGCGGCACTTGGCGAATCGACGACAATGTCAACATGTTTGTCGCCCTTTCAATATGTCGTTAGATGTTGGTGGGGGAGCTCCTGTGCGACAGTCCCATGATTGGCCGTTTAGTTATCGATAAGGCTAACTCTATACGACACCTCACATAATCCTTGCTCTATTACAGGCCATAATACAGGCCCAGTTCCAGGTCTTGCAGGGCTTCAGTGCATTCTCCCAAGGCTCGTTCAATCTCGGCTTCAGCATAATTCCGTCGCAAAAGTCCACCATCAATGGGGAAAGCGACGCCTCAGACCTCCACCAGCCAGCGCGTCTCTTCCCGATTCCGCTTCCGAAACCCTGCATTGAGTGTTCCTTTAGGTCGTCCGTCCGTAATTGTGCAGTAATCAACGGGCTAACAAGGCTGTGGAACGACAAGCACCGTCGCATTCGACATATTTGCATCATTCATCTACTTTAATTTGCATTGAACCAAGCTATTTAAAGGGGGACATCCCACGCATAATCCATACACCGACAATCCCGGCTCCGGCCCCGCCCTCCGTACCGATCTACATCCCCCGAAGCCGCCCAAAATGTCTTCCGCCGCCTCCTCCTTCCTGGGCCGGTCCAGTACCAACAACCAGAACATGCGCGGTCTCGTGCAATTCATCGCAGACCTTCGCAATGCGCGCGCTCGCGAACTCGAAGAAAAGCGAATCAACAAGGAACTCGCCAACATTCGTCAAAAGTTCAAGGACGGAAACCTGAACGGTTACAACAAGAAGAAATATGTGTGCAAGCTTCTTTACATTTACATTCTCGGCTGGGACGTGGACTTCGGTCACTTGGAGGCGGTCAATTTGATCTCGTCGAGCAAGTATTCAGAGAAGCAGATTGGATATTTGGCCTTGACACTTTTGCTGCATGAGAAGCACGAAATGTTGCACCTTGTGTTCAACAGTATTCGGAAAGATCTTATGGATCACAATGAGCTGTTTAACTGCTTGGCTTTACATGCTATTGCTAATATTGGCGGACGGGATATGGGCGAAGCGCTGAGTAGTGAGGTACATCGGTTGTTGATTTCACCGTAAGTTGAGCAAGACGAGAACATACGACCTAGATACTGACCACCGCAACAGAACTTCCAAATCTTTCGTCAAGAAAAAGGCAGCCTTAACTCTCCTCCGTCTCTACCGTAAATACCCCGCGATCGTCCAACCCACATGGTCCGAACGCATCATATCTCTCCTCGACGACCCCGATCTGGGTGTCGGTCTCTCTGTCGCCTCTCTCGTAATGACCGTAGCCCAAGACAATCTCGACCAGTACCGCGGCGCATACCCCAAGGCGGCAGCCAGACTAAAGCGCATTGTGGTAGACAATGAGTACACCCAGGACTACCTTTACTACAAGGTACCATGCCCGTGGATTCAAGTTAAGCTACTGAGGCTACTTCAGTATTTCCCGCCGTCAGAGGATACACACACCCGAGAGATGATCCGTGAATCCCTTTCGAAAATTTTGAACAATGCGATGGAGACTAGCAAAAACGTGCAACAGAACAATGCGCAGAATGCGGTTTTGTTCGAGGCTATCAACTTGATTATTCACCTGGACAACGAGACTGGTCTCATGCAGACTGTTTCCACTAAACTTGGCCGGTTTATCCAGTCTCGTGAAACCAACGTGCGTTACCTTGGTCTGGAAGCCATGACACATTTGGCTGCCCGCACTGAGACTTTGGACCCCATAAAGGCTCACCAGGACATTATTCTCGGATCCCTCAAGGACCGTGATATCAGTGTGCGGCGCAAGGGTTTGGATCTTCTCTACAGTATGTGCGATGCTACCAACTCGCGTGTCATTGTGGCCGAACTGCTCAAGTACCTCCAGAATGCCGACTTTGCCATTCGTGAAGAAATGGTTCTCAAGATTGCTATCTTGACAGAGAAGTACGCTACGGATGTCCAATGGTATGTGGATATCTCCCTTCGCCTGATTGCCATGGCTGGTGACCACGTAGCAGATGAGGTTTGGCAGAGAGTTATCCAGATTGTCACCAACAACGAGGAGCTTCAGGTTTATGCGGCCCAACACACTTTGCAATACGTCAAGCATGATCATTGCCATGAGACTCTTGTTAAGATCGGCGCATATATCCTGGGCGAGTTTGGTCACTTGATTGCCGACCAGCCTCGGTGCAGTCCTGTTGAGCAGTTCATGGCTCTCCAATCCAAGATGCCCGGGTGTTCTTCGAGTACCCGCGGTATGATTATCTCTTGTTTCGTCAAGTTCGTTAACTTGTTCCCTGAGATCAAGCCTCAGCTTGTTGGCGTTTTCCAACTGTACAGCCACACCCTCGACTCAGAACTTCAGCAACGTGCCTGTGAATATCTCACACTTGCCACACGGCCAACAGATGATCTTCTCCGTACTGTGTGTGATGAAATGCCCCCATTCCCCGAACGTCAGTCTGCTTTGTTGTCTAGATTGCACCAGAAACATGCCAACACTAGTGACAAGACTACGTGGATCGTCGGTGGCAAAGATGCCAATCAGGACACTACGGAGCGGAAAATGGCTGTCAATGGTGGTCTCAAGCGTACCTTTAGCACGCGTGGTAACCTTGATGGGACAACACCGACGAGTCCAACAGCTGCCTCGGACCTCTTCGGGCTCGACAGTCTTACCACCGGTGCCCCCAACCTTGCTAGTGCCGCCCATCTCTCACCCGGGTGGGAACTTGGTTATGAGCGTCTGATGCTCACAGCCGATGGTGTACTATTTGAAGATGGTCAGATTCAAGTCGGAGTACGGTCCGAGTACCGTGGTGAGATGGCCTGTCTGATCATGTACTTCCGTAACCGGACACCCGCTGTGATGACCTCCTTCACAACAACCTTGGATCTTGACGAGTCTGAGAAGGGCAAACTTACATGGGACGTCAAATCCCTTGCGGACCCGACAATCGGTGAAGGCCAACAAGCGCAACAAATAGTCATGTTTGAAGCAAAGCGCATGTTTGCCAAAGCCCCTACTATGCGCATCAGTTACCTTGCTGGCGCCCTTCAAGCATTGACTCTTAAACTTCCCTTAACTGGACATAAGTTCATGTCTCCCGCCGACCTCTCTAGCGAAGACTTCTTCAAACGCTGGAAGCAAATCGGTGGTGCCCCTCGTGAAGCCCAGAAAATCATCTCTCTTACTCCCGGTCGGATAAACCGTGAGTTCACAGCCCCGTTCATCCGCCGGACAACCGAAGGGTTCCGCTGGAAGGTGCTTGATAACGTGGACCCTAAGCCACAAAACTTTGTTGGCGCGAGTGTCTTGCATACGTCGGAGGCCGGCAAGTTTGGTTGTTTGATGAGATTGGAACCGAACTTTGGATCGCAGGTTGTGCGGGTGACGATTCGGGCTACAGATGAGACGGTACCTCCTGTTTTGTTGAAGTTGATGGAGGAGAGACTATCGGAGGGAGTTTCAAGCGTACCGGAGAGTCCGGGGATGCACATGGGACCCGGAAGGAGGGATATTACGGATGCGTTTGGGAATGTTATGGTCCAGTAAGAAGAGAAAGAAGTATGCATGTTTGAAAGGGTGTTGTATGAATTTATGAGTGGGGGGATATGCTAATTTATTGAATTGCTGTATGAATTTATTATTTTTGTTTTAAATTGTTGCATCCGCCCTTGCAGGTCTCTCTCCAAAAATGGTACTTCCAATTCTCACTTCGGAACTTCCAAGCTCAATAGCTCCTTCAAAGTCTCCACTCATGCCCATACTCAACTCAAGTGCACCTTCTTGTAAACCAAGTTCCTTCTCAACTCTCCCCGCAACTTCCTTCAATCCCAGAAAGTCCTCATTCTCACCACCACCTAAGCTTCTCGCAATTGCTCCAATGGTCATGAGTCCCTTCAACTCCAATCCGGGCAACTCCTTAATCTGCTTTACCAAAGTGATAGTTTCTTCACCGGGAGGGCATCCGGATTTGTTTGACTCTCCGGAGGTGTTTACTTGGATGTGCACGTTAATCGGAGGAAGGCCGAGTTCAGTACGGACACGAGAAAGAGTTTGGGCCTTTTTGAAAGTGTCAAGACTGGAAAGGTAGTGCAGATTGGGGATTTTGGCGAGGGTCTTGCAGTGGCCTGTTTTTGTGACAAGTTAGTTGAAGAAGAAGTAGGATGGGAATGAAACGTACCGGATTGAAGACCACCGATGAAGTGCCACTTGATACTCTTAGGGAGGATCTCTGCCTTCTGAACAAGTTCCTGGGTGTAGTTTTCGCCAAAGTGCTCATGACGAACCGTAGGGTCTTGATGTAAAGTAAGAATATCACTAGCAGGCTTCAACTTGGACACCGCAACCAAACGGACCTAGATATAAAGTCAGTTATAAGTAGAGTACATGTATATATTGACACTTACCGGACGGGTCCCTGTGCAGGCTTTGACGGCCGCCTGTACGGATTGAAGTTGCGAGACAAGAGTAGCAGCACGCACGGGATCGACTTTCATGGTTTCGGATTCGGAGGTCATTTTGAGATGGTTTACAGAGTTAGATGTTACAAGGGAGGCAGTGAGGTCCGAGATGTGACAATGGTGAAGGCGGTGAGCAGATGGTTCGATCGACACTAGACAATATTCAAATACGGAGCTCTAAGAGTCAGTTCAAAGTTACACGGATGTTCAATTTCCTATCAAACCATTCAAATAGGCTCAATACCACTCATAATAATCTGACATTAGTGGTCCTATCGTTGTCCCACCCCTCCCAAAGAAAAGCGGTGAACCGAGCTCTATATTCTGCCGGTCAAACACATACCCCACCAATGGACAACGACAACAGCGTCTAATTCTAGTGGTTTCTATCCGTAAGCTTGCTATTGAGAACTACCTTGGTTCCCCATTTTTCCGTTTCCTTTTTTCCTCTTTTCATAATCTAACAACACTCTTAAAATGTCCACAACAACTCTTTCCGCCTCTGCCTCCGCCGCGCTAAGCTCCAAAAACGCTCCCGAAGCGATCCGGCTCTACACCCAGCTCCTAGAACAATCTTCCTCGCCTGCTTTCTATATCGGTAGATCCCGCGCCTACATTATTTCCGGTCAGCTCGAACTCGCCCTCTCAGATGCCCACTCAGCCTACCACGCCGCTCTTTCACGCGGCCACCGTCAGTCTCTTGCCGATTCACAGTATCGGAGGGCTGTTGCCTTGCTCCGGATGAGGCGTTATGCAGATGCGGATTGTGCAGCGCGGTGGGCTCTCCAGTTATATCGGCCAGGACCCACAGGAGAAGATAAGGAGACTACAGATGTTGATGAGGAGGGGAGATACAAGATCAAGAAGGGGGATGTAGTGAAAGAAATGCAGGACGTCATGGGGGCATTGTCACAACAGGAGAAGATGGAGATGGATGCTTCGAGAAAGAATATTATGGCTGTTTACTCGTTCCGTGCGCAGTGTCTCGGGGCTTTGGAAAACTTGGCAAAGGAGGACGCGGCATGGAAGCCCACGGTGTCTAAGGCGCCACCCAAGGATGACAAGCCCGCCGTCTCCAAAGCCAGTACCGCAGCAGTAACTAAAACGACTACCGCCAAGGCCACTCCAGCCGGTCTTGATGCCTCTAAGCTACGCACCGATTTTTATCAATCAATAGACAAAGCGACTATCTCCATCTTCCTCAAGCCTTTGGACAAGAACAAGGTGAAGGTGAGCTTTGTTCCGTCAGACTCTGATTCTGCGGTTTCTTCCGAAGTCCAAATCACCGGACTCCCATCTAGTGAGGGGGATGCGGCGATCAAGGTTATTACGACCGGCACGTTTGCGATTGCCGAGTCGACTTCGCGGGTTGCCCCAATGAAGATTGAACTTACTCTCAAGAAGGCACCCGTGAACAAATGGGCTTCCGCCCTTGCTTCTACACCCACCATTCTTGAAGGCGGGGCTACTACTGCAACTCCAGCTCCAGCCCTAGCCGCAACCGAGACTCCAGCTCCCGCTTCTGCTGCCGCCTCTGAATCAGCCCCAGCCTACCCCACGTCTTCTAAAAGGGGTCCCGTAAACTGGGACGCCGTGACCTCTGATACAGAAGACGGTGACGGTCGTGACATCAACGCCTTCTTCAAACAACTCTACAGTGGTGCCACTGATGAACAACGGCGCGCCATGCAGAAGTCATTCGTGGAAAGCAACGGAACTTCTCTGAGTACAGATTGGACAGATGTTGGAAACCGGACTGTAGAAACTAGTGCACCAGATGGTGTGGATGTCAAAAAATGGTAAGTCTGTAGTTTATTTAGGAGATAATACATAGTGTTACTTAATCCGTTAACTGGTTGAATATGTTTTGGGCCTCGGGAAGTTCTGAACGGGCTCCTGGAATCTGAACTACACGACTTGTGAAGTCTTCATCTGCTATGTATCCACCATGTAACCACCTCTCACTTCCTTCAGTCAACTCGAATGCCCTTCTAGCATGTAGAACACGGCGGTTATCAAATAATGCAACATCCCCTTGTTCCATCCGTACCTCATACACATTATCTTCCTTCTCAAGGAGGCTTCGAATTCGTTCAACACCCGAGAGCCACGTACGGTAGTCTTCTGAAGTCATGCTCAAAAGAGGCGGGCTTGGGGCTTGGAAAGGTGGCGACCACCAGAAACTCGGTAACCCAGTTCCTCGTGAACCTTTCTCAAAGTCAAGAATGGGGTGTTCATTTCTGTAAAAATGGGCACCTTTGCGATAATGGTATCTCACGGGCATCTTTCCCAATAACTCGACTTCCCTCTTGACTTGCTCATTCTCACTGGCCAGTTTGGTGAGTTCCCCAATCGCACGTAACGAGTCACTAAAGAGTGATTCGCCGCCCCGACATGTATTTCCAAGAACATGGAGCATCTGAATCCGCGGAGTATCGTTCAAGTATAACATGTCCATGTGTAGCCCTAAGAAGGAGTTCGTATATGCGATATTCTCGGCGCTCGGCTTAGCAATGACATCCCACGTACGGCCATAGAAAGTCTCCTGGAGATTCCCCAATGGCGTGACGACCTCGTGGAGAGATTCCTTCCTAGGAGGGACATTTGATAGGAAGACTAGGCCAGCGGTGTCAAGTGCTTTCAGCACAGACTGTTGAGTAGCGGGGTCATGGCTATATTGCTCCCAGTCAAACTTTTTGATAACCCGCTTGACATCACCGAGACCCCATGGTATCTTTTCAAAACCACCAGTGACTACCCATTCTCCGCCAACCCCAATACTTTCTAAATACTCTTTCTCAAAAACAGAGATATGCCCTCCATCCCAATGAACGTTCAAAGTCCCATCCGGACCAATCTCCGCTTTTTTAACTTTAATATCCGCCGGGACATCGAATGTCCCAAAGCTCTTCTGCCCAGAAGATACATCAACACAGGCCGAGCATGGACAACAATCCCGGAGAAACGGAGCAAGTTGAGTTATACGGGTCTGAAGATTGTCAGATACAGGCTGGTGAAGAGATGTTTTCGGGGTTTGGATTGATTGAGTAGCTGCCGAGGCAATTGAATAATTCCGGATCGGGAACGGCCGTGTTAAAGATAGTGATGGGCAAATGCCCCGGGTCACACGAAATATGCGCGGGAATAGCATTGAAGTAAGTTGACGATGAATGGGGGAGGGCACAAGCTCAATAAACCGGAATATCGCCGAGAAGAACTTAAATAACGGCCACCCGACAATCACATGTCTAGCGTAACAGGTGCAATCCGACTTCCCAAAACAGAAATCAAATCCATAGCTCCAAGTTATTCATAACCGAGCTCCAATCCTATGACGTCACCAACGACATGAAAGCACACAGGTGTAGGTAGACATTTAAAATGGACAAAAACGGATTAAACTATCATAAATCATAAATATCAGCGGTTTCTGTTAGCACTCCACCGCTTGACAATAAACTCCCTAACCCGATACAACTTCAAAATCTCCGCAACACCCAATTCCTCGGCCTTCTTGAACGCCTCCGGGCCCGGGACCACAACATACACCAACACAAACGTCTTAAACGCATGAGCCAGCGTTCGGTTCGTTCCATGGAACCACTGCCAATCTCTCTTTTCTGCCTCTTTGCCCATATCCTTCCACTCCTTATCGGCGTACTCCTTATCGGCGTACTCCTTATCGGCGTACTCCTTATCGGCGTACTCCTTATCGGCGTACTCCTTCTGCACAATGATACCGTACTCAGCATGATCAAAGACAGGACCACGCTGGTATAAAAGCCAATCAACGCCGAATTTCATTCCGGGACGAGGGACAAAACCGAGGGAGCGAAAGTGGTGGTATATGGCGTAGTTAACCAGGAATGGGTCATCGGGTGACAAAGACTGAGCTACCCGGGGAGGCATATAGCTATACTCCCTGAACCGCTTGAACAACTCCGCCACGGTATATGGCTTGCGACTGATCCGATTGACAATCCTCAACCGTCCCAATCCAAAAGTGAGCCAGAACGCCTCCTCAAAAGTCAACTGTAAATGCTCCCCAACTTCTTCCTCCTCCGCAACGACAACCTCATGTCCCTTCTTGAGGTCCTCTTCGGTAATGTAATTAACATGGTGCTCGAGCGCCTTGGTAGGACTCGGCGGGGCGGTAGCAGAGAAATGAGTCTGGGAAACCTGCGTAGAGAACCGAACGGCCTTGTGCTTAGTAGACCGAGAGGAATCACTAGTAGTAGACATCGGTGGGGAGGGAATATCGATTGCGAAGACGGGTTTGCGACGGGGTTGCTGCACATCAGAAAGCGAGTTAGGAAGAGCGAGGATAGACGCGGGACAAGTAGGAGCAGTGAACTCGACGGGCTCGCGGAGGGCAGACCGGAGAGACGAGGGATGAGGGGTTACGGCGGGGTTAGAAACCACTGGGTCAGACTCGTCAATGGACGTTGACTTGATGGGTTTAACATCCTCCGTGAAAGGGATAACTACAGACAGACCGAAGCTGTTAAGGTGTTCGCGTTGACTGGTGATTACAGACGACTCCAATTCCTCCCTCTTGCGTGTAAGTTCAGCGACAGAGTTCGGTAAAGCAAGCAGAGCCAACGGGGTATGTGGGACCAAAGCAGCATCAAACTTTCTCAAGGCCTCTTCTAGCCTCGTCTTGTTGATGGCCTCCTGTTCGGCTCTCGCACGTTCCCATTTGGCCTCCTTTCTCTGTTCTCTACGAGCAACAGTGAAAGCCTCGCTAACGTGTTCATCCTTGAAACCCTTCTTAACCTCCCTACTCCTCACCCAATTCGGCTCCGATCTACTCAGATTTCCTTTTCCGTAAAAGCCCATTTGCCAGAGTTCAAACATGTCCTTTTCACAGTCGACATTCACCGACATGCT
Source organism: Huntiella bhutanensis (assembly GCA_002018275.1). Taxonomy (NCBI): domain Eukaryota; kingdom Fungi; phylum Ascomycota; class Sordariomycetes; order Microascales; family Ceratocystidaceae; genus Huntiella; species Huntiella bhutanensis. The sequence goes on from MJMS01000017.1 coordinate 290,988, forward strand.
CTTGCAGAACAGTAATCCCTCGTACATACGACGGGTTTCCTTCGGAGGGAACAGGGCCAGTTTACCCCAAGTATAGAGCAGCTGAAGGACCGAAAGTGGGTTGAATGGATTGAAAGTAGGAAGGGGGAATGTAGTAATCGGCGCGGGCTTGGCATAGATTTCGTGGATAGTCTTTTTGGGTGGCTCTACGGGGGCGGCGGGAACGGCGACAGCAGCAGTGCCCGGGGACTTTTCAGTCACAGGGTCACTAGTGGAGACAGCCGTAGGCACAGCCGGAGATATGACGGCGGCCATTTTGATTTAGGTTTACTGTATACTTGTTTATGTTAGCTAATTGTCTTTCAACAAGAAGTGATAAAAACATGTAGGGGTTTAACGTTTCACTCAGATACCGTTGTAGTCTATAGTTTGGGCCGCCACCAAAGAAGTTCTTACGAAAGTCTTTTACAGCTCCGGCACGATTTGTCATCCTCGAAACGCAAGTCATCTAAAGTCCATCCGGAGATGAAGCTATAGATGACTTTGTAGGAAATAGGGCAGATGTATAATGATGTATCAGGAAACTTACCAATTGATCTTCAACACAGTTCCCATCAGGGTATCTCAAACACCATCCATCAGCGCAGTACTCAAAAAGGCAACTAAATCGCCTGCTGCCGTTCTTCAGTTTGCAAGAAACTCACTGGATATGAGAACAGAAACTTGAGCTACCCACGAAAAATATTTCTCTGCTTTTTATGGACCGATGTTGTTATCTCGATAACAAAGCGGGGTAGCAAGTGGAGCTGTGTCATGAGCTTCATAATAACCCGTATGTCGAGCTATATTAGGGTTAACCAACGCTCCAAAGTTCGCGATATCCCGAATGCTTCGGATTCATCGGAATCTAAAACATGACAAACATGACGTAAGAATCTGATCATTCCGAACAATGCCCACGTTGCTAGGCGAGCTTTAGCCCCGGTTATGTATAAATTTTTGGAATACCAGCGACACTCGCAATCTAGGTGGGGATATGCAGTTTGTTAATGCCGTGTTCCGTCATTTTTGTTTGCTTAAATCCGGTGATCATTTGGCCGACGTTTCAGCGACATAAAAGTCGGCTCTTTCATGTTACGTTGGATTGTTAGCACAGGTAAATAGGTGATCATTGAGTTGGTTGGATACACAATGGGTGACCTGCCAACTATCAACCAACGTCAACCAACGGTGTCCGACGCACGAAAAGTCAGCTCGTCATCCCGTAACAATCAGCCCACATTACTCTCCCAGCCATCGATATCAGTAAGCTATTAGTTAATTAGTAAGAATTGCAAAAGGAACTTCATTCCCATTAAAAAAGGGGCCACCACGCCCGGCCTCTCTCTCCCTCGATTTGTTCATGAAACTCTCCGGCAGCAAGAAAAAAAAACAAGTGGACCATCATGGCAAGCGAAGACGCGGACCGGGGTCTCTGCAAGGGCGTTCAGGCGGCTAAAGCACGGCTAGCATATTGGCAGGTTGGCTTTGATGGGTCTGTGAGATGAAGAGAAGAGGAAGCTGAGAGGGATTATTGATGTAAAGTGTAGCCGACATCCGTGACATCTACAGAGCACAAGAAGAGAGAATTTCATGGACATATCTATGTGTGCGTGTGTGTGCATACGTATGTACATATGTACGAAGTTACGAACTGTACACGCAATCCAGAAGGTACATACGGATACAGGTACGGATACGAGAGAGTAATGATTCATGTGCATAGGCGGATGCTGATTTACGGGGCATATTCGGACGGCAGTATTAGCGGCTAAGTTCCGTCAGTAGAAAGTGTTTGAATGTTTGACAAACGAGTCATTCAAACATATATTGAAAGACAAGATCTAACCAAATAAACTTCCCCCAAAGCATACTGTAAAAGTTCATCATACCACTATAAACCTGACTCAGTTCATACGTCATTCCTGTCACTCAAATACATAGTTCCCATCCATCAAGTGACAAACTCACAGACAAACATCCCACCATCCCACATTCCTACAGTGTCGTCTTCTCCATGCAGCTGATAAATCCAACTTGCCAAGTCCACACGTTCACGCTCACGGCACCACATACCGGCCCAAACAAGGAAATAACTGTAGCCCCACATCCGACCATTATTCAAGTTTCCATACACTTCGGATCAATACCAATTGCAATTGCAATCACTTTTCATTCAGAATCGTACCTTCTTTTTTTCACTTGTTTCACCATCGCTACGTTTCGTCAATCATAACCCCTCCATACTACTGCAATTGCCGCTGTCAACCAAACAAAACCCCTCCCCTCCAAACAAAGCAGCTACCCATTCACTCCACTCCCCTCTCTTCCCCTCCTTGCCTTTCTCACACCATACAATTTATTCGTCCGCGTTATTGCCCCAAAAGCCGAACCATCACCAGAGCCAGCATCCACCAACCAAGAACAGCAACAGCCAGCCACTAAACCCGTCCACGCCGACCGAAGGTCGATCACTTTCTGTATGCATGTTTAAAAATTCCGCCCATCTTAGTTCTTATTTTGTTTGTTTTTCCTTCTTGTCTCGTGTCTCTTCAGTCATCCTTAGCTTCACATAAGCTATTTCGTCTACCCATATACATACATCCACGGCCATGTCAACAGCCGTTCAACTATTCGCTTCAGTGTGTTTGGCGTGGAGTGTGGGGATCTTTATAGTCCAGTTTATTGGAATTTCCCGACTGTAAGTGCACATATTTCTTTGTACATCCATCACCGGGTCATCAATCTCGCCGACCGACAAAAAAACCCAGGTTCTGTCTTGCTTGCGCCTATAAGCGCTGTCAAATCTCGCGAACGGCGCCTGTCAACCTGGCTGTCAACATGTTATCCAAACCAAACTACGCCAGACCAACTAACCGTATCTTACATTTAGCTTCCGAAACTACTCCAAGCGTCCTCATCCTCCGATATCCCCAACACTCCCACAAAAAGATGTTCCGCACATTACCATAATCCGCCCAGTCAAAGGCGTTGAAGCTGGTCTCTACGACTGTCTCGCATCTGTTCTTAAGCAAGACTATCCCGCCAACAAACTGTCTATTCGTCTCTGTGTGGCGGAGAAGTCAGATCCTGCCTTTCCCATTCTTCACCGCATTGTCTCCGACTTTCCTTCGCACGATGTCCAGATTCTGGTTGAAGAGGAAGATCCCATTCTTCACGGTGTTAATGGGCACATCGATAACCTCGGGCCCAACCCCAAGATCCGGAACATCAGCCGTGCCTACCGTGAAGCCCCCGGCGATCTTATCTGGATCGTCGATTGCAATGTCTGGGTTGGCTCCGGTGTGGCAGGCCGCATGGTTGACAAACTGATGGGCATTCGTCCTGCTGGTCAACACGGTCCTGCATACAAATTCGTTCACCAATTGCCTCTTCTCGTCGACATTGATCATCACCAAGCCACTGCCGAGTCTCAAACTCCTCTGCTTTCAGCCGCCACCGGCTTTACTCCGTCGCCCATCACCAGCACCCACCCACGTCTTAAGCAGACTTCCAGCCTTCGCAGCATTTGGGCTTCCGGTGGTGGTCGTTTGGATGAAATGTTCATGGCCACCAGTCACGCCAAGTTTTACAGCGCTATCAACACGGTGTCTATTGCCCCTTGTATTGTAGGGAAGAGCAACATGTTCCGGAAGTCTCACCTCGATATGTTGACAGACCCCGCGCAGAATCCCACGCTTAATGGCCAGGATAAGAGCCACCCGACCGGAATTGATTATTTCTCCATGTATATCTGTGAAGACCACCTGATTGGTGACCTTCTTTGGCGCTCAAACATTCCCGGATTCCGCAACCATGGCCTCTGTGTCGGTGATCTTGCCATCCAGCCCACTTCGGATATGTCGGTTTCTGCTTTCACTGGACGTCGTTCCCGGTGGCTCCGCGCCCGCAAATGGACTGTCCCCGCTGCAACGCTAGTTGAGCCTGGTGTCGAATCTTTTCTTTGCTGCCTCGCCTTTTCTTACGCTACCACGACACTTCCCTGGTTCTCCACTCACCTTGGTATCCCTACCACTGTGCTCGCCCAGGTTATCATCTGGTTATCTTTTGTAACTCTTTGGATGCTCTTTGACCGTTGGACCTTTACCATGTTGCATCGTGGCGACTCGGTAGAAATTGATCAAGATACTCCTGTCTGGGCCCGTGGCACACAAAAGGCCGGCGGCCATGTTAGAAGACGGTTTTCCGAATGGCTGTTTGCCTGGGTCAGCCGGGAGTGTCTTGCGTTGCCTGTTTGGACATACGCTGTTCTATTGGGTGGCACTGTAAACTGGAGAGGACGTTCATTCAAAGTACGGATGGACATGAGTGTTGTGGAACTTGATGCGAGCAATGACTCGGATGAAACCGTACCTAGTGGAATGCGGACACCTGAGCTTGAAATGGGAAGGAATAAGGATCGGTTGGATTAAGAATGATGTGTATGTAATGATTAGCATGTTTGTACTTTTTTAATACCACTAAGCGTTTCCTAATAACGCCTGTCTCTCATCTACTATTTCTTCTTCTGAATCTTGATGAACACTGTCTGGTCTCTTGGAATGATCACCAAGGAACGACAAAGCCCCTAAAGCACCGGCTACCATGGTGCCTATCCAAGCGTACATGACACCTCTAGGTAAGAAAGTACCTTCCCTCCCTCCATAATCAAACAGGATGGCCAGAACGGGACCACCAGCAAATGAGCCAACTGTCTCGACAATCCCAATCAAAGCCATCATCCGAGATGTCTCTTCAGGCTTAACAAAGTGTGTAGCCAGAGCTCTTGCCAACGGATTATTACACGATCCACAAGCACCCAATACCAAAGCAGCAATGAAAATGGTCTCCTTGGTAGCAAAAGTTTCAATAATCGAGGCAATGAATAATAACGAAAGTGCCGTTCGAAGTAGGACAAGATCTTTCTTCAATGGGGAGTATCTCCTCACCAAGACTCTTGAAATAGCGGGCAATAAAGAGAGAATCAGAACGTTCTGTAGCCCTAAAGGTGTCAAGATATACGGTGTCTTGGCAATTGGGACATCAAAAACAGTTGAAAGATACTGAATAAGTAACGTCGTATAGGCAATGAACAACGGTGTCTGTAACAGAAACACCGACATAGTAAGCATCAACGGGGTATTCTTCAGTAACGCAACGGTAGGTCTCAACTGTGCCAAAGAGTCCTTCACCGCCGTCACCATAGTAACCTTGGGAGCCGAAGAAGACCCCGGTGAAAATTCCGCCCGGACTCGTGATGGGAGAGTTTCCGGAAGGTGAAGAATGAGGATGAATGTCAACGGGGTGATTGCTGCTATTGCGATGACGGCCGCCCATGGTGAGAAATGAAGCATTAATTGTCCTGCTAACGGAGACCCGAGGATTCCGCCAAGTGTCGCTGCAATGGTCATATAGAAGAATGTCGTAGCCCTATACCCGGTTAGTATCACTCTCATAAGCTCGGATTCCCTTAAACTTACCGATCACCGTGTTCACTAACATCCGCAGCCACGGCATAAACACACGAAAACGCCACTCCCAAGCCACCACCCAGAACCTGCATAACAGCCCCTCCAAACATCCAAGCCAAGGGAACCCGTCCTCTCATACCCAAAACCCCAAAAACCACCAAAAAGCTCCCCGCACTACCCACCCAACTCGCCACCAGCGCGCCCCGTCTCCCCGCCCGATCTGCAACAACCCCATACGGCATCGCCGCCAAAACCCCCACTACCCCCTCAGCAACCTGGAAACTCCCCGCCAAATACGCAAGTCTTCTCTGGACCGCGTCGATCTTGCATTGCGCTTCGGGGAGAAGATGGGGAGACGTATCACCGAGGACTTGGTGACATATGGCGTCTTCCATGAGACGAAGCCACGGGAGAAGAGTCATTGTAGTGGTTAGAGTCATCAGGAATTTGATAAGGGCGAGGTTGACAATGATATGAGATCTGGGTCGTGGTGGTATTGAAATTGGTAGGTCATTTTGACTTGTATACTGTTGAGTATCGTCAACACATGATTCCCTTTGTAAAAGAGTTTCACTCTCATTTGAATCCATAGTGACCGCCATTCTTTCGAAAATGTATGTTGTACATATATATTCAAGATCAAAAAGAAGAAAAAAAGAAAGCCGAAATCTAAAACACCTCATCAGATAAGATTACAATCACTCCCTCACATCGTCCCCCGGCACCGTTACTGTCACTCCGCGGTCCGTGGCAGGAATCTTGCTTGGCACTTCTTTTTATAGACTTTCTAGCAACTGTCTCTGACATTCAATGTCTCTCAATAATTCACTATTTCAGTCTTAATCAACTTTGTACAACCCTCATCAAACCTTTTTCTTCCTTCATGAACTACAAATTGCCGGTGGCAATCGTAATGGCAATCACATATCGCGTAACCAATACATTCATCATGATTGGCCAGCGTATAAACCAGACCCTAATGCACACATCACACCCTAATAACTTCTTATCGCGAAACTTTCAAAATGCTCTTAAAAAAAATTCATTGATAAAACAAGGGAATCAAAAATCCTAAATAGGCCCAAAACAAAACAAAATCTACATAATTTTAAACATCCCAAAAATTTAGTGACCAGCGTGCTGGGGAGCGTTAGGAAGCTCAGCAAGAGCGTCACCGATGGTCTTAAGAGCACCGCGGAGCTCCTCCTCAGTAATGACCAGAGGAGGGGCAAAGCGGATGATGTTGCCGTGAGTAGGCTTGGCCAGGAGACCCTTCTCCTTGAGCAGCATGCACAGATCCCACGCAGTGCGGCCGTTGGTCTTATCCTCGTCAATGACGACGGCGTTGAGAAGACCCATACCACGGACCAGCTTGACAGCGGGGTTCTTGAGGTTCTCAATCTCGGAACGGAAGATCTCACCAAACTTCTGGGCCTTGGTGATCATGTTCTCCTCGTTGATGAGCTCAAGAGCACGGATGGAGACAGCGCAACCAAGAGGGTTACCACCGTAGGTAGAACCGTGAGTACCGGGCTCAATGACGCCCATGATAGCCTTGGAAGACAGGACGCAAGAAACGGGGTACATACCACCAGAAATGGCCTTACCCAGGGTAACGATATCGGGCTTGATGCCAGAGTGCTCGTGGCAAAGCATGCGGCCAGTGCGGCCAATACCAGTCTGGATCTCGTCGCAGATCAGGAGAACATTGTACTTGCGGCAGACAGCCAGAAGCTTAGGAAGGTAGTCGGCATCGGGAACAACGACACCAGCCTCACCCTGGATGGGCTCGACAATGATGGCGGCAGTGCGGTGACCGTACTCGGCGAGGAGCTCCTCGACGGCAGCGACGTCGTTGTAGGGAAGGGGCTTGCCGGAGGTGGGGTTGGAGGCACCAATGCCGGGGACGTAAGGACCGTAGTTCTCGCGGGACTCGGGGTCGGTAGACAGGGTGATGGCGGCCATCTATATGGAAATCACGAGTTAGTACTCGACATCTTAATCGTAGTGACTTTGTAAAAGAAAAAGCAATCAAAACTTACGGTGCGGCCGTGGAAGTTGCCGTCAATACCGAAGACCAGGGCCTGGTCCTGCTCAACGCCCTTGACCTTGTAAGACCACTTACGGGCCAGCTTGATAGCAGTCTCGACAGCCTCAGCACCAGTGTTCATGGGGAGGACCATCTCGAAGCCGAAAAGCTCCTTGACGTAAGCAGCCCAGCGGGGGAAGACATCGTTGTGGAAAGCGCGCGAGCTGAGGGTGGCAATACCAGCCTGCTCGCACATAGTCTTGACAAGCTCGGGGTGGCAGTGACCCTGGTTGACGGCCGAGTAGGCAGACAGGAAGTCCAGGTAGTGGTGGCCTTCGGGATCGTAGACGTTGATACCCTGGGCCTTGGCGAAAACGACGGGGAGAGGCGAGTAGTTGTGAGCGGCGAACTCGTTCTCGGCGGCGATGGCCTCGTTGGTGGTGGTGTAGCGGAAGCGGGACATTTTGGCGATAGTGTGTATAAACAAAGTGGTTTAGTGGAGAGAAAGAAGAAGAAAGAAAAGAGAATAGAATAAACTAGTAGGCGACTTCATGCACTCTATATACATGCAGCAATACACAGGCCGGCCAACGGCAACGACTCTGCCGCTACCTCCTTCCCCACAAAGAAACCTCGCAAGCCAAGCCATCCTCGCCAACAAACCACCCATTCCCGGGCCCTCCATCCCAAATCCACCGCGATTTCCGTCATCGCCCATTGGCAGAGCCCGTAATAACCAAGCCCGTTATTCACTAAGCCCTTATAATCCGCCCATCAATACATATTTTATACCGCCTGCCACTTCCGCCCCTCCCCCGCCACTGCCAAATCCGGAAACTATCCATACCGCAAACGGAAAAATCCTCTCCCTGCAAGGCTCTACAGCAAGGCTATTGCTCTGATGTTTTTTTCCCCGCCGGCAGGGTGCGGTTTATGCAGTCGTGAGTTAAACAGGGCAGGGTCCTTGCGATTGGAAGGTTGTTTTGAATCGATGGACCCGATTGTGAATGTACGATGCTATGCGCTGTTGATGATCTGTTTGTCCGAGTATACACATCTTCTCCAATTATCTGGTGGAGACCCCGCCTCAATCACCGGTCATACGTACCGGTCATCTGATCGCCACCAGTGAGGATATCATCGGCGCCAAAGTACCCCCCCGGCAGCGCCGCAGAAAGCTGGCCGCCGGGAGTGCCGCCGGGGCCGACGAAAAGTGGGTCTATAGCGCCCGCAGCTAGCACCGAGAATTTTCAGCATGTCTGTATGCATGTTGTTTAAGCAATTGTTGCCTATGTTTGAATTGCCCCTCTATCCTGCCCCTCACCTCTGACATCACAACCCCTTCAAACAAAACAGTCGGACAAACCTTCCAACATTTCAAACTTCCGTATCCATTCACCCCTGTAACACCCGCCGTCGGCACCGTGCGTCATCGGCCTCCTCTCCGACAACCAATCGACTCAAGCCGAGTCATTGTATAGAACACCAGATAGTCCCGAAAGCGGCCTGTACAGAAACCACGGGAACCATGGAACTCCGCCCTCACGATACCTTCATCAACCGACAACCCTCGACATAATAGACCCTTAATCTCATAATATCGACAATCTCCCGCCTGAAACGCCGGTTCTTGGAAGCCTCTGACATCCAAAGCTCCCTTCTCCATACCTGCTTCGTGCTGTTGTGCCGGCTCCTCGCGGCTTTACACAGTGGACCCCGTCGTTTCTTTCCCACCGGCCATGGCAAGCCCCACCCCCCACCAAGGCACCCGGTCCAAGTCCTCGAGTCAAAGTCAATAAAACCCCTGCATTTAATGGGCTGTTAGGGTACTATAGGGTCGACAATGAGGTCATACCTAGGGTCACGTCAAACCCGACCTGATCCACCAATATTCCAGCCATTCCATGTTATGACGTCTTTAATTCCGTAGTTAACTTTGTCGCTATCCACAAGATGGATGACTTTACCACCGATTTGTTCGTAAGCCGAAGCGGCTCGCCTGATAGGGCAACGTCAAGCAAATTTGATGAACGCGCCACACGCGCGGAACAAGCGACACCCACAACACCCACACCTGCCCCGAAGACCCTCCGGCAAAAAATGGCCGCAATCCGCGACAAAGCTTCTATTCAAGACCGACTCCTCGAAAAGTTCGTCTCTTCTTTCCCTCTCGCAACTTCCCAAACTAACCCATCTCAGGCTCCTCTCTCAAATCGTCCCTACCGATGCGACACCTCCAACCGCGGCTTCCTCGGAGGGCCTCGAAGCCTATGAAGCCCGTCCACACTTCACCATAAGCACCATGTCTAACAACTTCCGGCGCTTTAACGCACGAATTGGCGTGGTATTCTCCTTCCAAGAACAAGCCGTCCGCGTGCTCACTTGGCACCACCCCAGCCATACATTGTCGCTATTAGCAGTCTACAGTTTTATTTGTCTTGATCCGCATTTACTGCCTATTTTGCCACTGGCGATCATGTTACTTGCTATCTTTATCCCGGCTTTTTTGGCACGACACCCGGCGCCGAGGTCTGGGCCGGAGACGTTGGTTTACAGTCCGAAAGGACCAGCGACGGCGCCACCTTTAACGGTTAAGCCTGCTAAAGAACTTAGTCGTGATTTCCTGCAAAACATGCGGGATTTACAAAATTGTATGGACGACTTTTGTGTAGTTCACGACGCCTTGGTATCTACAGTTGTTCCCATAACCAACTTCAGTTCCGAAGCGCAGTCCACCTTCCTATTCGTATCCCTCTTCTTCGCCAGCATCCTTATGTCCATTTCGGCCCATCTCCTCCCATGGCGCATAATCTTCCTAGCTACCGGCTGGTTACTAATCGCCTCAAACCACCCCTTCTTCACCCGTCTAATCACAGCAACCCACCAACAACATATTAACTCCCAAGAAGCCGCCGCCAAGTCATGGCTAGAAGCTTACGTACAAACCGATATCCTCCTAGACAGTGCCCCAGAAACCCGCGAAACCGAAGTCTTCGAACTCCAACGTATCAACGCCGAATCAGGCGAATGGGAACCATGGCTATTCAGCCCCACGCCATGGAACCCGTTATCTCAACAACGGATAAGTCAAGACCGGCCGCGTGGAACTCGCTTTTTTGAAGAGGTGTTACCCCCAGATGGCTGGGAATGGAGTGAGAAAAAATGGGCTTTAGATCTATGGAGTCGTGAATGGGTCGAAGATAGAATCATCACGGGTGTCGAGGTTGAGACGGAAGGTGAAAGGTGGGTCTATGACATGGCTGAAACAGAAAGCAAGTCCCCCGTATATGAAGGGAGTCAAGAAGAGACACAGTCTAGTACATATGGAAGTCTCGAAGGTGCAGGAGACTGGGACGAAGTTGATGCCGTTGGCCGTCGCGGTGAATGGAGACGAAGAAGATGGGTCCGTGTCGTCAAACGGCTCAAAGTCGAAGAAGAACAATCTTAACAGCAGTACTCAAGTACCTATATAAGCACGGAACAACAGAACCATAATTTCATGAATGATTAAGTATTAAAAGACAATGCTAGCGTAATATGTATATCCAGTCCAATCCCAAGTCCAAACAATAAGTCATGATATCTACAAACGAATGGAAAAGCCAATAGGCTTCCCATCACCAACATTGTCTCATAAGTCTACAGACTTTCCTTCTCCTTCTCCTTTCTCGCCAACGCAACAATCTTTGCCAAATTCTCTTTTTGCATGTCCTGTCTTCCGGCCATGATTTCCAAGGCCTTCAAAGTCCCAGGAGTTTGCAACTCTTCCTTCTCCTGAACTACCTCTTCTTTCTTCTCCCCCTCGGCGGCTCTACCACCTGGTCTAACCTTGCCTTCTGGTAAGACCATCATGTCAAGGATAGCAATAACTCTTGCTGTCTTTCCACGTCCCTCATCAATTTCGTTGGCGACTCTCTTTGCCCTTTCGATGAGAGTGTTGACTACCGTGCGGGTATACTCGAAAGTACCCATGCTTTCCATGTATGCAACAGCATATCTCTTGACATCCACGTCATTGGTCTTTTGACGGAGGATGTTGAGAAGCTGGGTATTCAAGGGGTCCGCACGAATGGCGTGAATGATAGGGAAGGAGAACTTTCCCTCGGTGAGATCCTCGCAGAGTCCCTTGTTATCAGAGTACTCTGTTGAGGCAAGGTTAAGGTAATCATCTCTGATTTGGAAAATCAAGCCCACTAGATTAACCAATGGAATGCAGTCGACAAGAGAACGGGATTCTCCCTGCATAAGCTTAACTCCTAAACGGAACAAACCACCAGTCTTATTACCCACCATCTCAAGATATTCTTCCTCGGTAGGGCATGCCAAGCTATCGCGCCAGAAGAGGTCCATTCCTTGACCCCGATGTAAATGTACCAACTCATCACCAAAGACTGCGATGGCATTTGGACTCCGAAGCTTCTGTACCTCTTGCAATGCGCGGAAGTAGATGTAGTTCGCTGAGTTGATAGTCTGTGGCACGCCGTAAATGTTGTGGGCAACTGGTAACCCTCTTCTCAGCGAACTTGAATCCTCAACATCATCAATCAGCAATGAAGCTGTATGAAGCATGCCCACCACCTGTGTAATAATAGCCAAACTATCTTCCGGTACCTCCAACCACACATCAAAGGCCTTGATTAATTGCGACCGAAAGTCCTTTCCGGGGTGACCATACAAATAGTCAAATGGACCACTAACAACCTTATCTTTCTCGGGCGTCCATGACTTCTTCCCATAAAAGTCCAAATCCTCCGTCGCATAGCGCGATGCATCAGGCTGTGGGCGGCTTGGTGAAGACATGACGAGCGGTGCTGGTGGTTCAATACCCAGGCTATTTCTCTGTGGTCTTATATGACCAATATGTGATTGCGATCTAGAATGTGAATACGCTAGTGACTGTGACACGGAGCGGATACGTCCAGATGCCCCAGGCGAGCGGCTCTGCGAAAAGCTCGAGACGGTGGTATTAGATGATGAAGAAGCTGATGACCCAGACGAGACAGCCTCGGGAACCTGCGCAAGCTTGTAGGCAGAAGTTAATGGTGGTGATGGTATAGGCGCTGAAGCTGTAAGAGCTGGTTGACCTGTTGAGGAGGTGCGTGGTGGGATATTGGAGGGGTCGATTGGTGTCGTTGGTAGAACAGATCCGAATGTCGCGATTGATGCGATTGTTCCTGGTCGTGAAGAAGTCGAATTACGTGAAACTGGATTTTGTGAAAGGGGTTCTGAATGATTCCGTTGATGAGGACTAGAGCGGTGAGACTTTGAGAGTTTGTCCTTGTCTCTTGATAATCTCTTGTACCATTGCATGATGGGCGGGGGGTTCGCTATTCCTAGCGAATAGGTTCAGTGGCTTGACCCGCTAAATCGGTGGAGCTAACTCCTAAAACGTGCTTCAAATATGCAGTAACGCCCTAAAGTTGAAGCCAAGCTGCAGTGTGACAGCAAATCCGCCCCACGAATCTAGAAGGTGGGTTGGGGTTTATTGACTTGGTGGATAGTAATGAGTTTTGCGGCTTCCAATGAATTCGGAATATGCAGGTGCGCCAACGTGATGACGAAAGGTACTGCACGTTGCGTTCGGGTAACTGCGTGGTAGCCTATCGTGTTTCTTTTTGCGATACTTTGGCCGGACTTTGAGGTAGTACACGGGTGATATTGTACTGTGGAAGATTCTTTGCGAGAATGAAAAACGGATGGCGGTGAGAAGAAATACGACAGTGGAGGCCGGCGGTTAGGCTCTTTGTGAAGCGGGGGCGCTTGTTTGCGAAGTAGAAATTGTACTTTGGCGGACGATTTAGAAACCAAGGAGGCGTCAATATGGTGATATGTAATGACGACGGGAAGGTGAGATAGTGCCGAAAAAAGTTCTTTGAAGTTCGGATTCGAGAGTACAGTTTATAGAACGGACTCGTAAGTTTGTTGAGATTCAGATGTATAAGCAACCAAGCGGAGTAGAAAAGGGAAGAGTATGTGTACTCGAATTCTCAAGTGAATGTATTCAGAAGTCTATAAGCAAGGGGTAACAAAAAAAGGAGAAGAATAGAATTCCAATGGGAAGGAAAGAAAAGGAACAAAAGTAAAACGAGATGGGGAACTGAGAGACGAACCAGCATGTGATGTCAGCGATCATGTTCAGTTGTGCCTGTTCAGTTCAATCTATCTACTTTGCTTGTCAACACACCCCCGAAGGCCCAGGAAAACAAGCAAGCGTCTGTGCAAATTGACATGAGAATAGGTCTAAAGATAAATTCTAATTTACAGTTTTTTTCTTATTATAAATGTTATTATATGTTATGAATATGGAAACCCGGAAGTCACAACGACATATCATCTAGACATTCATCCATAGATATGTACATACATACGTACGTGTCTGTGTAAGTATGTATGTACAGCACATTCATAGAGTTCACATCAACCCAACCTGAGTCACACTCAATCAGATCAATTACTTTTCTTATTCTTCTATTATCCTTCTACACATGAATTCCTCCCTCATCCGTCACATGCACTCTGCAAGAAGCCTAATATCGTCTCGTAAAGTTTCCATATCATCCTACAAGAAGTTACCCAACGCCACCTCACACCATCACCAACAAAATGAACCAATCACTTCAAGACATTATCTCCCTTTTCTCGGGTCATATGTATAAATCCTTTTATACCGGGAAACCAACACAACACAGTACAAACGATGCTGCCCAACGCCGGACATCTTTTCAAGCGAGCCATGTACACATGTACATACATACTCATGTAAAGATGGTGTGTACAACAAGAGACACAAATACACTGTTCCCCTTTACATCTTACATTCATTCAGTTGCCACCTATGTATGTTTGCCTTTCCATGTTATTGTACTGGCTGACAATTATAACCTATCTCGGACTGTTGTCCTACCTATCCAACCTCTCTTCCTCTGATAATTGTTCGTCTACCAGCCCGACCTCCGTCGTCCGGGCTCTAACAATCAGACCGGCCCCATATAATCCACTTCACCCGTGCCACCCCTATCACATTATGTACAATTCTTCTCTACAAGAAAGAGAAGATATTCCCAAAGCCCTTCAGTCCAACAACTATCCCAAGCCACCCAACCACAAAGAACCCTGTTACCCCCGGTCCCGGGCCTGTCCGGATCCAGGCCATGCCTGCTCGAGGCCCGTTTCCATCTTCCACGACAGGGGCTTTAATTAGGCCAAGGGTTCAGGTCAGATGAGAAGGCTGGCTTTCGCCGGGGAGGCTGGGTCTTTGGGCCTCTCTGGGTTGGGGGTTTTCCTAGTTCGTTGGGCTGATGTTTTAAGCGGGAGCCGCGTGTATACACATTTTGTTTCCTGTTTAGATGCTTGGTTGGTCATCAACATGCATGTCGTGAATGCATACAATCATGAGTTGCATATCCGCATATGTACATACATGTCAAGAGACAAACTGCCCGCTTCCCGTCCGTGTCTGTTTATCAAAAACGATTTACACACATCCAGACATGTCTTGCATCGCATCTTGTCGTTCCTGGCATAACACAAGCTAGTCCCGTAGCCTACCGTTGCCGCATATACTTCTTCCGAGAAAAGTTCAACCAAGATCGCCACACGAACAAATATAGTTCACAAAGCATAATTTGCCTTCACAGTGCATAGTGGAACCATACTCAATGCATGAAGCTGAACTAGGGGTTATCGCCCGATAACCCTTACACTGTAACTATCCCTCGTGATGGCATTGACACTAACAACCAGTGGAAATTGAATATCACCACCAAAAGGAATAAGAATGTATCATATTATAAGTTCCATTGTATACATTACTACGGACCATAAAGCTACATAAAATCAATAATGCAAAAAACAAAACCTCATGCACCCCTTAAACTTCAACATGCGTGGACATATGCTCAACAGCCTGTTTAATACTCTTGAGCATCCGATTATTGATGCAGAACGGACATCTCACCGGTTGTTCTTGCACAGGAGCCGGTGTTTGTGAGTCAATAGGAGCAAGATTTAGTCCACCATTATTACCCGTGAACCTAACGGCATTGTTTTGCGGAGCCGGGATCAGAGCCACGGTTTGTGGTTGTGCAGGTTTCGGTTTTGACTGTTTTTGTTGTTGCTGTTGTTGTTGTTGTTGTTGGGCATGAGGTGGAATAGGACGCAGTTGATTAATAACAGGACGTTGTGGCCGGGATGGGATACGTTGCATATTAGACGACAACTGGCTGCGTTGCATAGGTGCAGGTGGTGCTATAGCTGGTGAATTGTGTTGCTGTTGTTGTCGCTGAGGGGGTTGTTGCTGCGGTCGTTGTTGTTGATTCCCAGGGTTTGGTATCAACTGGTGCGTTTGAGGAACATCCTGATGCACTTGGTGCTCTTCATGATCCTCCATAATGTCCATAGCAGATACGTGACCTTGAGTCGCACCATTGTTCTGTCCGGCTAGTACTGGTGCCATTACAGCCATAGCCCCGATGGGACCAATGTTATGGCCTTCAGACTCCATCCGTGCTCTCTCCTCTCTAACCACTGCAGCAACCACCTCCGCAGTCTCATTATCTTGGTGAAACTGACGTAAAGCTTTTTGCAAGACATACTCCGGGTCATCTGGAGTTGGAAATATACCCTCGTCATCATCGTCATCGTCTGCTCCGACACCACCCATATCCATGTCGTCATGTGTGGAAGCATGGTCATTGTTCCCGCCAGCTCTAGCGGCAGCAACATTGACCGCCGCCTGCGCAGCGACAGCAAGACCTGCCGCCGAAGGGGCCGGGACATTATGATTGACACCCGGAGTTGACTGTCCCGAGATAGACACAGACTGTTGAGGTTGGTTCCCACGCTCAGCCAACTGTTGCGCAACAATTTCCGCCGCCGCCACAGAAATCGCCAGTGTACCAGAAGGAAGCTTCTTCTGTCTTCGAATAATCTCATCTCTAGCTAAAGCGCATACCGACAGGGTCGACTCAAATCCCAAGTGCCTCAAAATCAATTGACGCATGATTGCTGGACTCGTGGTTGGCGTAATCGCCTGAGTAGACGAACTTATGAGACACTCGGCAATATACCCTAAATCTGTAGTTGGATCATCCGCTTCACTATGGCGTCTGTGTCTCCTTATCAATAGTCCATATCTCTTCTTGAATCTGTGAATCCACCCGGGAGAGAACTCAGGTGACGGCTCTCCATTATACTGCGGTAACGCGAGGTAAATATCTCTCGCCTTATCCGCCAACTCCTCGTTCGTTGGATGTTTTCCGCCCACCGCCATGCCCTGGTACCACTTAAGAACGAGTTTTTCAACGTCAGGCCAATTTCCAAACCGTAGCCGGGACCCGCTCAGCTCTGGTGTGTGATGGTCCAACCGAGAGTACTTGGGCGACAGTGAGTGGGAGACGGTACTTTGGCTGATAGACTGCCCGTATTCCCGCAAGAACCACTGTTGACAAGCCCGATGGGTTGGTCGGGGATTTTGGCCATGAGCCCATTGACGGAGGGCCCGGCGCTGGTTGAGAGTGAGCGAGTTGCGTTCCTTTTGCATACTAGCGGTAGTAGTGTCGACCGGAGCTGTAGTGGTATTCTCAGCAGTCTCATCCGGCATCGTTGTATCAGCCCCAACTACCGACTCATCGGCAGCCTCAACTCCGACCACGGACTCGTCGGCGACAGGCCCGTCATTCTCAGAAATATAAGCCAGCGAATATCTCGAATGACTCTGCACCGAACTTCCCTCCTCGCCATCAACCGCAGCGGAAGCGGCGACCAAAGCGTGTGCTTCGGCGTCCATTCCGTATAAATAGCCGGCGTTCGGAACCCGATGGACCCGAATAACAAGTTAACAAAATTGCCCTTTTAGAACTAACACCTTTGTGGCGGGAGCACGGGATTTCCCCGATAATCGAGTAAAGCGAGATAGCTGGATAATTATCACTCCTTTGTGGCCGTGGTTGGTGGAAGTGGATATAGAATATGCGATTGCGCGGGGCAGGGTCGAAAAGTATTAATCGCGGTGATCGAGGCGCGACCAGATAGCTTCAATTGAGCGATAAATCTGTGGTGTACCGAGAAATACCGAAACAAAGTAGAAAACAAAGTAGAGGTGAAAGAATCGGTGGTGACATGTAATACCAGCTGAAACGACAAATAAGTGTGACTTTGCGAAATAAGATGTTGTTGTCGATGGGCAGAAAACGCGTTTTTCGAGGTATTCTTGTAACGAACTACGCCCAAACATGCGCTAACTTCGAAAACAAGGAAATGCCCAAACGGGGTTTCATTAGGTCTGAACAGTGTGGCGTAAATTAATATGGCGTAAATTAATGTGGCGTCCCCTTAGCCGCCTGTCAGATTAGCTTCGAGAAGCCGCTTTGATTTGGACCTGTGTTGGGAATGTGCTTGCGCAACTACATGTGGGGTGATTGACAAACCTGAGGGGGAGGCCAGACTGGTTCCAGGCTCTGCCAATGTAAATCGGGATTAGAGAATGAGACAGGCGCCAAAGAATAATAAAAGCCCAGTGTCACTGCATCCTCTTTACTCTTCATCTTTCCTCATTCATACGTGACAGATTCATCATGAGCGCCCCTAAAACCCATCTGGTCACCGGTGGTACTGGCTTTTTGGCCTCTCACACCATCCGTGAGCTCCTCTCCGCCGGCCATACCGTGCACGCCACAGTCCGGAGCACCAAAAATGCCACCAAACTCGCCTCTCTCACCCCCCTTAAAGAAGAATATCCCGACAAACTCTTCTTCTTCGAGGCCGACCTTCTGAATCCTGGATCCTTCAGGGAAGCTATGGAAGGATGTCACGTCGTTCACCACATGGCTTCTCCCTTTCTATTACCTGAGAAGATAAAAGATCCCGAGAATCAGCTTGTTAAGCCTGCCCTAGAGGGAACTCGGAATGTACTGAACACAGTTAATGAGGTTGAGTCGGTACATCGGGTCGTCTTGACCTCAACGAGTTAGTTTGACTGTTATATTTGAACCTAAGTTTATAGACTAACTAATCATAGTTGCCTCTATGATGGCAAACTACGTTGAGGTCATGTCTATGCCCAACAAGACCTTGACTGAAGAGCACTGGAACACTACTTCATCTTTGACTAACGCGCCGTACCCTTACTCTAAGAAACTTGCCGAGCAAGAGGCCTGGAAGATCTACGATGCCCAATCGCGGTGGACCCTGGTTGTCATCAACCCAGGTCTTGTCTTCGGTCCCTCTTTCACTTCCGCCTCGGCATCGGGCTCACTGGACACTCTGGACTGTCTTTTCGGTGGCAAATTTTGGTTTGGTGTTCCTGATTTGAATTTCCCTCTGGTCGATGTGCGTGACGTAGCGTTGGCGCATAGAAAGGCTGCCGAGCTTGAAGAAGCTAAGGGACGATACATCATCTGCCTTCAGGACATGATGCCCTTCGTAGAGGTATCAAAGTACATGAAGCCGCGGGTCAAGTCAGGATCTATGTGGCTACCAACCTTCAAGTTCCCAACTTGGTTGTTGTTGATCCTGGCTCCATTGGTTGGTATGCCTAGAAATTTTGTGAAAGGCAACATTGGGTACATATACCAGATTGATAACTCGCGGAGTATCAAAGAGCTGGGTATTGAATACAGACCGGCTCTTAAGACATTGGAGGATCACTATGAGGCGTGGTATGAACAAAAGTATAATGCCAAGCTGTAGCCAGCTGTATGTATGTATGGATATCACTGGTCCTCTTTCTTGACCTGACCTAGATGTAGTCGCCAAAGACGTTGCGAACCTCCTATAATAATGTCATTACACCCACCAAACGTAAAGCTCGAAGCACCGCCTGTAATCGAATATTAGTACTAAAATACCATGATGTGTGGCTGACGAAAACTTACCTGGGAGAGCCACTACTCCGAGGAATGTTCCCGATTGACTCCAAATTTCCAGGCCGTCAGAACAAGCCGCATACAAATTTCCTTGTGGATCACAAGCAATTGTACCGATCTTGTTCTTCTTGGTCACTGTGAATAACCGTCTGTTAATCAAAACTACTGCACCATTGCGCTCTGCCACATCAAAAGCGTGGATAGACCCGACACTAAACCGACCTATTAGCACTTTGTAGTTTACTCTCATCCAACACCAAATACAAACCTTGTTTGATGAATCAACTGATGTTTCTCCTCGTCCTCCCTCTCTGCTACATAGACTGTCTTCCCATCTGGACTAACCGCAACCCCAAATGGTCTCTCAAACCCATCCGCCATAATCTTACACTCCATCTTCTCCACGTCAAATCGATAAACCGCACACGGCAAAGTTGGAACCCCCCTAAACTCGCCCTTTGACCCCTCCACCGTATCCGTGAACCAAACAGCTCCACCATCAACCGCTACTGCCCCAGGCGAGTTAAAAGGACGTCCTACATACTCCCGGACCATACACTTAGGCCGTTGCCCGGTAGGCATATAGAGAATAGACGCCAGGGCAGGGGAGGATTTGGCACCGGCACATTTAATCGTGCCTTGTTCGGCGTAGAGAATACCATCATGGAAGGCGGCACACCCGGCGGGCATTGCCATACCGGGAGGCGGTCTGAGTTTCGACCAGACGACCTTGGCTATGGCGGGGTCTTCAGGGGTAGGCGGGGTTCCGGCTGCGTTGGTTATGTGGATGCGGGAGATGAGAACGGCGGGAAGAGTAGCTGCGTTAGTTGGTTGGAGCGGAGCACTAGTGGTGTAGATTTCGCCCTGGGCAGGACGGTAGGCCAGGCCAGTGTGGAAGAAGGGTTGGCCGGATGTTGGAGCGGAGGAAAGGAGACGGGTTATAGTGGCGGCGGGGCCGATTAGAGAGTTTATGGAGTCATGATGGCTAATGACGATAGGCTCAGTGACTCTGGGCGTTGTCAGTATATGTTTCCACTCAAGTGGCGATGAATATCAGGTCTCACTCAGTCTCTGGTTGCTGGGGTTCTTCATGAGCCTAATCACATGTTAGTCTTGTATTATGATCACTATATCATCAAACAAACCCTAAACTTAAGTTCCCACTGTCGAAAAGTGGTCCATTCCGAAGCCTTTGCCATAATGTTTGCACAAAAAAAGAACAAGTGCGATGGCAAATAGGATGTCAAGATCATTGATCCAAATTGTGAATTTACATCTTCAAACGACAAACAAACCCTGAATCACAAATAACCCTATTCACATTACAAGGAAACGCAAATCCGATAAAAGTTCACAAATGTTTTATACAAAAAGAAGAGCAAGCTGAAACCAACCTCCGCCTAATCACACAGAGAGTCGACCCAACGAAGATGTCCCATCCAAGTTTATAACAAGTTGGCAGAAATGATTTAGTGCTTCTTGCCTTCCGCCTCAGCCAGGAACTTAGTGACAAAGTCGGCTTCGTCCGAGTTAGAGGCGTTGATAGGAGGAGCGGCGCCGGCGGCGGGAGCAGCCTTGGAGCCACCGGTGGCGAGCTTGACACCGATGAAGACGGAGCTGAGGGTGGCGATGGAGAGCTAGGGATGTTAGTGTTTGTTTCATTGTATATGCTCGTGTCGGCTTTTGAGGGTCTGGCATGGCATTGGAGTAGGTATGTGGGGTTCGGGGAACGAGAGGAAACGGACGAAATTGGTATGCGACGAGGGTTGGTGGTTGCGATGGAGTGAGGGCTTGTGTAGTATATGGACCGGCGGGGAATCGGGTGGTGTACAGTCGCGTTTCAAAATCGATGTATGGTCGGTCGTGTAAAGTCGCAGTCGGAGCATCGGTATTTTGGTTAATCGTACTCGCCAAACCCGAATCCATAGTCGAGACCCAAACTTCTTCGAATCGTCGCACTCCGCAAACACCCGGTCCTCCGGCGTCGGCACCCGGAAGACCTCGGTAACCTCCGCACTGAATCGCAGTCCACTCTCCGCCCAAAAACCACCCATATGCCACACCCAAGAACATATCCACGCTCAATTGGCCATCTCACATCCCACCAATACCATCTCCGCAAAAACCCGAGCCAGTGAACCGCATCTCAGACCACGCCGGAAAAAGAACTCACCCAGTGCGAGCCAACCTGGCGACCGAAGATAGAGTAGTAAGAAACCATTTTGAATTATCGGAACCAAACAAGAAACCTAAAGGCAACAAAGACACTTGACAATTGTGTATTTCAAAAGAAAGTCCCAAGACAAGGCACGAACGAAGCTGGCCCTCGGATGGACGTCAGCCAGAAGCTCCGGCCAGCGCTCTTTTGGAGTGTCCCCACTTTTAAGTTGGGGCATTGGATTTTGACAGGTTCGTGTCACCTTAGCTTTGGGGTTACAATGGTAACTAGTAGGGTTGTGATGGAGCCTGGGATGTGAGGCATGAGTTGGAGCGTAGATATCGAGTAAGTGAATGGAATGATGAAATCGATTACATACATGTGTGAAAGTATAAGTACGAATGCTAAGAAATATTGTATAGCTAGAGTCATCTAAGAGTTGAACCACCCGTTGCAAAAAGCCTCATGCAAGGAGTCTGCAAAAACAGAGGCCATCTTTTTGTAACCTTCTAGGTCCGGGTAGCCATGATTGATATCATCTGCAGTGACCTTGCTATCCACATCGGCATATAAGATTTTCCGGCCTTGGGCAGAATACTTGTCAACCAGCTTTTTATACTCCTGGTTCATCCAGAGTCTGTTGTTCATTTTGACCTCGGTATCCTTCATCCACGGTAACCCGGAAAGAATGATGACCAAATTGTCATTGAACGTCCAAAGCGCTTCGAGGAATGATCCCATACGGACAGGAGTATCGCTGGCTTTTTCAGTACATCCCTCCCATTTAATATCCCATGAACCGGCGTTGAGAATCACACCGTCAGGTGTAGGGCTAATTCTAGGGAGAGCTGGCATGATCTTTTCACGGACTTCAGTGACATTCGAGCTCCAGTAGGCTTCGTAGGTTTGTTTTTACATGTGTTAATACATTGTGTTGTAATGAAATAGCGGTGCAGAGAGAACTTACGAGATTATGGCCAGATCCACGGTGCTGGCTACCAACGAAACTAATAGGGGTTTCACCCGTGCCCATCAACCTGATAAGCTCCTGACGGTATGCCTACATTGGGTCACCAGAGTGCTGGCCAGGCCAACCATTGGCATAGCTGTCACCCGCGGGCATGATGTGAACCTTGGGTCCGGAGTAAGAGCAGACGCGGCGATTAAGCGTGTGAGTGCTGTTATGGCCGAGCTAGGGGACATGATTGACGTGGTGCGCGGTGATGTTACCCGACAGAGTAATGTTTTGGTGGTCATGGTTGTCAACAACGGCGGGGAGAGCATTGACGAGACCAGCGAGGAGAGCGGCGTTTGTGAGGAGGTAAAGGGGAGAGATCATGATGGTGATGATGAATGTGCAAAATGAATATAATGATGATGGTGCTGTGAAGCTATGCAGAAATGCAGGAATGCAGTGAAGAATGCTAAGAGAGTGAATGTATGAATGTAGATACAAAACCGGACCCAAAGAGGTTGGTGAGTTGCAAGGGAGATTGGATGACCAGAGTCTTCCGTCGATATGTCTTTATAGATGATACGGGAGTCTATCCTACAGATGCTTAACATAGTATGGCTGTATACTTCTGGACTAACTTTAAACCCCACACAAAGTACCTACACCAATGCATAACTCTTTGCCGCCAACAAAAAACACACCCTTTGACAACTATATACACCACGGCAAATCTGCCTTTACTTCTTGCAAAAGGAAGCGGAGTCTTAAGCAATCACATCACATTGGTATGTACATCCCTGACCAAAAAGCTTATTCACACGACAAACAAAAGGATTGCTTGGCATCTATCGGCCGTATTAATAGGGTATCAAAGATATGTACATACACACATATGTGGGTAGGGGGTCGTTCTTTGCACCCCTCGAGGTAATATTAGTGTCGGTGTAATTGTCCTCGGGTTGTTCTTCTATCACCATGTGAAGGGACCATTAACTCTAGATTGTTCTGACCGCAGCTCGTCCTCATTCTCATATCGCAACCTATAAGGAGAGTCAGGTACGAGATGAAACCCGTTTATGGGAGAAGAGTATGAAAAACTTGGTTGAGTGCTGGTCTAAAACGTTCAACCGTATAAAGCTACATAACAAACCCGATTGATCACACCAGTCATTTTCATATCGACATTGGGGTTAAACATCGTCGACGTGATTTAACCGATCAAATCGCTCTAAATTTGGTGACTTTCGTGACATGCAACAATATTGAATGTATAGAGCCCATTACGATGAAACTTTAAAAAGTGTGTATAATAGTGAACAAAAGAAGTATTTGCAGACAAAGATATATCAGGCACTGGAAGGCCGGTAGCACCATTATGTTTAGGTTACACGCAAAGTCTATCCGTGTACAGGCAAACCCGACAACAAGACATCATGTCACCTTGCTAGATGGGCCAGGACTACAAGGCATATAGAGTACCAAACGAGTGACTATTGTAAAATATGGAGGTATCTAGGTTTAACAATATGTAAAAGGTGCCTAACAGAGATTAACCAATCTCTCGATCCTAACATTCCACTAGTTAAACCAGCCGTTGCGGAAGGCCTGATCCAAAGAGTCACCATAAACATTACCCAACTTGACATAACCCGCCTTGGTAGGGTTCGAATCATCGAAAAGGTCATCGTCCCCAAGTGTGCCGCTCACATCAGAATACAGAATGTGGCGACCAGCGTTGTAATACTTGTCTACCAGCCCACTGTATTGCAGGTTCAACCACTTGGCTCTCTCATTTTTAGACGAATCCTTGATGTGAGGCAAGGCAGACAGAATGACTACCAAGTTCTCATTTGACTTGAAGATGTCACTAAGCATAGAGTCCATGCGGTTAGGGGCATCAAGATAGTTGTTGGAGCTGGTGGAAACGAGGACATCTTGTGTACCGACGGTGACAACAAGACCTCTTGGGACGGGGGTAGTGTAAGCCAGGTCAGCGAGCATCTTCTGGTGAACATCGCTGATGACAGCGGAGTCCCAGCCCTCGTAGGTTTGCTATTATATACTTGTTAGTTTTGATTATCAAGAGAAGAGAGCTATATGAAGAGTGACTTACAAGGTTGTGACCGGTGCCACGATGCTGGCTACCAACAAAGCTGATGGGAGTGCGAGAGGCGACCATATGCATAATCAGCTGTTGGCGGTACGCCCACATCTCATCGTCTGAAGACTCGGCGGGTGACCCAGAGGAAAGCGAGCCACCGACAGGCATGATGTGAATCTTATCACCCGTGTAAGCGCAGGCGCGACGCCCGAGGGTATTATTTCCATGGTGGAAGTCACCACGGTGCAAAGTGAGGTTACCGTGTTCGGTGTGATTGGTAGGATGGTGTAGGTGAGAGATAAAAGTAGGCTTAGTGGTGTTGTTGAAGTTATCAGCGTGATCTTCAAATCCATGGAAGTCAGTGTCATTGTTGAAGCGAGTCAAATTGACAACCGCGAAGTGGGCTTCAGCGGTGTTGGTAGCCTGGGGTGTGCTGCTTTGGGTAACACTGGCGGTTGTAGAGTTAACCGAGTCCGTGGTGTTCTGAGAGTCAATACTCAGAAGCCAAGAAGTGGGAAGACCGTGAGCAAGACCGGCGAACAGAGCCGCGTTGGCAACGAGAAACTTGGTAAAGAAGATCATGATGCAATGAGAAATAGAGGAAATGAATGCGATGATAAGAACGGTTATGAAATTATGCGAAGATGCGAAGATGCGAAGATGAGAAGAATGAGTGATGCCAAGAGAATGAAAATGCAATGCAGATGCGGAATCAGGTCCAAGAAGACTGATGGCTTGGAATGACTTGATGTTAATGGAAGGTGCCAACCAGTGTTGTTTTTATATTCAACTACTATTGCCTCTTTGGCTATCATAATCAACACTACCAACTGTTTAACAGGCGTACGCAGTCAGGAGCCACACTGCGAGTGAAAAGGTACCAACTTCTTTCATCGTGTAGAGGTCACTGGAGACGATCCGCATTTTAGCCTACCAACATCCGGTACATTCTTTGAACAGCATACGCAAGAGCACACCACAACCCTTTGTTGAGTGTAGAAGGGTATGTCTCTCTTTTACCGACGACAGAAAAGATACTGATATCTTCATGATCTGTATTCCTTTAGACCAACGGTAAGACAAGCTAAATATAAACACAAAGCCAAAATGTCAATATAACCTTGACTGTGATGCGTACTTTCTTTGGGCTAGTCAAAAGATTCTGTTGGTTGCAAGTATAGATGTCAATGAAAGAACTTTAGGGTTACCAGAGTTGTGATCAACATTGCGGCTCAACAACTCTAGAAAGAAGTATGTACTTTCCAATGGGGTAATAGATCATCACAGAGTGCGGGGTAGGCTATGAACATCTCAGTTTGAAGTCTATCTGGAATCGAGTAACAGAAAGGCATGTCTGTAAAATAAGACCACATCCAGGAGAGTAGCTCAATAAGCGGCCCTGTTGGAAAATATAACATGAATACTTTGAATTTGAACACACGAAAGGGCACTAGAGAGAATCAAGAGTGAAGTTGATTATTCATTTTTAGGTTTAAATATGAATTTGCGCAAGTAGGGTAGAGCCAAGGTACTCTAGTGGTTAAACCAATCATTACAAACGGCTGTCTGTAAGGAACTAGCATAGACAGAAGCCAACTTCTTAAAGCCATCTGGGGAAGGTAACCCAGAAGTAATAAGATCCCCTGAATCAAGTGTCCCAGAAACATCTGCGTACAATATATGGCGACCCTGCTTAACATACTTAGACACAAGGTTGGCATAGTTGGTGTTGACCTTGATAGCCTTTTCTTGTCCGGCGCCATCATTGACGCGTGGCAACGCGGAAAGAACAACAACTACGTCTTTGTTCCACGAAAAGATATCACCGAGGAAAGCGTCCATGCGAGTGGGGGCTTGGAGGTAGTCAGCCGAGTTGGAAGACATGACGTCTGCAGTCCCAGCGGTAAGGATAATCCCGTTGGGGCTAGTACTGGAGAGAGCACTGATGACCTTGGAGTGGATCACAGGGATCGTCTGGTAAGCGTACCCTTCATACGTTTGCTACATGGTGTGTTAGTGACATTCTTACGAATATGATGCCAGGCAAGAGGAAAACATACGACGTACTGCGCAGTACCATTATGCCGAGTACCAACGTAGTTAATGCGAGCCTGGACGCCCATAAGCTTTTCTAGTTCCTTGCGATACCCCCACGAATCGCTCTGGTTTGTCTCATTAGGGTCACCAGTAGCCATGGTCCCACCGGCAGCCATGATCTTGGCCGTGTCTCCAGTGTAAGTGCAGTCACGAATCCAAAGGGCTTGGCCAGCAGTATTGGGGGGGACAGTGAAATGGTTCATAACCTTGGTACTGTTCTGGATGCTGCTTCTAATTGAAAGGGTGGGCATGGCGGCGGCCAAGGTGGTGAAAAGAGCGACGTTAACCACGAAGAAGTTCATGGGAGAGATCATGTTGATGCCGATGGATGATGAATGCTTAGAATGAATATGATGGTGAATTAATGAGAGAAGTTTAAAGCTATGATATGATGCAATGAACGATGAATAACAAAAGAATAGAGATGCAAATGCAGATGGTTCCCGAGCGGTGGATGAATCAAGAATATGACACTCTAGGTCTGAATGAGATGGTGTCAGCCTCTCTATATAGTTGGCCACATCTATTTCCTTTGAACGAAATTACCACCAAAAAGTACAACGCTTGCTCTACAGTTAAACTATCACCCGTACAACGTCGTACGGCTGTTTGTTTGAACCAACATCCTTTGGTTTAATGCAATGCCAAGACTGCCGCTAGTCTTTCAGTTCCTTAGAGTGACACCCAACACTAGTGGGAGTTAATCTTCTGTGGAATCTTGAATGAAGATGGTGCTGGATAAACTCTAAATATAAAACTAGGGTTAAACCGTACCGCCCAAATATTCACACTATTTGTATATTTGAGGATAGCACCGTCAAGGCTCCTGCATATCCACAAAAGCCTAATTTTGTGGGAGGACATAGAAAGCGAGGTGCAACGCGACCGTAAATGGCGGTATTTTTTTGACCGAAAGCAAAGCAAAAGCACTTATGTCCTGGATTAGATTGGAGTTACATATATGAGAACCGCTGCGCCAAAACGAAGTGAATCGTTTGGACTTGGTATTAGTGCATGCCCTATGAGGATCTATGTAGTATGTGGTATTTGTATAGCCTAGAGGAGCGCAAGCGGAAGAATGAGTGTCCATCAGACAGAAGGTGTTGTATTTAGTATGTTGATTAGTGAAATATATTGAGATATTTTCTAAACTTTGTTACTCTTATGTTACCTGGGTGCATCGGCACTTTGGTATACTGCCGCTTCAGACACAGTGCTAACCGATGGCCCAGCTTGCTGGACTTAACTGTCGGCGCTGCTGATTGGTGCACTGTACCACATCGCTGATTGGTGAGATCTCCGTATATGTTGTTCTCCAGTAGCGATGCCTCACCGGTGCAGTGCCTTAGTGTGACGTTGGTGACGTTCAGTAGCACTGACAGGGATCTGACTACTGGACGTCATAACAGAAGGGGATAAGGCTTCCAAAATCTCTCCGTAGGCTTCGGCTGGCATGAGAGTAATGACACAAAAAAAAAAAAGGCTTCCAAAATGGCAGAGCTTAATCAAACACCCTTGTGTGCCGTGACGTCATTTTATAAATGAATGAATTTCGGTGCTCTATTAGTACTAAATGTAATTATAAACATGGGTCTATCATCCTCTGTTGCCCGCGTTCTCTCCTACAATGCATGCTCGGCTAGATTGATGTGACTGCGAATGATTCAACTATGTAAATTATGATCAATTATGGGTGGGTGCGTTGGGCTTGCACAGCTGAAAAATGACTCGACCAATACAAAAACTTCCTGTGAAGTCGTCTAGCTCTGTGCCCAACTCCTTTTGGATAGTATTATGGCCGAGAAGTTGGTCGACAGTACCACATAGCGCTTGTACTACCTCGTCAAGTGCCTTGCGAGCTTGTTCGGGCTCTCCATTTCCGACGCGCTTCGGGTCTCTGAAAATGCGCTGGAAATCAGACTTGCGTTTCAAAAATCGCGTAAAGTATAATCGTGAAGGGAAAGGCGGCGGTATATCAGCTGCGTGGGAAACTAGTTCCGTCATTTTAAAGCTCCAAAATAATTGAGGAATATGTTTTGTTGCCGTGAGAACCCGTTTTCTGTGATCACGTGTGTTTTTGAATACGCGTTCTTGGAATCATGGAACACAGTACTGACCAAGGCTGTTGTCGGTTACCAATGAAACCTGGCGTTTCAAGAACGTGTAGAGACTCAATGAGGATATGTATATAGATATGTATTCACATACATCTATACATCTGTGGGATGGGACGAATGCAACTATTTGATCACAAAAAAGAAAGAAAAATATATATCTGTGAGCATATGGAGAAACGAGTATGTGTATGCGACATGATCTGTTTAAGCGCCCAGGTCAAAATGACTTCCAACTCCGCGCTACCCGAAACCAGGTACCCTTCGCTTCCGCATCCACCCGCTCTCTCTATCTCTCATGTACCATAAACCTGAGAATACCGTACCACACACTCAGGTGTAAAGGTGTAGGTAGCAAGCTGTAGTCGAGCCCTAAAACGATTCGCCGATTGCTCCAGGTCTGTTGATGGACGGATACGTCCCAAACTGAAATCCTTGAAGAATACTCACCGTGACCCCCAGGTTTTCACTCCCTTCCAATCTCTTTTCGGTCGCGGCGGAACACGAGAAGCATTCGGCGCCTGCGTAGTCCAACAAAATGACTTGTGATCAGGTCCTGGTAGCCCCTCGTCCCCTTCGATGTCGATGCGTATTCCGCGTGTCATGACGAGGTCCAACGTAGACTTTCCCTTCTCGGGCTCTCACGCAACACAAGCGACTTCCGTGCTGATGTAATACTCACTCTATTTGATCCAATTGTTCAGCACAGTCGTTGGTGTGTTTCTGTCCACTTTTGTGTGACTTCATATTGATGACAGCACCCGAAGACTGCGCAACATGATAGTCTTCAAAGCGATCTCGATGGAGCTCAATGTTAACAAACCCGTTATCTAGCGTTGCATACACACGCCGTCACTACCAGTATATAGCCGGGATACTGAGGCTCTTGGGTGTTATGAGTCAACAATACCATCCACCTAACTCTGGATCGACGCAGACTACACATTCGTGCTTGGGAGATTTCGCTTCGGCGACTTTGCTTCTGTTAACCTAGAGCACGTCCATGGAGACCAAATGAATAGTCAGGTATCGATTTGGCTCCTCCCATTGCCACGTATGTAAGGTCCTGCTAGTTGACAACACACATGCTGTCCACAAGAAGATTTCCCACTGATCGGGCTTGTGATGTGTGTAGAGAAATATCGAGGTGTGGAGCAATCGATCCTACTTTTACGGGGATTCAAAGCGATTCATGTGTGAACAGTGGTAGATGAATGAACTCTTCATACGCCAAGAGTTAAAATGAGAGTTCAATACAGAGCAAAGATTGTTGTTGGGGATTTAATTCCAACTATTATAAACGTGTGTGTTAGACTGTATGGCCTACAGTCACTCGGAAGGTCAGTTAAACAACCGGTTCTTTAGTATCCCTGACAAGCACGTGTTCGTCTAGTGACAAATGCTGACTTGTATATGCATTTCCCAGCCAACATTTGCATGATAATTCCTTGAGTGAAGATACATATGTACATTCTTGAAGGTTCGAGCTAGCCGCAAATCTCCTGTCAACGAATAGTATTCGTCTAAACTTCAAACTTTAGATATGAGTCAGCATATTTTCGCTCTGAACAAATCTGACAGAAAGCTCGGGTGTTGCATGTATGTACATACGTTTGTGCATATGAAAACGTTAGGGCACTCAGAAGGGTCGTCAGTTTTAATTACCACTGCGCCAAAAAGATGGATCCTTTGGTTTTTGTTATTGGTTGTAGTGATATCAGCGACTATAAGGTTGTAACATCTATGCAGAAACCCCAGCCCTGACTATCACCAACCCTAACCGTGACCTCCAGACCGGGTTAAATCTGACAACATGCAGATGTGAAGAATTCGTAAGTCAGCCTATCCCTAACATAGGCAAAGAGTGGCTATGTAAGTGGCAAATGTATACTGTGTCGAGGAAAACTATCCGGAATGCAATCAATGAAATAGGATTATTTGTCAGCCGTTGCCATTTCTGGTAGCTGCTCACTGATTGCCTGCCTTTTACTGTGTAGGAATGTCCACCTGTTTGTCCTGTATAGGCCCTGATAGAACATGCACCTATAACAAAGTCCAAAGGTTTCATTTCTTTTTGGCATAGTGCTCCTAGTCCGTCGCTACTTTAGGATTGAGACATAATCGTGATAATATAGAGATAGACAGTCGCTTAATCACTGAGATGAAGATATTCGTAGTTGTCTAATATCATATTATGGTAGCCACTTTCATTCACATGTTTTGGCGGCCTTCGTCCAAATCAATTAGTATATCGCAACATCTTCAACATGGTGTTTTATCGATTCTGTGAGAATCTCCCACCAGGCAAGGAATCCGTTGGTTTCATGGACTATGAACAAAGTTTGGAATATTGTAAGTAAGACGAAGACCAGTTAGGTGCATAGAGCGAGACATCAGTAACGAACAAAGTGCCGTTCTGTCGAAGGTTGGATTAGAAACAGTAGATACTGACTAGGCACAGGGTATAATGAAGACTTTGCTCCGATAGTAGATACCAAAATAATTTTGGACGAGGCCTGGACTCCGAACGAAAAGGAATATCAATTCAGTCACCGGAAGATCACGCGAGCCGGCTCTCCAAGCATGGGCTTCAAGATACGCGGGCCACCTGGGCCGTTGTCATACG
>MJMS01000169.1:0-22864 GCA_002018275.1 Huntiella bhutanensis
AAAAACTCAAGTCACAGTTCGATACCA
This sequence comes from Huntiella bhutanensis, assembly GCA_002018275.1. Lineage (NCBI taxonomy): Eukaryota > Fungi > Ascomycota > Sordariomycetes > Microascales > Ceratocystidaceae > Huntiella > Huntiella bhutanensis. The sequence continues at coordinate 28 of MJMS01000169.1, forward strand.
GTCTTCATAAAAGCTTCAAGTTACTTTCACGGTAACAATGAACTCATCCCAGTCATCTATCATGTCTGTTCACATTAGAGTTAGGACACTTTATATGTCAAGCTGTCGTCTCTCGGCCCCCACCTCTAGCCACGTGAGGTGGCTACAAAGCAACATGTCGAAACAAAGCCATGCCAAGCTATAAATGATTATTTGTTCACCCTTTGAGTTCCCGGTCGGTTTCTTCGTCAGCATTGTTACACGCTTACGACAAGAATATTTTTTGTGTGTCGCCTACCACAAACATCACATGGTCTGGAGTTTCAGATCCCGTAGTTTGCCAAAACACGGCTGTAGGATAATTCCATGGTGGTGTCCTGTATGGCTGGAAATAAAGGACGGCAGATGATGTTATTGTCAGTTTATGTGGCTGTTCTTTTCGGTCGGAATTGGGTGCTCTGTGATGGACTTGAACTTGCCTGTTAGGGTAGTAACCTCTTTGTCTCATGCATTCACTTGTGTTACACTTCATTTTTTTAGGGATTGAGTCATCAGCCAAATCAAGTCTTATTTGAGCCTTACAGCATCTATTCCGAAATTTTACCACTGCAACTATTTTGCCCGTCACGGATTCATAACTCTCGGTTGGTGGCATCTATTTGAGAATGTTATAATATGCCGGTAGCCTGACGTGCGCACCCTCTAGTCAGTACTTTACAGTATATCACGATCATAACCACCATCACCCCATACATGTTTCTAATGTCTAAAATCTGAATCTGCCCGTATGGCCAAACTTGACGGCCAAGATGCTTGCCTTCAAGGGTTTGCTTGTTGTATCGGCAAACCGACAGTAGTAAAGTGGGGACTGTGACTATTATGAATTCGACAAAAGTCTACACGGCTTTTAAGACTACACAGACTCCGTGGCCAATATCTCTCGTCTTCTGACGTTCGTCTTTTGTTTTATCTTATCCTCAAAATCGATCTTGTCATGGAAACTTGGACGCAATCCGGCTGGTCTACAGACCCATTAAATTTAACTGAATCACGTGCAAAGCTCACGGATACTGCAACGTCAAATCCATATGCAGTGGATTCACATTGGGATACTAGTNCTCTATGATGGACTTGAACTTGCCTGTTAGGGTAGTAACCTTTTTGTCTCATGCATTCACTTGTGTTACACTTCATTTTTTAGGGATTGAGTCATCAGCCAAATCAAGTCTTATTTGAGCCTTACAGCATCTATTCCGAAATTTTACCACTGCAACTATTTTGCCCGTCACGGATTCATAACTCTCGGTTGGTGGCATCTATTTGAGAATGTTATAATATGCCGGTAGCCTGACGTGCGCACCCTTTAGTCAGTACTTTACAGTATATCACGATCATAGCCACCATCACCCCATACATGTTTCTAATGTCTAAAATCTGAATCTATCCGTATGGCCAAACTTGACGGCCAAGATGCTTGCCTTGAAGGGTTTGCTTGTTGTATCGGCAAACCGACAGTAGTAAAGTGGGGACTGCGACTATTATGAATTCGACAAAAGTCTACACGGCTTTTAAGACTACACAGACTCCGTGGCCAATATCTCTCGTCTTTTGTTTTATCTTATCCTCAAAATCGATCTTGTCATGGAAACTTGGACGCAATCCGGCTGGTCTACAGACCCATTAAATTTAACTGAATCACGTGCAAAGCTCACGGATACTGCAACGTCAAATCCATATGCAGTGGATTCACATTGGGATACTAGTTCGGTCAACTCATTCACTCCGGACGATTACACCCACTGTACTGTACCAGCTTTAGTACCTCAGCGAGAACCCCGAGGCGTACAGCCATGTGTCGCCCAATTCCCAGCTACTGATCAGAATGCCAACAACGAAGGCGACTGCCAATTATGGGTATCCGCCATAGGAGAAGACAGCTTTCACGTCGACAACTCGGACGCCTATATCAACTACGACATTACATCACAGCCCACGGAGATGTCAACCGAAGCCCCAGGATCTGAATACCCATGCTACAAAGTCCTTGACCCGCCTGGAACTTCACAGCCTAATGCTCCACTTTCAGTTGAAGCCGTACCATTTGCTCCGGTAGCATGTATCTCAGATACGTTCAAAAAACTTCTCGATAGCAATCAGTTGACAGTAGAGATCGCTCTAAGTCCCCCTTTCTTTCCGTTCACCCGCATCTCCGATGCTACGCAGGATTCTGGAATGTATCATGTTGTTAAGCTGACAAATGTACGTGAAGATACAACGCCCAATTGAGACAAGTCCATATAGACTAACGAGTGCTTCTCCACTAGATCCCCTTCAACGTCTCTCGGAACGAAATCGCGGCCTTCTTAGGCCGTCACCATCGCCTACCAGACGTCCTTGAGCCGATCCACATTATGATGTGTCGGTCAACTGGCAAAACAATGGAAGTCTTTGTCGAACTCGAAAGTACCCGTGATCTTGCAGCCATATGTGAGCGCTACGAAGAAGGCCAACGGCTCAACCGACCCAACAAGATCGGCGACCGGGCTATTGTAGTCAGCGAATCATCGCAGGCCGAACTTATGCGGAGGATGTTTCCGACTGTCGGTGGGGTTGACTGGGTCGGAAATCAACCCGTCATGAGTCCTATAGCTTCAGGGAAGAAGATGGGTAGGGCAAGAAGATGCTTTAGGGGACTTATCAGTGAAGAGGAGGTTACCATGGCTATTCGGCACGTTGAGTATCCCCAAAAGGTATGCACGACAATCTACATTTCATAAAAGTGACTACAATGCTGACTTTATATTTCGGTCCGATAGTCCCCATTCTCTCGTGGCTGTCCCGAACGTGCTTTTGAATATCTCATCAGTACTCTCCGAAAGTACCCGTGGAAACACGCCAGCTTCGTCACCGTCGCAGAGCGCCAAAACATTTTCAAATTGAGTTTTCAGCTGCTCGATTTTCTACAGGCCTTACTCCGCGATAACCGCCATCCTACTCGTATCACAACAAACCTGTTCCACCGCCTAGTTTCTACCGCGCTAAATTGTCCAGGTTTCACGCCGTTTATGCGTGGTAATCTCGCCGAATTAGTGGGGTTAGACGACGAACAAAAAAGCGTCTATGGAATCCTGGGGCGCGCAGAAGGCTGGAGACATCAATACGGAGTTGTCCCGAGAAGAGACGTCCCGGAGTGGATTGTGGATTGGTACGTAGCGCAAATCCGGAAAGCCAGTGTGATTACAGGTGGACGAAGCAGTCGATGGACCGGAAATACAGAAGGTGGGTTGGATTCTATTATTGAAGGCGGTGATGAGAGAGACGATGCATGGTACTGGGGCAATTTTTGGACTTATTTTCCGACTCGACTTGTGGAAGGCCACTTGGACGACATAGATCTGGATATGGCAGCCGACGAAGAGTTTCAAGTCATCAAGATGCTCATAACTAAAGCCATGAGTCAGGTCTAGATTGACCCTACTCACCAATATGTGGAATTTTACCTTTATTGCAGTCGTATCAAAATGTTGTTTTCTTAATCCCATGATGTCGTATGTTTGTAAGGGTTACATATCAATTAAACCCATCTCAGGCAACGCGTATACGCGTGGCCAGGGTATGCGTTTTAGCCCTGTTAACAAGGTTGCGAAATAGACGCGGCACAAAGATTGATTACGGTAGTGGATCAATTTTACAGGGATTTAGTTCTGGGGCGTTAGTGGAAGGATCAGGAGGAACAGGAGAACTGCAGAAATGGGACAGTAGAGCGCGTTTTGAGTAACAATGAAGATCTGGCCTGCAGACTGTCACGACATGCAGACAAGAGAAGAGGTCTGATTGGACGAATTGAACAATTTGTGGACTTGAAGCTTGTTTGGTTGTTGCGTGTGTTTTGGGTATGTTGAGCTGGTGGCGGGAACATCCGGACTTTGGAGGGAGCATATTGCATGTATCCACATACAGACCAATATTCATGTGTGTCGGGTCGTGAATGTCTCGGAAATGATGGTGGGAAGCTAGACGCTGGAGGGTCACATCTATGGACGCCCTCTGAGCCCGTGAGTGATTGGCTTGAAATCAAAAGCACCTAAATAGGAAAAAATGCCCTGAGAGCTTCTGGCAGAAGGCCGCTGAATTGACCCAATAGAGACTAATAACCTTGTCAGAACCTCATCCCCTGTTTAGGGGCTAGTAGCTTTTATGTATAACTGTTAGTGTTCAGTCTGATACTATGTGCGTGCCGTCAAACTGGGCCGATTGCTGTACATATGTGCACACATGCACATACATTTAATGAGAACTCACATACGGTGGCGGGTGTTGACGTATTGTACCGACATCAAAGACCAAACTTGCAGCTTGTCATTGATAGGGTTGGCGAGACACACAAAATACCCTGGGACATGTGTCTTTGACATCACAGCGTGAACCAAAATAGAACAGACAGGCAGTCGTTTAATAGTCTCCTAATTTCGATTCGGAGCTTGTACGGAGACAGATGTGGGTGCCCTTCTATCCCGGAAGTTCTCTATCTGGGTTAGCCACGGGGGCTGGATGCGCTAGTCTTATTAGAAGCTTGTCTGGTTGTCACGCTTGACTTTGTTTTTCGGCCTCATTGTAGCCTATATGCAACGACAAGACATCCCACTTAACACATGGAATTAGGACATACCCAAATCACCTAATGATCGACAAAATATAAGAGGGGGCGCTGAATGGTAGCTTAATTCGCAAAGGAGGTCGTAATGGGTCGGTGCTCGGTCGGTACTGGGATACGGGTCGTGGCCGGTGGAGATAGAGGCGAACGGGGCGGTAGTATTAATTTCTCGTCAAGGGTTACCACTGTCAGTGCTGGGTGTAAATATCGGACGATCAGCCTGGGGACTCTGGAATTTTCTTTTCTTCTGTCGTTAAAAAGAATCGTAATCCGACTTCATTTCTGACTTGTCGACTTCATTGAATCGTCTACATTTTACACGCTCGTTAACCTTGAATTTTCTCGTAAGTCGCTCTATGAATACGTACTCGAATGTCAACCACAACACAACCTTTTCCGGCGTAGTAGTTCTGCGTATCATGTCGTCATGAATTATCGCTTCGTAACTGCAACAAAAATCACGCGGCATCTTCTGTTGTCAACCGACAAACAGTCTGTCATTCGCGCTGTGCCTGCGTGGTTGGAGTGATGATTGAACAAGCCAACCATAACATTGCACACCATACCTGCAGTTTGGAATGAGGCCATTGGTACTCATGGGCCAGAGGAAACCACATACGGGTCTACATACGGCTTTAGGCGCAACTTCCGCATTACATCTTCCTAAACGGAAAGAAAGCAAAGTTTTCCCGTCGCGGCTGCCACCCGATGGGAATCCAGCATGGAGTTTTAAACCTACCGTTCCCCAGAAATCCTGTTTCTTGTTTTCTCTTCGTCCTTCATCATCTGCTTTTTTGCTCTCCACGTTTTTTCGCTAGTCCGGGATTCCATCAACATTCATTTCATAACTCTTCGAATCGTCCAAAGACAATACTGGCTTCCATTTCACAAACGTTGATTGTTGTCTTCTCTCGAACCCACGCTAACTCGCCACCCACAGTTTGTCACATCTCTTCGTGATTAACACTCTTTTGTCTTGCCCCCCCAAGCTTCACACAATCCACCAAGATGTCTGAGGTTCAGAAGCTTGAGCAGGTTGCTGCTCCCGTTGTTGAGGTCGTTGTGGCCGAGACCCCCGCCGCCGTTGCCGTCCCTGCCCAAGAGGTTGCTGAAGAGGAGGTTGTTAAGGCCCAGCCTGCTGCCGAGATCGCCGCTGTCGCCGCCCCTGAGGTCACTCCTACGACCGCCCCCGCTGTTGAGGCTACCGCTGCCCCCGCTGAGGCCGAAGCTCCCGCCGTTGTCGAGGCCCCTGCTCCCGTCAAGGAGGAAATTACTCCCGAGGCCACCGGTGCTGATGCTGCCCCCGAGGTTGTTGCCGCTCCTGCTGTCGCTGCCGTCGCGCCTGCGGTTACAGAGGCACCCAAGGAGCCTACCCAGGAGGCCACTGTTGCGCCTGTCGCTTCCGAGCCTGAGGCCCCTGCCGCCCCTGAGCCTTCTGCCCTGGACAAGCTGACAGCTGCTTTGCCCAAGATCATTGAGGCGGCTAACTACGCCGAGATGTGGGGCATTGACCTGAAGATTCCTTCGGTCCCCGCCACCATTGTCCTCCAGAAGTTCTTGAAGGCCAACGACGGAAACGTTGAGACTGCCCAGACCCAATTGACCGAGGCGTTGAAGTGGCGCGCCGATGTTAACCCCATCCACCAGTTGGAGTCGACCGAATTCGAGGCCAAGTTTAAGGATCTTGGCTTCGTCACGATCCACGCCGCCAATTACAAGCAGAATGTCATTGCGTGGAACATCTATGGTGCCGTCAAGGATAAGAAGGCGACCTTCGGCAACGTGGCTGAGTAAGTTTAATGCCCCTCTTTTTTGGTGTTATGTGACAATTGCTAACGGTGTTATAGATTTATTAAGTGGCGCTCTGCCTTCATGGAGCTCTCGGTCCGCCAACTCAAGATTGACGAGGCCACCGAGATCATCAAGGATGGCCAGGAGGACCCTTATCAGATGATCCAAGTGCACGACTACAAGGGCGTGTCTTTCCTCCGCATGGACAGCGATACTAAGGCTGCCACTGCGGAGACCATCAAGGTGCTGTCGACGGCATACCCCGAGTTGCTGTCGCACAAGTACTTTGTCAATGTACCGACCATCATGGTAAGTTAATTTCGCTTTCTTCTATACACATGTCCAATTGCTAACACATAAACAACAGGGTTTCGTCTTCTCTATCGTGAAGCGTTTTGTTTCTCCTGCCACTGTCCGCAAGTTCCATCCCATGTCGTCTGGTAGCAGCCTGGCTACTGAGTTGAAGGGATTCGACCTTCCCTCGGAATACGGTGGTTCGGGCAAGTCTGTCAAGGAGGGTATCACCGTCAAGATAGCCACTCCAGCTGTTGCGCCTGAAGAGGGTGCTCCCCTCGCTGAGCCCGTTGCGGCGGAGGCTCCCACACAGAGTGTCACCGAGTCTGCTGACACCAACCCTACTCAGCCGGCGTAGAGTACCTGCTGTTGTATCTCGCTCTAATTATAGAGCGATGAGGATTGGAAGAGGTGGTCAAGTTGCGAAGGTTTATGCAACAATTTTGTCTTTCTTTTTTTTTTTTGTTCATTTCTTTTATTGTTAGATAGAGTACTGTTAATACCCATTTGTCTTTTTGCACAGGATTTTAGCCGAGTGTATTTGTTGCCTCAGTTTTGTTTTGTATAGAGCGTTTGAGTGTGTGTTTACTAAACTTGGGTGAATGACCCTTGTCACGGTACATGGGTATTTACGTGTGTGAGTGTGCATATAGATCCAGATATACATGAGGGCCGAAGAGGCCCAAGAGGTGCAGAATAGGGAAAACAAATGTGCAAGAAAGGGGGGACAAGTCAATTTTTGAGAAGAGTCTTTGTCGGCTAGTGAGGCCTCGGGCTGACGATCCGGACTTTATCCTGAACTTGTGGCGGTTTAGACTGTATATACTGTGTAGCAAACTGTATAGCATCCAAGGGAAGAAAAAGGGTATTCTCAGAACGGTAAAAACATGTGTACATACATAGGTGGTGGCAAGAGATATGGATTTAGGCAAACACGAGCACTGGAAGAGAAACCATGGAGAGGCTGGTAGTTTGGAAGTGCATGTGAGTAACAGTTTAGTGGGGAGTGTTGAGTTCCGGGTCATGTGACTGTTTCATGATGGTGAAGGGATATTTAAGGTAGGAGTGGTGAAAATAAGCCCGGGGCTGACAAGGCTACGAAGTATCTCATTGAGTTGTGTTTTCAGTCCTAGTGAGTCTGTTTGCAAGGTGATCTCTGTAGTTCCATCAATTACTTTGGTCTTTGATGATATCTCACCTCTTCTTCAATGCATACCCTTGTGAAACAATTGTCCATTGCAAGGGTTAATGCGTAATCGTCACCTTTTCGCCATTGAGGGTGAAAAACTAGTGTTAGGGGCGGGACACTGCGAGTGAATATGCTGCTTGATTGGGCTTATTCTGGAAGGGGCGGTGCGACATTGATTGGTGATGGGACTAGAAACGGCAGGAGGGAGAAAAGAAAAGGGTTTGTGTTGGGTTACAGTGGCGCTACGTTTTGGGATTGATTGGGATCAATGAACGAGGTGTGGAGTAGACTCTTGAGATAGTTTTGAATTGTAAATGACTACGTTGAATTTGATAGAGACTGCGAATATTACACATTCTATATTTGTGTTTCGATTGTTTGGTAAGTGAATATGATAAGCGCCATTTGAGTATTGGGCTTATGCTTGTGATGAAGTTGTGGTGTTTGTCGGAGTCTGATGGTTGATTATCGGTGAAGACTCCATATCGGGAGCATTAGTCAAGACATTAATGCTATTGGCTTAGTACCCGTGATACTTTTGTGACGAAGATATACGATCTATTGCCATGGATAGTACCAGTGGCGAGTGTCACCTTGGACTGTGTGAATGAGAGATATCGTGGCGTATACAGATGTGAGATGTCACAGATGTTTATTGGAATAATACCAAGGGACACCGTTAAATGTACTGAGATTCAGTAAAATTTGAAGTGAGTAAGTGCCCATGGTGATATCTACAAGTGTTAATATCACATCTTACCCCACGGCTATGGGAGTGTCTGTAGGACGTTAGGCGAAGGCCTCACTCGCAATGTTGAGATCTATCACGGTATACAGGTAGATGGAACAAAACTCTTATTTCAAAGGCGAAAGAAGAAAGGCCATGGTGACTGATCTGTCTAAAAATGGCCTTACCGGTCCCCTTACGATCTCCAAGAAGATGGTATGGTCACCTTCACAATGGCTCCTCAGACTATATACATATACCTCGCCACCAAACTCGTGGTTATTCACCGGAGGCTACATGATTCTGTGGTACTACAGTAACACATCAACTAGTGATCTGCAGGCGAGGTCAACAATGCCATAGACTGAGTGTATAGTTTATTGGAAACAGTTACTCAGGGCCACTCCTTATATAAGGTCTGTCTCTTCCTATACACATGTGGTTATCGAGACCTATGCCTGACCAATACCCCATACTGCGCCCAACCAAAGAAGTCACTCATAACCAACTGTAAATCTGGTTGCACTCCAGTCAAAGACAGTTGCTGTGTCTGTGTTCATATGCATAATGTGAATGCCCACAGACAGCCAGTTCATCCTCAAGTGAGCAATCGACAGCGGTTTTCCACAGCAAAAATCACGTTAAAATTTCCCAGTTTCCTTCTACAGCCTTCTATGGATTACTGAGAATTCGTGATTTGTATTTCACTTTTGGGAAAATCCGCCACCCAGTTATTCGTTTGTATTCTTTCATCACCCGACACATCGACTTCTTTTGTTTAGTTGCCTGTGCCATCGATATTCTTGTCTATATTCCACTATCAAACTACTTATTTTCTCCTTCATGATTTTCAATTGTTGACGGCCTATTCACACAAGTAACCTACTTTCTTGTCACATAGCCTCATAACCCGCCATCAACACCGACAGCCTTGTCTTCCGATTCTCTGTACAGAGCCGTTTTGCCTCATCCGGCGTTCATTCACCCTGCAAGCACCCACCAAAGTCGTTTGTCCTTAACAACTAATCATCGTCTCGGCTTCCGCTAGCACTCATTGTTTGTTCACCGCCCATCTCGCCTGGTTTCTATCATCCGGCCCGTGATACCTATCCCATCGCCGAACTTTCTGGACTTCTCTACATAGTTGTTGTTTCACTTCCGCATCAGTAAATTCCGACAAGGTCTCGCCGCCGCTGCCTACTGAACCGACCTTGGGCGGCCACCAACTCCCAGTGCTACATAGCACTGTCTGCAATTCTTAGGACTGACCTAGAATAAGACGGGCTTGAGCGCGGTTCTTCTAGCTAGAGCATTCGTCAACTGCACTCCCCCCTGTCTGGCAACTACCTCTCACCTTTTTGGGACATAGCCCAAATGCACTAGTGCTTCTTTTCGGATTTCTCTTTCTTTTCTTTCCTCTTTGCCGCATGCGCGACGAAAATCAATCGTTTTCTTCCTGGCAGCGCATCCTTAACTTCTGATTTTTGCCCGCGCCTTGGTTGAACGCCGACATTTATTTTTCCATTTTCCGCATTTCGGGTTATCTTCCTTTGGCTTCGTTTTAATACTTTTCATCATCCGCAGACATTTCCGTCTTATTAACTCGCCGTTTTGCGCGGTTTCTATTGTTGCGCACAAGTGCCAATCGCATCCCAGAATTGACCCCATCGTCGCTTTTCTTTTCCCATTCCTCACTGACCAGGGAGTAATCGGTCGAGACATTCCGCGCTTTTTGCTGTTGGCAATCCACGAACACACACGCACACACAACACACACACGCCAAACTTTGCGCCCCAGTCTTGTGTTTATTTGCTCGTCCATCGTGACAGCCATATCCACTGCGACTCGACATTTTTTCATAGATTACTTTTTTCCACAGAGTTGTAGCGGCATCCCACTCGTGATCGATAATAGACGGAACTCGACGCGTGCCTGTCATGGAGCACGTCCGTCGCCTCATTGGGAAGTCCACTGGGGGCTTCACGAGTATCAACAGGCCTTTTGCCTCTGCCACGGTAAATCCCCCGATTTCATCAACACCAGACGTATCTTCTCCCGATGCAACTCCCATTTCCTCCAAATATGCTTCTTCCTTCATAGAATCACCACCCACTAGCGTTGTTGACGAACCTATGCACGACGCTGACAACCAACACTACCAGCAATCACCCTCAAACCAGAATTCAAAATCTGCCGCCGACTCTTCAAACGACCAATCACGCGACACCTCGGAGCCGATGGATACCACGACCACCACCATAACCCCACCACGCGAATCCTTTGCCATAGACGACGAACCCTCTGAAATCGCCCAACAACTTGAAGAGGGAGACTCTGAAATGCGAGATGTGTCCATGATTGACGTATCGATGTCTGATTCCTTTATAACCTCCACTACCAAGTCCGGTAGGCCAAGAAAACAGCTGCCTCCTCCTATTGAGCGACCAAAACGTGCTTCTCGCGGCGCTGCCGTTTACAATCTCTGCAAGCTATCCGGCACTGATGTTCATGGTAAGCGTGCTGCCAAGGGTGATAAGGTTAGTGGGAGAATTCGTCGTAAGAGTGCTGCCACTCGGCCAGTAGACGACCCTGATGATGAGGGTGAAGGCCAAGACGACAAGGACAACGTCAAAGACTCAAGCTCTACGCACCTTGCCACCAACAACAAAATCGTACGCAAAACTAGCTCTACTCGATTATCCAGCAACGGGCCAGCGGGCAGAAAGTCGATTGCTCACGAATCCAGCAGCCGTAGTAGCTCCATTGCCCCGACTGCTTCTTCTACTTCCGCAAATGCCAAGCGCCGTCGTAGTGAGCCTGCCTTCATGGCAGCTAACAAACGAGCCCTCATTTCCGGGCCATTGCCTGTCAACCCAGCGGCAAACCTCGAGGTGCCTGAACCTTCGGGCCGTGTCATGAAACGCGAATTGCGCAGATTGCGGGACACTGATGAGTTTGCTCATATTGATAACAAACCTGTGTTGCATACTGTTTGGAGCAATGGTAAGCTCATGCTGGTTCCTTCTCGGAGTAGCACTCGTGGAAGTCGGGGCGTTGCGGCTAGCTCTACCGCCAACTCTGATTCGGCTCGGTCAACCCCCACCATTGTCAGCACCAAGGGTGGCAAAAAGGCAGATTCTGCGTCTTCGGATAAGGATAAGGATAAGGAAACGTCCATCGAGTCGGATCTTCCAGAAGTTCCCAAGAAGCGGCCAGTCAAGAAATACATGGAACACGGCTTTTATGCCGGCCAAACTTTCAAGGCTTCCGAAATTCTGAAGTCGCTTAGTATCGATGAGAAAAGACTGCTTGCTCAGTCCCCCGATCTCCAACCTAAGAGCTCAGTCAAAGACAACAAAGTTCTCCCCGCCCCTGTATTTGCTGGTCTGCGGATGCTCCTTCAGCCTAGAGATTTCAAGCTTCCATATGACGTGTTCAACCCTCTGCCACCCGGCCAATCTAAGCCGGGAGATTGGCGCAAAATGACGAAGAGTAAGTCCTTTTTGTTCCATTTGACATATTAGCTTGCCCTAACTTTTCACTTAGACCGGTTCATTGGAGACTCTCGCGACTACTGGCGTAATACCCACGACGAAGAATGGCAGTCAAAGTGTGTCTGTAACTCCGAAGACGGCTGCGGAGAATCTTGTCAAAATCGCATAATGTTGTACGAATGCGACGAAGAGAACTGCAACATCGGGCCCGAATACTGCACCAACCGAGCATTCGAATCGCTCGCTAAGCGGAAGGCTCAAGGAAACAAATACTCTATGGGTGTGGAAGTTATCAAGACAGAAAGCCGTGGCTACGGTGTTCGGGCCAATCGTTGCTTCCAAGCCAACCAGATCATTGTGGAGTACACGGGCGAGATCATTACAGAAGAAGAATGTCAGCGGAGAATGCAGGAGGTGTACAAACACAACGAATGCTTCTACCTCATGTCATTTGACCAGAACATGATTTTGGACGCTACAACAGGTAGTATCGCGCGTTTCGTCAATCATTCGTGTAAGCCCAACTGTCGCATGGTCAAGTGGGTTGTTCACGGCCAACCTCGTATGGCGCTTTTTGCCGGAGACGAACCCATTATGACGGGCGACGAGCTCACTTACGACTACAAGTTTGATCCCTTTTCTTCGAAGAATATGCAGAAGTGTCTTTGCGGTTCAGAAAACTGTCGTGGTTGGTTAACGTCGAAGGAAGCTCCGCAAGTGAAGGAAGTCAAGGAGGCTATGAGACTGCAAAAGGCCCAGGTCAAGGCTGCTGCCGCCGAGGCGGCGAGAAAGGAAAAGGTTGCTGCTCAGCGTGCTAAGAACAAAAGCGTGAGCAAGACCCAGGCCCTTGTGTTGGCCACGGCGGCTAAAAAGGCTGCGGCCGTGAAGACGAAGGTTCAGGAAATGAGAAGGGCGAACAACCGGGCCGCCGCTAAGCCTGTGGTTCCAGGAAAGAACCCAGTGGGTCGGCCTACGGCGGCTATGGCTGCTGCCAAGCGCAAGAGAGCACTTGAGGAGGCTGAGGCCGAGGAACGGGTGCGCAGGCCTTATACCAAGCGCACTAAGTTGCCTATGGAACCCACTCGGCGGTCAAGTAGACGCGTTGACCCCAATAACGCGGGTGACGAGAAGACTGAGCTAGTGGAGCTCCCTCCGGTCAAACGGAAGCGGTCTATTCGTCGGGCTAGCTCACGGCTGACATCAGCTGAAACCCAGACACCAGAGGTGGACCTTGATGATACGCCAACTCTGCTAGTTGAACATGACGACGACATTGAGGTCCAAGCTAGCTCCAATGCCGTCCCTATGTCAGTTCCCGAGGCCATCTCATCTTCCAGTAAGGTGGAACAGCCTGTTTCCGTTTATGAAATTCCTGACAGCGATTCCATTTCTTCTCTTAGCGATGTCGAGATTGAAGACCTTGATGAGATTGCCGAGGCCATTGAGGGCCACCACGATGAACATTCCGGCCGGTCTGTTACTGGAACCACTTCTCACGATACTTCCAAGTCAGATGACCGGGAAGATGACGATATGGACCAAACTGATTCTCTGGTCATTCACGACGATGACGATGAACCCCACAACGCCGACGAGGACAAAGGCTCCGAAGCTGAGAATGCGGCTTCCGAGCCCCGTCGTCGCGGCCGGCCCTCTGGAAAGGCTGCCAAGAAGCCCGAAGCTAAAGAAAAGAGTAAAGACATGGGTCTTACCGCTGCCGCCACCCTCCGCAAGCGTGCTCCCCAAAAGTCACGGGTCAAGCGTCTTCCCAATGGAGAGTTGGCTGTCAACAAGAAGTGGAAGGTAGTAGCCCGCAACCCCAAGGCGCTGGCGGCTGAGGCCAAGGCTAGTGAGGAAGCTGCTAAGCGGGCCGCCGAAGCCGCTACTTCTCGTGTCCCCAAGAAGCGGCCTACTCATGTCATTGGTGGTCCTGGCCCAGCGTCAGCCTACCGTTCAGGGCCAACCAAGGATGCTCGTGTAAGATGGGAGGGTCCGAACCGGACTTGGTTCAGAGTTCAGCCGACTTGTGGGTCGGACACGTTTAGTCGGATGGACAACAGACCAACTTCTTATAACCGGGATATCTGGCAAGCTAAGATTAACCCAGGTCCCTCGCAGTTTGTCAGTGAAAATCCTCGGGAGGCCAGAGCTGATCGTGCTCCTAGAGCTGAAAGACCAGCCCCTGTTACTCAACGGCCCCCTCCAATGCCTGTTCAGCCTCAGATGTTTAACGAAAGACCTCCCCCACTGGCTGATAGACCGGCGCCTTTGGCGAACCGCCCCCCGCCGCTTGGAAGCCGTCCCCCACCCTTGGGAGATCGCCCTCCCCCATTGGCCGACCGTCCGGCGCCACTTGCCGATAGACCAGCCCCACTCAGCGACCGTCCGCCTCCCCTGGGTCACCAGTACTCGCCAGCTGCGGGTCGTGTCTTGACTCCCACTCAAAATCGCACCGGCGGCCGTTCTGGTGGTAGCACCCCGCAAAGCATGACCAACTCTGTAATGTCAGCTCTTTATAGGCCACCTCCTTTGGCCCGCGAGTCGCCATTACCAGCCCCGCCGAACTTCCCCTCTGTACAGAAAGCAATGGCACAGCATGAGCTGCTAGTGGAGTCTCCGACACCCAAGGGTGGCGCTATGCCGCAATTGCCTGTTTATTCCCATCCTCAGTCTACGGGGAATGGCCACCGCGATAGCATCGGTAGTGGGCACTACCCGGCCGACAGTCCCGCCACCGTTCTTCCGAGCCGGACGACTGTGCGGAGACAGTCAGGGGTTGATGGTGTGTCAGCGGACCCGTTTTTGACCAAGTAGGCTCACAGGCCTCGTGAATGGTAGCGATTTTGTCAGATAAAGATGGTAGGGGTTTCATTTGTCTTGTTCTTTTATTCTTTTGGCGATGCATGGGATTAATTTGGGAGTCGGCGTTTTATGTTTGTTTTTTCGCGTTGGTAATTGTGGTGGATATGATTTCTTTTTCTTTCAGAGTTGCTTTGAATTTATTCTTGATGAGTGAGCTCTCCTTTAATTTCATGTGCGATTTATGTAAATATGTGTATGTAAGAATGCGAGGACACGGACGTCATAGAGACGACAGGATGACTGTTGTTTTGCAGGCTCCTAGGGTATGATTGGTGGTGTAATGCGTATGTACAGTACATCTCTTGGTGTTGTATGTATCTACTTAGGTACACACTTACCAGTCCGTATTTGGTATATGTGCATGTTGTACCTGCATCGTTCGGTTGCTAGTCTAGATTTGGTCGACTACCTGATGACTTCATGTACCGACAGAGCCTGACACAATGTGCTTAGAAATCTGCCCAAACGCACGCACGTAAGTACTCGGATTATCATGCCAAGTACCGAAGCTGACTCGCTATTTATTGTTCACCAAAACTGGGCACGGGCCGAGCTTTGGCATGGTAGTTGGTTGGACGGGAGATTGCCTGAAGCAATGACGATCGTTGTTGGGTTCCAGTGGGCGGCTACCTTGCTTCCTCGAGGGTAACTTTTGTTTAGACTTGCACTTTTCGCTGGCGATTAGGAATAGGATCTTCAATGTAGTTTCTGTTCTTCTTTCTTGTTGTTTTTTTTTTTCCTTCGATTTGTGTTTTTCCCTAATTAATTCGTTCCAAAAGTTAACTCGAGTCGTTCATTTTCAACCAACGCGTTCATTGTTTCGCCTCAAATTAAACCAAGCTAAATCCCGATTTGTGCCGCCGCCACTAAGCCTCGAAAGGCACTGCCTATAAAAGCAAAGCTACACGCACTAAACACGCCCAGAACGCATCCGCATGGATTTCATCCCCTCACAAAAATACGAATTACTTCAGAATGCAGATATGGCGACGGAATTGAATTCAAGTATCAACGATGATGGGGGGTCCAAGAGTCGAAACGGGAAAGGACGCGTCGAGGGTTGGTTTTGCGCGGATCGGAATCGCTGGATTGTGAGGGTTGTTCCGGTCGTTATGGCGGGCGTTGTGGGGTTTGCTTTGTATGCCACTGTATATCGCGACTGTGGTGAGTTTTTTCCCCCAAATGTTTGGACAACAAGTTCGGTATGCTGACGTATTTAGTTGTTTACCTTATTCGGAAACAAGGGGAGACTGCCGCGGCTGTGGTCTTTCTGACATTTATTTTTGGATTTCTTACGCTTACTGCTGCTGCCTATGGGAGAACCGTCTATACTATTCGGACGAATCCATCATTGGTACCACTTTCCAATGCGGCGCCTGCCTCGGATGCAGAGATTCGGGCTGCGGGAAATGTTGAGATGAAACCGGAAAGTCGTGCCGGAGACGACGTTGAGCGTGGAGATTTTCAAGAGGATGCGCCGGCTTGGTATTATACTACGGATGTGTTTTTGTGCGAGGCAGATGGCCTACCGAGGTGGTGCTCCTTATGTCGCCAAAGAAAGCCAGACCGTGCGAGCCACTCGAGTGAAATTGGACGCTGCGTTTTCAAAATGGACCATTTTTGCCCATGGGTGGGTGGTGTTGTCTCAGAGACTTGTAAGTTTAAAAGTGACGTGTATTTGCCATTGTTGTAAGTAGTACTGACAGAGAATAGCCTTCAAATTCTTCACGCAGTTCACGGGACACTGTGCGGCTTTGTGTATTGTGGTCTTCGCTTGTAATCTTTATTGTGTGGTACGAGGGCAAAAGACGGAAGGAAGAACCGACGGAGTCAGTATCGCCAGTGCGGCTGTCGCCGGTTTCTTTGGCGTCTTTTGTCTGATGATGACAGGGACAGCCATCAGATATATTTTGTCCAACATGACTAATATCGACGTTCTCAAGCGCCGGACATCGAGTTATCTGGCAGTTTTGGTCCCGAATGATACACCACTGGATTCTCGTGAAGGGTTGTCACAGAGCGAGATGTACAAGTTGAAGGACTACCCTCTTGATGCCACAGTTGATTTCCTTCTAGGACCACCGTCATCAGGTACAGAAATATATGGCAAGCGGACATTTGCTGTGTTACGCATGGAGCCTGGTGAGAATGTTTGGGATTTGGGGTGGCGTCGTAACTGGGAAATGGTTATGGGACCAAGTGTTCTGGGATGGCTTTTGCCCTTTGCCGTGCCTATGGGCCACAAAAAAGATGGCGGGAGTGAGTATCCCACGGGACCATTGGTGGAGCTTCTCAAGCAGCGCTACGGCTTATCAAGCAAGGAGCGCATAATGGACGAGCTGTCGTGAATTGTGGGTTCATCATGGGATTACATTGCATTGTTTGGCGTTTGGGTATACCATTGTTTTAGGTCTGGCATACATGGCCGACAAAATTATATTTTGCATACTCTATTTGGTCTGGTTTGTACTTTTGATCGCGTTGTTCAACATGTGCGGTGTGTGTGTGACATTTGGCGTTTGTTTACTAACCCTAATTATACAAAACCCTGAGGTGGCGGGTGACTAGCCGGCAGGGGGGTTGAAGGATGCGGGCAGTAGCAGTCAGCCGGCCAGCGGCGGCAGCTACAGGAGACTGCTGATCAAGGCAACAGCAATTCTACAGTAAAGGAGGCAGGTTGTGACTGTTTCCGTCTTTTTAAGGGACAACGCTTCATGATTGACCTGGCCTTTTGCAGATTGCAGATTGAATTGTGGCCTTTTCTCGGGGTTTACTTGGATTGAATACTTGCTCCTTCCATGATCTTTTACCTTTTTCATTCATTGCCTAGTAATTGAGCATCTGGCAACAATTGACGATTCTCAATTGACTCGATCAAATTCATTGCAGCTATCATCGATTCAAGCACGAATTCGCATATCACTGACGTAACCAGTTTCCTGAAGTGGATTTGCAACAACATATATACCGACACGGACCACATTTAGCTCGACTCCACTTTCGGCCGGACGATACAGTATCGGACCCACTCTCGACGTCAGGCGTATGTAACGAAGCTCAGCGACTATACCAAGATACCACAATGGAGAATAGCGATAAAGAACGGATAGAGGAGGTGGAGACGAAGAAGCCGAGGTATACCTCTAGTTTTGCGGCGAAGCCTGAAGTGGAGAAGCCACCAATAGCGGGGAATCGGACGCCCAAACAGGTACACATGGCGGGGTCAGGGTCGGGGTCGGGGTCAAGCTCGACTCTTATGTCTAAGATTCGTAAGGCTACGTCGCCACCTGCTGCGCTCAATCGGTTATCGCTCAAGAGGCCTTCGTTTGAGTTGCCGCCGTTGTTGAGACAGTTCCCGGGGCGTGATGAGGATGAGGAGGATATTACGCCGGCGGCTGGTGGGGTTGTTAATATGAATCAGAGTTTCTTTGGTTTGTTAGCGGCTACAGGGAGTGGTGATGGTAGTGACTCGAGTAGGCGGATGGCGAAGAGCGTCGTGTTGCCTGGGAGTAAAGGGAACAGAAGGGTCAGTGGTGGAGTTTTGAAAGGGCCTTTTTCGAGATTGAGGAGGGGGAGTTTGGGGAATAAGGAAGGGTCGGACACAGTGAAGGATGTTACTGAGGAAGTTGTAGAGGAAGAAGATGAAGATGGACCAAGAGAAGAACAGGAACAAGAGAGCGATGGTGAATCTGAATCGGACGACGATGACCATATGCAACATTCCGTTGATGCCTCTGCAGCTCCTGTTATGTCACTTATTCTCGATGGACAAGCCGAGATGGCATCGAGGAAAAGCTTTGACTTGGAGGGCTTCCAGAATTTGACTATCCAGGAAGAAGAAGAAGATGAGGGCTCGTCTAGTTTGGAGCGGAAACTCAAGGAAATCTTTGGCTTCAAGGAGGCAGAGAGAGTCATTGGGGAGTTCGCTTGTGCTTTGTTAAAGAGTGTCTTGTTGCAGGGGTTTATGTATGTCACGGAGGGACATATTTGCTTTTATGCGTATTTACCGCAGAAGACGGTTAGTATTGATGGATAATATCAGCGGGTTAAGCTAACGGATTATAGAAACAAATTATTAAGTCGGGGTATCTCGGGAAGTCTGGACGACGTAACCCCAAGTACCATCGTCATCATTTCAGATTAAAGGGTCACCAACTCACATATCACCAGACAGCGGCCGATCTGTACTTCCAGACGGGGCTAATCGATCTTTCGTACGCCTCCTCGGTCATGGTCTCTCCCAAACCTAAAGATCAAACTCACTTCACACTTACTCTCCCGTCACGCACGCACCATTTCAAGGCTGACTCTGAAGCCAGCGCCAAAGACTGGGTGAGATGTCTGCAAAAGGTCATCTTCAGAAGTCATAATGACGGCGATAGCGTAAAGATTTGTGTGCCAGTGAGTAACGTGGTTGATCTTGAAGGCACGAAGATGTTGGATTTTGCTGAGACTGTACGGGTGAGAGTTGTTGATGAGGAGGGCGACTTTGCCGTTGATGAGTACCTGTTCTCGTTCTTCAGGGGAGGTAGCGAGGCTGTTGCTTGTTTGGAGGAAGTGATAGGGGCTGATAGAGGGAGGGAATCGGAGAGAGTGAGAGAACGGATTCGGGATACCATGTCCCCTGTTAGTCCCAAGTCTCCTCGGTCTCAACGTGTTAGCATCGATGAGACACGGAGTCATATCTTGAGAGATACAGACTTTGCCGGGCGACGGAATGTCTCGGGGGCGACGGCTTCCACGAGTGCCACAGTTGACTTGACTGCTTCTACCGATAGTTACGGGGTTTGCGGCCAGGAGATGATGAGCTCAATGGATGAAGTCAGTGTGGGGACAGAGGGCGGTACACAGGCCAGCAGGATCTTAAACGGGAGTGAGGTTTTCCGGAGACCTGTCACGGACGAGGGTCGGCCACAGAGTGCTGGTAGTCACATTCCAGAGGACACTACCGGGCAGGGACAGGGCCGTCCGACTTCGTCCAAGGGACGCAGTGAAGCTGTTCTTTCGAAGATTGGTAGTTTTCCGCTCCAGAGAGCTGGCTACATTGCGGGATATCTTGGACGGACGTCGCGGAAGATGTCATCGATTTTAGCAACCGAATCCTTGCAGTATGTCGAGAGGGTTAGCGGTATGTTGAAAGGCGGTCGCAAACATTATCCGGTTGATAGCAACGCCCTGGGAAGCCCTCCAGCAAACGCACCTGTTGAAGACGATGACGAAAGGATAGAGCAGTCTAACGAGCGGTTCCGGACACACTTTGGGTTGCCTAAAGATGAGAAGTTACGGGCTACCTACTTTTGTTATATTATGCGGGTTGTGCCGATTTATGGCAAGGTTTACGTGGGTGAGCGGTGGTTCTGCTTTAGAAGTTTACTGCCTGGGACACGAACCAAGTTGATCTTACCGGTTGTGGATATCGAGACTGTGGATAGGGAGAAGGGCTTCCGGTTTGGATATAGTGGCTTGGTGGTTGTCATTAGGGGCCATGAGGAGTTGTTCTTTGAGTTCTCTAGGGCTGACGAAAGGGACGATTTGGGTGAGTTCCTGAGAAGTATTATCGAAGCCAGCAAAGCGGTCAAGGATGAGATTAGCAGTGGTAGTGCAAGCGAAGACTCGGAGGCCAAAATTGCCAGGGCAGAACGAGATGCGTTGGCTGAAGAGAGAAGAGGGAAGAAGGCGTGTGGACGTACAAGTCAAGTTTTAATGATGGATGACGATGAGGAGGAAATTGGGACTGGGCTGGCGGCTGTTAAGTCTGTTTCTAGTCTGGCTCCTACAAAGCCTCTCAGAATTGTCTGCTTGAGTATTGGTTCGCGGGGTGATGTGCAGCCGTACATTGCGCTGTGCAAGGGATTACTTGCTGCAGGACACCGACCGAAGATTGTCACGCACGCCGAGTTTGGACCATGGGTTCAGAAACATGGGATTGACTTTGCTCCGGTTGGTGGAGACCCGGCAGAGTTGATGAGACTTTGTATTGACAATGGAATGTTCACTCTGACGTTCATCCGGGAGGCAACGAGTATGTTCCGTGGGTGGCTTGATGATTTGCTGGTTTCGGCGTGGGAAGGCTGTAAAGATGCTGATGTGCTTATTGAGAGTCCCTCTGCTATGGCGGGGATTCATATCTCTGAGGCTCTTGGTATCCCGTACTTTAGGGCTTTCACTATGCCGTGGACGAGAACAAGAGCGTATCCGCATGCTTTTGCTGTCCCGGAACATAAGATGGGAGGCGCGTATAATTACATGACTTATGTCATGTTTGACAATCTGTTCTGGAAGGGGATAGCATCCCAGGTGAATAGATGGCGCGCGTCACATCTTCAACTACCACCAACGAACCTTGACAAGATGCAGGCGACAAAGGTGCCGTTCTTGTATAACTTCAGTCCAAGTGTTGTTGCACCACCGTTGGATTTCAGTGACTGGATTAGAGTCACTGGGTACTGGTTTCTAGACGAGGGGAGTGCAGGATGGGAGCCACCAGCGGATTTGGTGGCGTTCATCACGAAGGCACGTACTGATGGGAAGAGAATCGTGTATGTTGGGTTTGGAAGTATCCTTGTTTCGGACCCGGGGAAGATGACGCAGGATGTTATTGATGCTGTTGTGAGATCTGATGTTCGGTGTATCTTGTCAAAGGGGTGGTCTGAACGTACTACGGATTCACAGCAGGGGAAAAGTACTTCGAAAACCCCAGAGCCGGAAATCCCTGATTGTATCCATGTTATCAAGTCGGCACCTCACGATTGGCTCTTCGCTCAAATCGACGCAGCCGCTCATCATGGAGGATCCGGAACCACGGGTGCTTCTCTCCGTGCCGGTATCCCAACCATCATCCGCCCCTTCTTCGGCGACCAATTCTTCTTCGGAAGTCGCGTCGAAGACATCGGTGTAGGCGTGTGTCTGAAAAAGTGGGGAGCCACCTCTTTCGGTATTGCCTTGTATACAGCTACGAATGATCGGGGAATGATTGAACGGGCTAAACGGCTGGGAGAGAGGATTCGCGCGGAGGATGGAGTTGGCACGGCTATCAGGTCGATTTGGAGGGATTTGGCATATGCGGAGGGTTTGGTTAATGAGCGGAGAGGGTTAAGTGGGCAGGGAGATGGAGCTGCGGAAGGAGAGGAGTGGATGGTTTTGGGCGAGGGTGGATTAGTTGGGGAGGAGGTTGAGGGGGTAGAAGTTTAGAAAGCGAGGTTGAATTGATTTATGTTTTACTGTGTTTGACTAGGTTAAAGTGAGGATTGATCGTGATACTCCATAATCGCCAATCTTCAGTCTTAGGGTTACGGGATTATCTCGGGTTGTACGCAACGTGTCTACCCAGTTGGAGATTGTTACACGATGACGTCTGATGGTGGTTTCTTTAATAGATATGTTTACGTTATTTCATTAAGATGGTTTCCAACGAGTTTATCGCGGGTTACGCGTCTGGAATTGCATCGATTTTAGTGGGGAACCCGTTGGACGTGGTTAAAGTGAGGATTCAGGCTGGTTTAGAGGCTTTTGGAAATGCGGGGTTTGAAGCGGAGAAGAAGAATGGTTCTGGAGTTGGAGGTTTAAAGAGTCTCGTTGGAGATGGTCCGTATCGAAGGGTTTGGAAGTATCTTTCTACTGGGACTGCAGCGCCAATTATGGGGTGTGGAGCGTTGAATGCGTTGTTGTTTGTGGCTTATAATCGGACGAATAACTATCTCTCTCAGTATCGAGTATTCCAAGATACTCCGGATAAAAGTAACATTCTTCGCCCGTTTGTCGCGGGGTTTGCTGGTGGTTGTGGAACGTGGATTGTTACGCAGCCTGTCGAGGTGATCAAATGCCGCGCACAAGTGGGGAAATCCAA
>MJMS01000170.1:0-22928 GCA_002018275.1 Huntiella bhutanensis
GGGAGGGTGACTTTGACTCAACATCAGTGTCTGAGTCAGTGTCCGAGTCGGAGTCCCAGAACAGTGGCACGGAGTAAGTCCATTTGTCAGCCTCTGCCCTGTCTGATGGCTACTCACTAAGTGTTCGCTTCTCACTGATAACTGTATAGGAATTGAACCCTATATAGACTATGATAGAACGTTCCCTAATAACAAAGTCCAAAGGTTCTACTTCTTTTTGGCGCAGTGGTATGCTGATGCCCCCCAGTCCGTTAACAGTGGGAATTTTCGTCACGTAAATATAACAACTCTTCCACACAAACTACTCCCTTCATTTACTCCTTTATTCGCTATTTTTCTTCAATATCATATTTCTTTGGTTTACCTTGCGAGTTTTCCTCTTTCTTTCTTTGATTTTGCTTATGTTACTCTATACAGTATGAGTCTTTCCTTCTCCTTATGGTGCTCTTTGCCTGTGTAGGTGTTCTACAAACCGCCAGGTCCGGAGCGACAAGCGTGTATGTACCCAAGCAAAATGCCAGTCAGTATATGCAACGATATTTTGCATTGACGGTCTTTGGACTGCAAGTATATGAGATGTGCGGGGGTTTCCGTGGTGTATATCCGGGTGTTCACTCCCAGTATGGCCTCCTTTGAGCACTTGTGACTCATTCACATGTTACGTATTTTCCCCGGTCTAGTTGTTCAACTGGATTAGGCCGGTTAGGCACTACTACAGAAGCAGAATTTGATAGAACCAATTCATAAATAAATACCCCAAGCCAGAGATATTACAGGAGTGGAACGGATCGATCCATGGGAGTATATAGATACATATGGACACAACTAAAGCGAGATGAGTCGCATTATAGGTTGAGCTCATGCCTATGCATGGTGGATGCTACCTACCCCGCACTTACAAATTATACTACGCCACCAGTAGTAGATTCTGGTCTCCATACTCTTATATTTGGCCTTTGCACTAATGCTCACACGGAAGAACAAACAGAGATTTTATACGTGAAATGAACAGTGACACACATAAAACAATGACTTAATATATGTACATGTCACCATTGTGTTGAAGAGTTAACTAGTATGTCAAGCATGCACATATTGAATATCGAGCCTCAAGTTTTGAGCGATCCTGCGGGATTCACGTGTCATGTGGGTCGATGAGAATGATTGGTCGCATGGGACTTATGAAGGAACTACGACGTATGTATCCATGTATGTATGTACATATGTATGTACATACATGTGTACGTGGGCATTGTAGTGGGGCACTTGCCGGCTTGTATAGGCTGGCTGATCATAGACAGCGGAGCTGATAGACGGATAAACATAGATGTCAGTTTCATGAATTCCAAAATCTCTTGATGTTTGACTAATTTCAAACTCTAACAGAAAAATGTTCGAAATACTCAGCGGAACAATCGGCGAAATAATCGGCGGAGAAATCCACGGTGGCATCAACGTGGTGTCTAGGTGCGCTTGCTTATGCTACGACGATGGAAAGCATGAGGTAAGACTATTGACTAGAGAAACCATCGGAGTGACAGCGAAGCATCTATATACTGACAAAGTTCAAAGCCCGATAAAATAGTTCACGAAAAGGCCGAAGACAATGGACGAGAATCATGCGCGGAATACAATCTCCGAGTCATTGAAGAAGTAGTCAAGCATGAAAACTGGTGTTCATCTTGTTCTCGATTGGTACTGAGTCGGATGGTCGTCAAAGATTGTGACGAATGTTGGGAAGAGCTGAAGGCTAAGGCCAGCCAGAAGAACAGAGAGCCTATCAATCTCCACGACCCAGAATGGTTCTCATTTGAAGATGAAGGCATCCAACAGATATTGAATTGTCCGAAATCACCCGGACCAGTCGGACTTTCCCACTGGAAACTACCCGTCAACAACACTGATGGAGCTGGACTAAGACGTTTAGGGCTTTGCCATAACTGTCCAATATGCTTTGGCTTGGGAAAAGCTACATTATCAGCGATCCAAAGAACACAGATTCAGAACGACATGAGATTCAGATTACGGGAAATGGCTCTCAATCCCAGGTATTGGGATTTCGATACGCCCTATGGAACCGAAAAGCCCCTTCCTTTTGAGATCACGGTGAACTGGGATCAGCTAAATGAAAACGGGACTTTGAAGCAACATGATCAGCCATTTAACCTGACGCTTTGTCCAGAGATTAGAAACTCAGGTGTATCACTAGTCTATATGGAGCTCCTTCGTTGTGATCCCACACTGCTCAAAGGGTACTTAGACACTGAATTCAAAGTGTTCCCAAAGCATCTTCTCCCGGAGTCGACCGGTAAGAGTCCACTACAGGCAACGCTGGACAAGACTAACAGATTTGTTTAGATTACCCCTCATCCTTTCGGCTGATCGACGTCAAGGGGAAATGTGTCGTCAAGATTGGAAACAAACATGTCAAATACTCTGCCATTAGCTACAGATGGGATGCTGATGACAATAATATGCTCACTCATGCAACCGAGTCTGAGTTGACGAGTGCGGGGTCTTTGTCTCTGGAAACCATGTCACAAACCCTCTACGACTGCATGACCATGGCTCAAGTTCTTGGCATCCCATATATCTGGATTGACCGGTATTGCATCATGCAGGGTGACAATAAAGAAAAGGCTGAGCAGATTCATGCCATGGGGGATATCTATGCCCACTCATGGTTAACCATGATTTGTGCCCTTAAAGCACGGATACATTCCGGACTCCCCGGTTACAGCCGGGACTTCGATGGACTACCGATTGAAGCGTCAAAGGATTTATGCTGGGGAAATGCTGAAAAGATCGGAAACTTGTGTCTGACAGATACAGCTTGGCTGAGCCGCGGATGGACGATGCAAGAGGAATATCTTTCTCCGCGCCGACTCTATTTCACCGATCATACAATTCTATGGCATGTAAATTGTCCAATGGTTGACTATCACCATGCAAACATGACCGACGAACCAGAGTATAGCGCGCAATGCACCAGAATACAGTCAAATTCGGTATACAAAGTGCTTGAGGAATATTCTGCACGGGAATTGGCTCTTGTCGCGGACAGAATTAATGCTGTTTCCGGTCTTTTGAAGTTTCGAGGCATTGAACATATTTATGGAATGCCCTCCCGTAATATGGTCCTTAGTCTTTGTTGGTTTCCTTGGAGTCTACGCGAATCTGAAGAAACGAACGATTTGTTTCCAACTTGGTCATGGGCTCATCTCCATGGATGCGTCAAGTGGATAACGGACAGACAAGATATTCGTCTGGCTAAATGTACGATATTACATGCCATGGCCACATCACAGAAGAAAATCTCCATCATACAACGAATGGGACTTTCCATGGCTGTATGGAATACACTTTCTGATCGTCAGCTTGCCCTAAGAGTCCGGTCTTCACTGCTCCGGTACAGTGATCAGATAGTAATTGACGGCGATCATGAATTCCGTCACTCCCATCCGACTTGGATGATATTTCAGATATCCACGGACCAATATGGTTCCTTGTCAATCGTCATTGAACCCTTCACTCCTTCAACCATCCACACTAGCGGCAATGTTATTCATGCTCGGCGTATCGGATATGTCTCAACATCGCTTCTTGATTCCCCCAGCCTGCAGTCCAGATGGTTCCTGGACCAGCTTGCGAGGATCCGTCCTATAGCATTTCAAACTCTGACTACACTCAAGCGCCATCGGATAGGATTATTCTCAGTTTGCCGAAGATTGCATGCCAAATCGAGATATATCAAGAATCTAATGTCGAAAGGGGCGGCTTTAAGCAATACTCGTCCATTGCAAAAGAAAATCTTCAGAAAAAGGGTGTCATTGCAGCCTAAGTTCAAATATCAGAGATACCTACAGGGTAACCAACGCGAGTTCAGTAAGAAGCAACTTTTCAAGCGTAGGCTCATGGAACGAAAAAGAAAAATGCCCGTTCTGCGACCATTCTTTGGTTACAATCCATTTAAAGATGACAAGTCTTTCAGAACCATCATTCTTCATTAGATCTTGCGTAGGAGGTACTTTTCTGGAATTTACTTGGGGCTTATAGTACGGGGGTCCAATAGGAGAAATCATAGATGAGAAGATTGATATGAAGGGGGTTATACTTATCATTCATGAACAAGATTATACTTGAAATGAGGACGTGCTGTGGTGATTATACAGTCACTGACATATCCAATGATAAAGCGAGACAAAACAAACTTGCTAGTTTACAGTGAACAAGAAAACTTTACAACAATGGTTGAATTAATAGCTATAAACAAACTCAAAATGAAATAGACAAAAATGGTCCCCACCATAACTATAAACACGACCCCCGAATATAAACAAAGCCGCAGGATCAACGCCACTACGACATTGATAGAACTATCGCTAATAGCACTCTTAAACTACACGCCCCCCACTACGAAAGAATGGACCAAAAATAGGTTTCGTCGCCGTCGTGCAAGTCGGCGTAGCACTAGTCTTAGCCCGGGCAAAAGTCGGCGTATGTCTCACCGCCGTCATCGTAGCCGGAAAGTGCTTAATGGAACTAGGCACATGAGTACCGAACCAATTAGTCGGGGTACTCCATGGAGTAGAACTTCTCTTACTCACCCGAGACGCCCGAGAGGTAGTCTTGGTTTGCGTCTTCCACCCGTTATTGCCGTTTTGGCTGCTCCAGCTGGGGCTCTTGGTGACGGTGGGTTGCTGAGTCTGGGTTTGGCTTCTGCCGGTGCTGGTGGGTCGGTTAGATGACGAAGTATCGCGGCCGCCGTTGTGGTTGCTGTAGTCGCTGTCGTCGTCGTTGCCGCCTTCTTCAGTGCCGGTTTGGGCGTCGTAGAGGTAGTATGGGGTGCGGTCGGTCATATCATGGATGCGGCTCTCGATGCTCTCGTACACGTAGGCACTATCAGTCCACCACTGTGGGGCCCACTCAGCGTCAGTGGGATCACAGAAAGCCAAGTCATGGTATCCGTTGTCCTCGAGAATAGCGGTAACGTTGAAGGCGGCCATCATGGAGTGATCCTCGTGAGCAAGGTTGTGGCAATGGAACATGTAGACTCCAGGGTAAGGACCGAAGTAAGCCCGAACCTTGATCGTCTCACTGGGGCTCAGCCAAACAACATCCTTGAGACCAGCAGACTCATACGCATAGACAGTGTTCCGACCGCCTGTGCGAGAAAGAATCTGGAAGTCAACTAAGTGGACGTGAACAGGGTGCACCTCGTCAGAGTCATTGATCAAGTCCCAAGTTTCAACAGAGCCACGGACGGGATCAGCGAGGATACGGGACTGGACATCATCCCACGACACACCGTTAATGGTCCAAATGTCGTTGGTTTTGGCGAAAGTGAAGCTGCGCTCACGGACAGAGTTTGAAGATGGCCAGTTGACAGTGCTGAGGGTGTCGGGGACAGTCGAGGTATCCTGCGATGTGGTTGAGCGACCGACGATGAAACGCATGACCTTGTCAGTGTGAAGGAAGTCGGCTGTACAATAGTTAGACTCATGTTGTCCATATCACGGTGATTTAAAAGAGAAACTTACTCTCACCAGCCTGACCACGGGTGTTGCTCAGGGTAATGTTCTTTCCAGCATAGTTGGTAAAGTCGATGACAACCTCATAACGCTCACCGTTGGAAACATAGATCTGATCGGTCCATACAGGCTGCTGGTACAAGCCGCTATCAGATGCGATAACCTGGAAGTTAACACGCGGGCTGTTGACAGCAGACTGATCAAAGTGAAGCAGGAAGTTACGAGTCACAGCACCGTTGAGGATACGGAAACGATACTTGCGCGGCTCAACCTTGAAGTAAGGCCATGGAAAACCATTGACGTGGATGACATCACCGGGGATAGAATCGCGTTCGCCGGAGGGGAAGACAATCTGTCCGTTAGAGTCGTACTGGCGAGAGGTTAGGACCAAGGGGATATCGTAGACACCGTAAGGACCAGGAAGGTTCAACCCCTGTTCCTCTTCATCCTGCAGAATATGGAGACCGGCAAGACCCAGATAGACGTTCTCGGTCGTCAGATGAACAGCGTGATCGTGGTACCTAAGTAAAAGATAAACACCCTGTTAGCCAAGTTACACGACAAAAAGAACGCCCGCGGAACATTCAGGGTGCTGATACATATTCTGATGCGTGTTTTTATGCATGTTTCCCAATGCGGCGTTGGTACAAACATGTTATAAAAAGACATTCTTGACCAGATCCGTGACGTAGCCTGGTACTTATGTTGGGGTCTTTGGAACATGGTGACACAGCAGACCACTGGAGGAAGGACGCGTCTTCCAATATCAAGATGGGATGAAGATCTTGGGCTTACCATTGAGTGCGTGCGCTAAAAAGAGAAAAGAAACCGTGTTAATTCACTGGATCGGACAGCGGGAAGGCTGAGGCTTACTTTTGCATGTTTGGGTAGTAGTAGTCCTTGTATTGACCGGGCATACTGCAGTCGTCCGCCCATCCATCCCAAGGGGCACGCTGTAGGACATAACGGAGTTAGCCAGTTGCTCAAGATCTCGTGTTATAAATAGAGGAACTGGTTTTTACTGACAGTGGCTGAACCATGAAGATGGGTACTAATATTGTTGGACAAGTTATTGGTGACGCGGTGTACACTTTCGACACCCCGGTTCTCGATAAAAGTCGGACCCGGAAACATGCCGTCGTAGCCACGCATCTTTGTCTTAGGCAGCGTAGGGTAAATTTGCTGCTCAAACTCAACTGTCTCCATCTCGTAGTACTTGATGGCTTTACCAGTCTGGTTGTGGTAAAACGGAGTTTCCGACCTATGTGGAATCCTGGTTAGTGGAGGCTCTGCAGCAGTATTTTGGCCCAGCTGCAGTGTGGCCTGTGGCTTATGCAACTCACCACTTCTCCTGCTTCACAGCTGGGATCGGAAGAGGCTGCGTATACAACCAACGGAACTCCGGACTGATCCAATCAATGGCCTCGGCAGTGGCGGCCGCCAAAAGGACGGTTCTGAAAACAGACTTCATGGTTGGCCAAGAAACACGGGGTTAGCGGTGTAAGTAAGTGATTATTAGTGTGTAAGTTGTCGGTAGTAAAGAGTGATTAAAACGCCGATTTGAGTTGAAGGCAACCAAGATGAAAAAGCAGATTCCGATTAAAAAACAATACAGATCAAGATCAGAGGCACCCAGGAGGTATGCAACTGATAGATGGAAGAAAGATCAAGAAGAACGAGCCGGATGTAAAGCCGGATAACGAGCGTGGGCTGACAAAGGCAGTATGGACGAGTATTGTAGATCTCAATGTAAAGAAACAATACAAAGCCTGGTGAAGCAAACAAAAGCAAAAAAGAAAACGGGAATAGCTGGCACATGTGCACCGTCTTATAGTTCCGACGGGACCGCGCCATGTGCCCAGCCCGATGCATATCCATGACAGGCGTCGTCACCAAAATGGGACATGGCGCTTGTAGCCAGCCCGGACGTTCTTCTTTCATTTCTTCGTGGAAGCTGTGGGGCACCCACTTTCACGCTGGGTTGGCTGTGTGTTTCGTACGCGAGCTGGATGAGGGCAAAACAAGAAATGGCGGTGCTTGGCATGAGGGGAAAGCCTTTCGGTGTCTTGGCTGGTCAGCTAGATGGTCTGCGTAAGTACAAGACACCGGGCTTGTTGAGGCCGACTTTTGGTTGTATATTGTCATTGTTCAATACACGGGGTGTAGTTTATATGTCATGCGAATAGAAGTCACCAAAGAACGTTAATATATTAGTGTTTAATTCACATATAATTATACAATCTATAGACTCACTGCCCGGATACCGAAATATCACTCTAGTGAAAAACGACACCTATCAGACAATTTCATATCAAAACTAGTCATTGTCAAAAAGTCGGCGTTTTGCGGCGGACCAAGCTAGTCTCCCTGATAAGGAAGTTCGTGGCTGTAAGTCCTTATCCATCAACCAACCAGACATTGTGGCAAAAGAACGGAATTATGTCGCTGATTACGGAACCGTACCTACAAGCCCTTCTACAGACCAGACACCCCTTTCTTTCTTGTGAAATACAAAGCTAAGGCTGAGCTGCGTTTACAAAAACCAATGTGGCTGCTAGTACCGAAAATACTTGTATCGAAAAACTCATCGGGGAATTTCTATATCGTAATATCCACGATGTTTACTCGAGGACTCAGAATTACCCCCGAACTCGTATACGAGGCGGAGCAGTTCGTGACGAGGAATTGGCCCGAAACGAGACGAGACAGGTTTGTCGGTAGAAACGAAGCCGCAGGGCCTGTTGGTGGAAGAACGATCAGGTTGAGGCTTGTACAATGTGAATTCCAGGGAGTGCGAACTATAGGAAGTGCATCAAGAAGTACAAAAAACAGAGACAAACCAGGATAGCCTATTGGCCTAAAAGTGCCTGGCTGGTGACTACCAGTCTAGAAAGAATCAAATGTGCGTGATGTCAAAATCATGAATTACTTGGTCACGCACGAGGTCAGCACTACAATGTGATAACCCGTCAAATTTGGGGGCTCTCACACATATACATGATATGCAATGCCATACGAAATCGTAAACCTGACATTCAAATGTAGTCTGTTCTAAGTTGCTTGCATGTTCACCGACCCTTGCTAGGTAGCAAACCCTTTCCCGTTGTGTAACGAACAAGACGAACAAAAATCCCGAGGCCAGCGCATTGGTTCAACAGACTCTTCTGGGTGAATATAACACCCCGCCTTCCATTTCGTCTACGCCATTTGTGTCTACTCAAGATCATGTAGTATTGTACACAAGACTCAAATGAAGTCTGGTAGCTCTGACTCTCTCCACTTGATCGTTGAAATAAACTTTGAACGCTAAGCTTCTTCCAAGTCCACGCTCGTTCCTGATTTTCCCAACCCCCACTGTGATGGTGGTTCCTAGAAACCCTTGTGTAACACTTTTTCAATTTACCTGATACAAGATGCTGAGTCTATGAACCCGTCTCATTTCCCCATACGGTTTGCCCGTACATTGTTTTTGTGCTCATTTTTTCTCCTTTTTGCCGCAATTATGGTAGTCGCTTACACAAAGGAAAAGACCCAGATTGGAAACACTCGTACCGGAAATATATACGTATGTTTTTTCTGTATGCGTGTTCCTTCCGGGCTTCTTCTACTTGTTCGTCCCGTTAGTGTCACACAAAGAATGACCGGATCGCGGGCTCAGAATTGTGTACCAATCCGGAAGATTGTGATTTTGAGGCTTAATTTCATCATTCGTGCCAAGACATTCAGTTCTTATATCGAAATGACAAGCTGATAACTATATTTAAAATACTGGTATATCTCCTGCAGGTCCCCGTAATCACAAGGGGACAGAGAACCTCCTCTTCTTTATGTCCTCTTTCGCTAACAACTTTCCTAAGTGTTGCTGTCTTCCCACAAAATGAAGCGTATGGTGTCTTCATTTCCACATTATCCCCCGTCACAAGCCCACCTTGAGCCCCTTGTTTCAATCCAAAGGCAACACCGTACTGTGAGCCTCTGAAATTGATCTTGGTATGTGTCACTTTCAAATACACTAGTAAGACAGTCGTTTCTAGGATTCACCTAATAAGGGATGCAGCCAAAAAGTAATCCCCTTCTCAACTGCCAGATGTATCTAGATATTGTGTCACATCAATGGCTTTTATTCTCTGGAGTGATAAGGGAAAGTAGGGTCGGCTATTTGCATCATGGGTGTCCGATGTCGTCATCACATGGTGTATCTTCATGAACATTTTTTCACATGTGGGCACCTGCGCCGATAAAGAACTCATGCTACCATGAATGGATTAGCTAACAACTTGATATGGACGGTTCATAGAGAGAATATGTGCAATGTGAAGAGAAAACATCAAGTACTTCGTAATACACCCAAACCCACGGCAGGAGGCTTGTGATGCTAGAATTTGCTGCACATAAGACACTTTAGACACCTGGCAGTTGGCCCACCCTTCCCACTTGACCACTTAGCATACACCCGGAATCACGGTCCATTTGTTCCGAATCTTCTCCTCCCCAAAATTCTCAACATACCAAGCCCTCCCATTATATGCCCGAGGCCACATGGCAAAGACCTCGTTCACTAGAAAGATGCGTGCAGGTGCACATGCGAACCCAGTAGCCATCCAGAACCCCAGCCACTCGATCCACTCGCATAGATAATGTGGATACAAAATCTTCTTGAACAGGAGACCTTCGGGTACACGGTAATGTTTCTGCACGGAAACAGGCGTCTGGGTCTTTGTGAACTGAGCCACCCGCTGCTGCCGTCTTTGTTCAACACGGCGAATCTCACGGAGCTCTTCGTCGTGGTAGAAATTCCCCATGAGACCAAGGTAAAACACGGCTACTCCGGCGGTGAAAAATATAATATGGCCAGGTTTGGCGGACCAGTCGGAGTCCGTTACAGGACCGTAACCACCCAGCCACCCACCCAGAGATATCCCATTACACACCTGAAAGGCAAAGCCATTTATCAGGATGCCAAAGTGCAGTGGTGACATACTAGGAGCGATAATAGGGAAGATGATTGCTCTATATAGATAGTGCATAGTCTACTAAGTCAGCACGGAATTTATGCCAGAGGATAGAAAGTGGATCATCCGGAAGTTGTCCGTTACTTACAAACAACGCAGCAAGCACCTTGTTTTGCCACGGTAAACTCTCAATCTCCAAGCGTTCCGAGAGATTATACATGGTGTACAGTAATGTAGTGAAACCGGGAACCTCCATGACAAGCCATCCGACTCGGCCAGGAACGTTCAGACGACTCTTTACGCTGGTCTTTCCCATGCCGTACCAACTTATTCCGAACTGCATGAGGCCCATCTATAAGTCGTGAAGAAACAGGGTTAGTCGGTCGCATTTTGGAAATCAAGGGTTACTCTGATGTTACATACCACGGGGTATGCGATCGAAAAGACGCGCTGGATTAGGATCCAATTGTCGTAGGTGGGCGGGAACCATGACTCCGAAAGTACTTGGATCGATTGAATTGTGGATATCATGATGCAGATTGACTACAGAAACAGAAAAACTGCGGCGGTATTTGGATGCCAAGAAGAATGCGTGAATAAAACGCAGTCTACCAAGTAATTGAATGGCGACAGTCAGATAGAAATCTCCTGATTCAATCACTCAATCACTCAATCATAACAGTAATGTTACAACCGGATGGCTACACTAGGACGCGATGCAAACACCCCGACTAGTGTTACTTACTCCAGGTTCACCAAAACCGACAGGTCATGATATTTTTATGACCCTAACCCTACGTAAGCGCATCTGATATTCAAACAAGCGCCATGCTGCGTCTTACCGATCAAAGCTTTTGACCCACGGATCGCCACTGCCATATCCCGCAGCAGCATGCGCCCATGACAGACTCATTCAGCCTCACAACTCAGTCAACAAAGCCTATACTCAACTCACCGACTTAAAACTAGTCCTCGTGACTATTTAGCAAAACCGGTCGGTTGTTCCGACGTGAAGAGTTTTGTGGGGAAAAAACGTACGATGATGAATTACCAAATGAGGTTAGCTCCGGTGAAGACAGCAAAGACAACGACGAACCACGCGAAAACGCAAAACTACCGAAAGCTCATGCGCGCATTCTAGAACGATTTTGTCGTGCCTTTTACTCACTCAATCATGCCATTTGCAAGGGACCCTAGAGAATATATTAGTGATAGTTGAATGCAATTGTGGATTCTGAGTGACGACCATGTTTGGTTTGTTTTGCTGTATGTACATTTCCGAATGAGCCTCTCATGATAAGGTCAAGTTATCTCATCGCCTTTTCCCGAAAAATCGTCTGTGGGTTGTCTTCACGGCACATCTTTTTCCTCATGCCGTTACATTGGAAAACAAGAAACGAAGACAGAAATCTTCCGGCATTACCATAGCACAAGGTCTGATTGGCTCTATGACCCCTCTCCTTGCCGAGCGGAAGTATTAGTACCGGATAGCAGGATCACTGTCCCGGGCCAAGTTAGCGTCATTTTATGCAGCTACGTTGTATTCACGTATTGTCTCCGTGCAGCGTCACCGCCCCGCCACGGGGTCATAATCGTGTCATTTTCCCAAGCACTGAAAAGGCGTGGAATGAGAATCCTAAGGCATCGACTAAACTTGTCAAATCTAGAAATAAAGTCTCGAAAATGGGAAAAAGGGACAACTGTGGTTCGTGCATCATGTTATCAGATTTCCGCTTCGGGTAATTTTCGTTGTCACCGTCTTTGGGCATAAAAGGCAACATCCCCTCGGGCTTTTAGACTTCCAAGCCCTTGATATTCACTGTCTTGGTCGTCTATCCTTTGTCTATTATATTTGTTGTATCCATCGAATCGACCATCACAACCATGTCATATCTGACCCCTGCACAAGCTGCCGTGGTGAAGTCCACAATCCCTCTTCTCAGGGCCCACGGTGAACGCATCACGACGATATTTTACCGCGACATGTTGATCGCTCATCCGGAGCTCAGCCCTATCTTCAACTCGGCTAATCAAGCTACTGGTCGTCAACCTAGGGCTCTTACTAGTCTCATTCTTGCTTTCGCTGAACATATCAACAGTATCTCTGATTTGTCTCCTGTAATGGAGAGAGTCTGCCAAAAACATGTGTCGTTGGATATCAAGCCCCAGGACTACGACATTGTTGGGACGTATCTGCTACGGGCATTCGCTGCTGTTCTGGGTCGGAATGTGTTCACACAAGATGTTGAGACGGCCTGGGCTGCCGCCTATGGTGTATTAGCCCGGATGTTATCGGGTCGCGAAGCACAACTCTATCGCAGCTTCGGTCCTTGGAAGGGCTTCCGCGACTTCAAGATCTCTCGCAAAGTTCAAGAGACTCGCAATTCAGACATTTTCTCTTTGTACCTCGTGCCCGCCGACGGTCAACTACCTCTTCCAGCGTTTCTTCCCGGACAATACGTTTCCTTGCAAATCCCTATCTCTGCCACAGCCACACGTGCCGCCAGTGTTCAAACTCGACAATATTCCTTATCTGAAAGACCCCGGCCTGATTATTACCGCATCACACTCAAACGTGAGGTTGATCCAAGCACCGGTCCAGGTCTTGTAAGCAGTGAGCTATGTGACCACTTGAACCCCGGTGACATTGTCAAACTGAGTCACCCAGCTGGAGAGTTCTTCCTCGATGTCGGCAACGACAACGTTGGCTCCACCATTCCTCTTGTTTTGATATCTGCGGGCATCGGTGTTTCCCCCATGCTCTCTATTCTCAACGCCACTCTTTCCCATATCCCACATACACCTTCTTCTCGCGCTGCCTCAACCAAGTCATATCCCGAGCCGTCATCAAATCCGTTAATCACAGGCGTTGCCGGTCCTGCCGCTACTCACGCATATCATTTGTCGGCTCCAACTTCTAGCAACGGCCCACGCACTCTTTCACGCCCTGAGAGTCCCACGAGTCAACATAGTGCTGCTAGCTCCGGCTCTACCAGTGTGACATCAGCTGGTGACACACCCGCCGGACGTAGTATTACCTGGATTCACGGCTCTCGCGGCGACTCGGCATTCGAAATCTACATTCGCAGTGTGTCACATTTACGTAACAACTTCCAGCCAATCATTTTCAAGACTAATCCACCTCCTGGTGATGTTGCCGGCACGGATTACGACTACAAAGGGCGTGTTGACATGGGCGTGCTGAGCGACAGCGAGTTGCATATGGATCACGGTGGGACTGAGTACTACATCTGTGGACCTGAGGCATTCATGTTGGATATGAGGGATGTTTTGGTAAAACGAGGCATCGATCAGACTCGAATCAGGTGCGAACTTTTCAATACTGGAGATTTGTTGGAGATGAGAAGACAAATATAGATAAAATAGAGATTGTTATGTTCAATGACGTCATGCGTACTGACATGGATCGGGTAAAGTGAGCTGACTAGAGATGAAACCTAAATGTTTTCCGAGCTTGTTCTGTGTGTGACATCAGGGTGATCGAATGACGTGAATGTAAAATCTCTATTTTATTGAGACTAATCGGGAATTTGTCGGGGTTTAAAGTGATATTGTGCGCACTCATTGTAAACTACTCGTAGATGGACGTTCTTCCAGGTTTCTTCGAGTGTTTGGCCAAATCAACGATAGGGTTAGGAAGGGTTATCTAATCAGTGCAACTTCCTAAAACACGTGGGAAGACAACGACTACAACATCCTCGTAGAATTTGGAGGAGACTGGGTATATTCCAGAGTACCCGGTATAAGCAAGAATAATTTCTAGATGATAGTAGACCCATTTTTTCCATTTGGGTATGGCCCATCACCAGAAAGGCAGGCGAAATCTTCTTTCCGAGCTTCAACAGTAAAAGACACATAAATTCCAGTGGATGTAGTAGATAAACTTGTGCTATACGGTGTCTATAACACTTTAATGAATGAAGATGCTGTATAGTTGATATATTGGCAGTTTCTATGTTACATTTGGCATGTATGTGCCTCTCTGGTCGTTACCAAAAAATAGCATGGTATGCACTAGTCTTGCACGGAAGGCTCTGACGTCATACATCTTAACAAAATAATAAAGTAGTCATTGAATTACGCAAGTCATGGTTATTAGGGAACACATAGTATACAAACTAAAACAAGCCGTGGCGTGGCGATCGTTCTTTATTCGCCATCCTTTTCATCTGCTTTGCACCGCGTGTAAATCCAAACCAAAAGTCACCGAGGTAAGATGATGCTGCCTTCATCCCAATGGCTATAGCAAAAACTTTGCACCCGAGAGATCACTACTGAAATATTGCCTCTTCCTAGTTTCTTCTGATGATGGGATATTCTCATGACTATCCACACTACCTTGGCAATGGAAACATCTTCACATGTGTTCCTCTGGATAGCTCTGGCCACTTAAGTTCTGAATAGAAGCCTTTTTCTTGCTACTGATTGTGTTCCCACTGAGGTTATGTCACGCAAACAAGAATAAGAACACCTGCTAACTCATGCTCAAACTTTTAGGTCCATGCATTGCTCTACCGTTTAAACGAACACTCTGCCACGAACATGACTAATCCAATTGGCCCAGCCTCTGCACAAGGGCGTTCTTTGATGACCTCACCGGTCGATGCCAACTCCCCAGACGGTCAAGCCGTACTATCAGCACCCCGCGATATTTCGAGTGCCCTAGAGCATACCACGCGGACTGGAGACCTCGTAATTCCCAGGTCGACGACTCAGACAACAACAAATGGTGCTGGTATTGCAACAGCTGTCAATGTCACCACACTTGGATCGCCTGTTTTCCTGGCAAAACAAGCACCTAGACTCTCAGGACTTCTGACACCACAACCGCAGGAACAGAGGGTAGTACGAGATTCTGTCAACCCTGAATCTATGAGTGCATCAGCCCTAGCACAGACATTAAGAGCCCCGATTCCGCCTGTGATTCCGCATATGCCTTCTCAAAGCTTGGCACTCAACTCAGAAATCGACCGCGGACGAACCGTTGACTATGTCACAGAGTCAAATGCTCAGCACGGTGATGTCACAGAAGTGGATCTCTTTTCTGCGAACAACGTTGTCGCTGATGGGCCTAACGAAAACCAGTCATTCGTTTACATTGTAAATGGTATGTTGATAGGATGAAGGTGTAACATTGAACTTTGATTAACAGCTGTGCCATATTTAGACCTTGATGTTCCCACAAGGCTAGAGGCAGGCGCTGTACTAGAAGAAAGCATGAAAATGTATTCTCTAGGCCTCCTTTGGTGGATTGGTCATGCTCTTCGAGACGGGTACATTGTGGCACCGACACAGTCTACAGATTTGAACCGGTGGTCACATGAGTCATATTTGATTTACAAATGTCTCTTGGAGAGAGAAGATTTACTAGCAGAAATCAAGTCAGAGCGTTTTGTTTCTCGAGAAAGTTCAGTGAATGAGGAGGCTACATCTCATGTGGATACATCTACCACGCTACCCACCGCCCACGGGAATGATACATCTACTGGAACAAAACTGCCGGGATACACACCGCAGACGGTAGTACCGCTTGAACGACCATCACTACCGCCTTCAAGTAGCTATGGTTCTGCTTCTAGGTTGCCCGATCTTCTTCCTACACGTCAGGATACTCCTGGACCTTTGGGTATACACGACAAAGCGCCGTCGGATTTGATGGCTGCCGATAGCAGCCAGCTAGCAGATATACTGTGCAGCCCAAATACAACCGTGGTGCCTAGTACCATGGAGATACGTGAACTAATTGATGGGGCAGTCCATACAATCACTACTGCTGTTCCAGCTGTCACAAGAAATCCAATAAGTGGCCAATCGTTAGTGGCTAGTCTGGCCAAACGACCCAGAACAAAAAGCTTTGATATTACCAGTGCTTTTCCATCTCCTAAGCGTGCCAATAAACAGAGCTCAACGAAAGCGGGTCATGTCTGCTCTGTATCCTGTATGCACCAACCGAAACGAGAACTGGTAGGCTCTTCTCAGCTCAGTACATACATGCTCGGGATAGACGGACATCAAGAAACTAAATGTACTGCCGCAAGACTTCCGGCACTCAAACCCGAGTGTTGTGATCGCGATTTAGAGTTTCAAAAATGGAGACTTGCCAATAGAAGAGAGAATATCAAGACAGGTGTCGCAGAAACCAAGGATCCTCAGTGATATGCCTCGCCATCTGAGTGTTTGAGGTAGAGTCACCGCGAAAGTCGGTGATACCTTGAGGGGGAATAGTTTGTAAGATAAGTCAATAATTCTAAGATATGAATGAAACAATACGGACGGTATATATGATTTGAACAAACAAGAACCGCAGTTTAAGCGGTATTTACTAGTTCGCCGATAGCACCACTATAGGCCTAAGCGGGATAAAGAAGATGCTTCCAAACATGGCATCAAGAACCCATGTTTTAATCATCACTCTGGCAGCCAATCTCCTTCCACAATGTCGAAGATTTTCTCCTTGAAAGTCTCCATAGAACTGACCATCCGTGCAATTGCATCGACAGCTCTTCCGCCATTCGCACAAGCTAGAGCACGCCGGGAGAAATCCTCGTGAGCCTAAACAAGGTTCTCCCACAGCGGTCCAAGTACCGCTGGAAAAGTCTGATCTCTTTCATAATAGACAAAGATCAAGTCGACAACTGTGCCCATGATGAGGAGAATAGCATTGTTGCTGTCCATTACCGTGCGTGAATTCAGTACGTCGGAGAATTGGGTGATACAGTGAACGGGTTGACCGTCGTTAGGGTGCGCCCGGAGGAATCGTTCGAGACATTTGAACCAGAAGTTGTGGGCAACTTTGAGGCCATGTGGGTAGTCATCTAGGTTGAAGATGTCCGTTCTAGGGAAACTATGTGGACGTTAGATTCGAAGTTACCGGAGTATGTGTTGACAAACTGACGGATCTGTAGAGCGGATTGCTGAACGACGCATTGTGAATCGGGACTCGTGTAGAAACGGTCTTTTCACGACGGACGCGTGAGAATCTTGGGCGTGGTTAAGTAGTCAGGAACCTTTTGTTTGGTCTGATATTGCTCGACGAATGATCTTACAATACAGTCCTCATCACACATAGACAAGCCGATTTGTTGTGACATGGATAATCGTTTCTGTAGTAACTATGAAGCGTGTCCTTTCAGAAATAAGAATAGTAGGAGACTCTTTTTACTCAACTAGATCCTTAATATAGATGAGCTTAAGCTAGAGTTGGAAACAGATCGTTGCCCTGTGTACCACATAATCACGAAAGATCTCTCACCCTACTACGGTCCAAAGTATGACTCCGATAGCTCATTCCAGAGAAATCATCCTTGTTTTGCTAACATATACGTGATATCGTTTGGCATCTTACCCTGCAGTGAGGTCATGCACGGGTATCATGGATCATACTTATCTATGGTGTATTGGTACATTAGGCTAGCTGCAGTCTTGTGAATGCACAATGAAAACAAAGAAGGTGAAGAGATTTAGTTCAACAACGAAAAATGTAATGCGATAATATGATGGTAGCTCTCGACGATATGGGAAAAAACCAAG
This sequence comes from Huntiella bhutanensis, assembly GCA_002018275.1. Lineage (NCBI taxonomy): Eukaryota > Fungi > Ascomycota > Sordariomycetes > Microascales > Ceratocystidaceae > Huntiella > Huntiella bhutanensis. The sequence continues at coordinate 18,035 of MJMS01000170.1, forward strand.
TTAACATGAACCAAAAGACGTCCTAAAGTACCGTCTCCCATTTCTCGGCCGCGACCTGTTCCAACTTTCCCTTAACAGCTGCCATTTCCTTGTCCATATAGTCGGTAACAAGCTTCAGCTGGTCTTCTGTGCATCTCCCATCTAGTTGCTTCAAGAACCCGTCACCGGCGGCTTGAACCTCAGCCCACAGCTCCAACAGCTCAGTAGCAAACTTCTTCTCGTAGATAATGAAGAAGCTGAATAGGTTCATAAGCGGGTTACTAGCGCCGTGGACAGCGTCGATAGATGCTAGAACTGTGGGCTGATTAATGACATTCTGGTAGACTCTTTCTTTGTATTTGAAACGCAGAGAGGCGGGGATTGCGTGCATGAAGTTTTTAATGGCGACGAACCAAGCGTCGTGTGCGTCTTGCATGAATTTGTCGTAGGTGGCGGGATCGAGAATGTTGGTCTCGGTGACGCTGGGAGATGGTTAGATATAATGATGGAGATGTAGTAGTATAGGTACTTACTCAACGATAGTAGCGGAAGACATGGTGAATGATTTGAGTGAGTGTTATCGGTGCTGTTTCTGTGTGGAGTGATTATTTGATGATTGAGAGTCGAATAGAAAACACTAATGGGCGGGATTCGCTGTATTTTATAGACTCCATTTAATGCATTACCCGACAACTGGAAGTCCCAAGCACAGAATCAACGAAGCAAATTTGACTCTGAAAATAGCGGTCAAAATACTCCAGAACAAAGGCACCAACAGGCCAACATCTTGACCTTTGAAGCAAAGCCACACCTCACAAAACAGGACTTTCAAAAATGAGTATCCAGACAAAGGACTCGTCTACTGTCAAAAAAAACCCTTGTATTCCTTGTTTGACGTTGAAAGATCGTTAGCGTGCTTAAGCTATCAACTGTCACACAGAACCAACATGTTACCAAACTTGGAAGTATCCATGTGGGGGCCGTTCCCATTATGGCGATATTGAGGTTCGTGCCCGCAAGACAGACACCGAGGGCTATTTTGGGGATACAAAGACTTGGTCGACGATTTTTATATCTCCATCAATATTCTTTGTACTCCTTTGAGATGACGTCACTACCGATGGCATTATCTAACGGACTGAAAAGCTCAACGACGATAGAATGTTTTACCCGGAAGTCATTACAGTAGATTGGAAGTGCCAGAAGGTGGACTGGTATCTGTTCAATATAACCGTATCGTACTGCATACCGTCATTAGATCGAGTAGGCAGAGCTCTGTATTAGACGAGACGTTGGCTAGCAGGGAGCTGATCTAAACCCGTCATTGGGAATTCAATCTGTCGTGCTAACGACGCTCGCCTTTGTGCTCTAGTCATGTCGTGTAGGATTCTACGGTTTGAGCATACAACTATTCCAGAAGGCTCATCCCACGGTAGTGGTAGAAAAAGATGAGTCCACGACCAGGTAGGGAACTGATTATCAGGAATCTCGGGCTCTCTTATCCTCCGCGCAACCCGCCAAGCCAGACGATACTACATGTTGCGCGTTGGAATTCTCGAAACATACTGAATACCTCGAGTGTTCAACAGACCAGACATTTCGTTGATCCTATCTGTACCTCTCAGTTTTTGAGGCTCAATAATGTCCTTGATCAATCCTAGTGGCACAGAGGAAGCTTATTGTCACCCTTGAGATAGCACCTTTGAAGCTTTAAAATGCATTTTCAATCGGACTCAAGAGAACTCGTGACATCTGTGGTTGAGGAGCAAGAGTTCCCTATTCGCCACACTTTCTCTCTTTAGTTTCGTTTATTCCAAGGTTCAACGGCGACGCGCTGATCTACCGCCCGGTCGTTCCGGCCTCGTCTCTTATCTCACCCGTTCATATATATTCAAGTGTCCTATTGTCGTCCATCCCCACATCATTGGTTTGGTCTCACTCTTCAATACGATTATCCTACTCCCTGGCTTCGATCATTTTCTCATACATATGCACCTATCTCTGGACCAACAACAATATAGACCTCCTGCTTAGGATTTCTGATGATTAGAACTGGGTTGTGTACAAAAGATGCAACGTGATAGTGGCTGGCATCCTGTCAAACGGCTATAGTATAGACAATGTGTATTATACCATGGTTATTTTGATTAGAGTATATTGGGTCCGAAAACTCAGGTGTCTATACATTTGTTTTTTGTCTATTCATTACTCTGATGCAGGATTAGCCTGAGGAGAGACTGCTCTCTGGTTCACAGTAACCTAACCTATAAAGATCTAATGCCATACATGACTTCCGCGAAGCCTAGCTTCTGGAAACCGCCCGTAAAATACCGCACCGGCACCAAGTCCGTCTCCTCATTTAACTCCACTTCACCTTCGCTCATCCACCGCTTCACGTCAAAGCCTGTCTCCTTGATAAAGTTCAACAAAGCCACTTTACTTGATTTCCCCTGGAGTAGACTTTTGCCAAAGTATGGGGGGTTTGTGCGTACCATTACGCCAAAAAGATGGATCATTTGGTCTTTGTTTTCGGTTGTGGTGATATCAGTGATCATAATGTTATTACACCTGCTCTGCAGAAACCCCAACCCTAACATGGACCTCCAGACAGGGTATGTACAATCTGACAAATGGCCAGGCAACAGCTGGTAACATATTCCTCCACAGCCGATCGAATGATCCACAATCTATTGCAGGGGTCGCTCTTGTAATGTGACGATGTAGCACACCCCAATCCCCATATTGACACCTATGTAAATACAGACATTCAGGCCCATTTCAGACGGTACATAAAATTAAGGGGAGATCAAGATACCCAACTCATCAATTCCAAAGTTCGAGGGATCTTTTCCAACATTAAAAACAGACCAAAATGTTTGATGTCACTGCAATATATGTCGGTGACTAGAACTATTTAACTGTCTTATCCTTCGACGACAGTGAAGAGGTGAGAATATTTGCATGTTAGGTGCGCAATGAATGCGACAGGCAACCATGTGCTGACTAGCTTAGCGGTCCGACGGAATTGTTCACAGCAAGATTGAAGGTGATTCAAGAGAATCATGCGCAGAATACAATCGTCGAGTGATTGGGGGATTGTCCATCAATCGTAGTTGGTGTGCATCTTGTGCTGAAATGATTATTAGTCGGATGGTTGTCAAAGATTGTGCTGAATGTATCAATGACCAAACGAACAAAGCCGTCAGCAGTGATGCTCTTGAGCATGCTCTTGCCAAGCCAAGCTGGTGGTCATTCAAAGACAAGGAAATCCAACGAGTACTGAACAGTCCAACTATATATGGGCAGGATGGTCTTTCTCCGGTGCCCATTGTGATTCAGAACGACAGTGGTGATGTATCAAAAAGGCTCGGGCTTTCCCCGGATTGCCCAATATGCTTTGGTTTGGCAAAACAAATATTGTCCGGAATTCACGAAGGTGGCGACAAAAAAACAAGATTATTACGAGTGAACACTAACAGCAACACATGTGATAGGTTGTATGTCAAAGGATGTAGAAATTCGTTGCTCGTTAAAATTGAAGTTGAATGGGAGGGACACAGGGGATGGCGGAGATGGAGGAAGGCTTTGTCTGCCAACACCTCAGTTGAATTGAGGCTATTACTAATGGCCGACGTTAATGGAGCAGACTTAGTGCCCTATAGTCTCAATCGTTGCAACCAAATCCTCCTAAAACAACAGATACAGGGGCAGTTTGAGAAGTATCCCAAAGTTAATCTCGAGCAAACGGCAGGTGAGTAACTTTTACCAACCAGTACCGATCTAGTCTAACAAAAGTTTATAGAGTACCCTTCATCTTTTCGCCTAATCGATGTTAATGAGAGATGTGTTGTTACGATCGGAAACAGACATGTCCGATACTCTGCCATTAGTTACAAATGGGATCCCAAGGACAAAAATAAGCTCACCAAAGAAACTATGTCTGAATTTGCGCGGCCCGGCTCCTTATCCCTAAAGACAATGTCCAAAACGCTATACGACTGCATGACAATGGCTCAGTTGCTGGGGATATCACACATTTGGATTGACCGATACTGCATCACGCAGGGTGACGATATAGAAAAAGCCGAGCAGATTCACGCCATGGGAGATATCTACGCCAACTCGTACTTGACAATGATATGCGCTTTAACCGAGGATATACATTCTGGACTCCCGGGTTATACCCGAGACTTTGATGGAGACATGGAATCGCCAGGTAACGCATGTTGGGGCACCTCTAACGACACTCCATACGTGCGGTACTCAAATTCAGCATGGAAAGGCCGAGGGTGGACTATGCAAGAGGAATATCTGTCCCCTCGTCGTCTCTACTTCACTGATTCGTCTATTCTCTGGCATATAAACTGTCCAATGGTGTCATATCATCATGTAAATTTTGCTGTGGAGCCAGAGTGTCGTCCTGAGTGTGCAGTAGTAAAGTTCAAGCCAATTTATGATGTCATAGAAGAATACGCGGCGCGTGAACTTGCCTTTTCTAGTGACAGAATCGACGCAATTGCCGGTCTTCTGAAAACTCGAAGTATTGAACATGTGTTCGGAATTCCCACTCGCCGCATGAAGTATGGCCTTTGCTGGTATAGATATGGCGACTGGAAGCCCGCATTGCCTGACAATCAGTTCCCTACTTGGTCTTGGGCTCATCTGTTTATAGACATACACTTTCCATGGTCTGAAAACACGAATTTCCCGTTGAAGTGCCCAATATTGCATCCCATGACTTTACCACAGAAGCGAATCCATTTAGCGAGACAAATGGGGTTTCCCGTCGCCAGCTTAGCTAAACTTTCGAGTAGCCAACTTCTCATTCGAGCAAGAATTCGGCCAATCCGACCTAATGATAAGATCATCTACGATGACGTTGGATCCCACAAAAAGCGCTCCAAGACTTTTACAC
>MJMS01000171.1:0-22574 GCA_002018275.1 Huntiella bhutanensis
GTATTTTCCGCAGGCTATGGTCGTATGTGAAATCCCTGCTGCCAAATTGTGCTTATATGGGGCTGTGAAAAGTTCTGCTGGTCACGTGATGCGGAGTCAATGTACGTGGGTAACCCTACTGTTGACCATAACCCAGCCGCGTTTGTGGTGACTTTGAGAAAAGCAATCAATACTTTGAACCATGTGTACATATACGCTTAGCCTTTGAATCACCGCGGGGGCCAATGTAATGTACACGAGTAGACACTCCTCTACCTAAATCACACCGAGATTTCCACGGTTTAGGTCACCATGCAACACTAAGATTGGCGCCCCGAGGCCGTCTCACCATGAACATGCCAATCGTCCGTAAAGAAGTTCTGTCAGATTTTACCCTGTCTGGAGGTCCCGGTTAGGGTTTCTGCCTAGCAGATGTTATAACCTTATGATCACTGATATCATTATAACCAATAACAAAGACCAAAGGATCCATCTTTTTGGCGCAGTGGTACTAGCATGCCCCCCATACTTTGGCAAGTTCGTTGAAATGTTTCTTGCCCGAAAGCCTGTGCATAGGTATTACAGTATCTGACTACCCAATTAATAAGGGACATGGTCATGAGTGCGGTGGCACAAGAGCGATCTCTGTGTAGCCGTGACATTCGGTATTTACGACACTTCAGTAAACCGGGGTTGTGTTACATAACGTGTGTATAGTTACTCGCTACGATCTCATCAGTCAGACGTCAAGTTGTGACTTTGAAAGGTAGAAACCATGTACGATCCGTAATCAGTCCCACTTGGGCTAGATAAGTGATGATTATTCGCATAATCATGCCATTTGAAATAAATGAAAACACAGCCTGTTAACTTGGCGAGAGGGTCTATGGCTTGACAGTTGACACATAACTTTTGCATCCTAATTAAAGTAAGTGTAAATTTAGTAAATCACATGCCGAGTATGAAAAATGGTGAATGGCTACAGAGAAGGAATAAAAGATGGGAGAGTTTGAGACAGCTGCGTAGCTGGACCTTATCAGGTAGATTGGACTGTAAATTTTCGAGTTTGCCCTTGTTGCTGGTGACACCCTACTAGCTAGTCGTCTTCTTCCCACACTTGTACTCCGTACCGACACAAATGTTAACAGAAAGTGGAGTCGTTTCATAGTTGGCAATAGGGACTGTCGGCAAGCCCACGAAGCCAATGGTGACATCGGAGTATGCCGCAAAAGAAGCAAAAGACTCCATGACACCAGTCAAAGCAGCAGAGGCACCATCACTGCATAAATCGCAGCCTTTTGACACCTGCCCAGAGACACCAGTCTTGAACTGGGGCAGCACCCATTTCGCAGTTGCTGTCCAACGAGCTAAAGTGTGGCTTCCGCTGATGAAATCGATTTCAGCCTTTGCAGTAATTGTATGCTTAAAGATGAAGCTGAATTTCATGTCGCTGATAACTGAAGGACTAAAGACCTCCAGAACAGGGGCCTTCCAGCCCTTGGTGACTTTGGGGGTTTTGACCCCTTTGAAAATGTCAATTCCGACAACACTTTGGTCAGGGACGGTGACCCGGACACCAGCTTGGGTACGAACCTTCCCGAGGGCACCACTGATAGCCACATCAATGACCTCGTTAACATTGATTTTGAGCACGGCGTAATCCCCGAGCTTGATATTCGGCAGGGAAAAGCTAGCCAGGGCATATTCAAACCCAGTGCTGCCCGCGCGATGGGTAGATTCAATAGTCAGATCCACCAAGGTCGTCGCAGCGAACCCAATGGCAGACATATTGAATGACCCCGCGCCCTGGGTATCCCATTTAGCGCCCAGTTGGATGTCGCCTGCGAAGCCACATGTCACACATTGCAAAAGGGCTGTGAGAGGACCGGCAGGTGTGGCTAGTCCAGCCGAAGTAGAATGAGAGAAGAATAAATCGACTTTAAACGGGTCAGACTTCTTCGTCTTAGCCCAGGCACGCATGGTCTCACGCTCAAAATCATAGTCACTGTAATCGCCAGAAACATCCATGTGGATCTCAATATCAGGTATTTCCGACGTGAGGTCCCCCATGGGACGAACAGAGAAACGGCCAGTGATTGAGACAAGAGAATTGGAAGCGGCAGTAGTGAGATTCCACCCCCGAGCGCTAGAATTTGAATCAGAGGAGGGTGAAAGACCAGTTCTTTTTGAGTCACTGTGAGTTTCGACCTCCACCTGCAGCACCTTTTCGATGGCTGGACCTGAAATTGATGACGTGGCGGGAGTAACAATGAACTCCGTTCTCTCCCACTCGGCGACTAGGTCCTTGGCATCCAAAAGAGAAAGACCAGAGACCTTCATTTCCAAGTTGCCATCTTCAAGGGCACGATACTGAAACTGAGATTGCCCAACAGCCTTGCCAGCCCATAGAATCTTCGCTGAAGGTGAGTGAATGACCACAGGCATGACCACGCTACGCTCGATTCTATTCTTGATAGTGTATCCAAACGAGATAACATCGTCAGACACAATCTGCCAAGGGGCTTCGGGGTCAACGTTGATGCCGCTAGCACCCAGCCAAATTGATGAGTTGATAGAAGCTGGGGCGGGAACTCCTTCCCCGACCTTGAATAGCCGATAATCACCAGGCGAATGTGCGGCCTTAACATCAATTGTAGCTTTATGAGCTAAGAACTCCTGGTCACCGTGATCCATCATATCGGACCATCTATATGAGTCAAGAGGAACTGTGGAACTCTCACCGATTTGCAGTGCTCCAGAAAAGAGGGAGCTTTCGTTGTGAAAAGTATTAGATGAGCTGGTGCTTAAGTTGGCATTCGGATGACCTGTGTTAGACATCCCCCGATTGGTGCGACGATGAAGGGAAGAGCGTGGTACATGGGTAATCCTAAGGTCATCGTGAGAGTAGGCCGCGGGGACAGTAGCGCCGGGAATCGATGTGGTTGGCAAGGTAGAATTGCAGACGGTTGGTGTCGCGTTCGAAGCTGCCGCCGCATGGAAAGGACGGTCCCCGGGTGATGTAGCTTGACTGATAGTCAGCCAGACCAAAAAAGGTGCCAAGAGCACTAGTATCCGCATGACGGAAGTCGAGATGAACAATGTATACGTATGAAGAAAGTCAAACTCTTGAGAAGGTTGATATCTGACGAGGGGAGACGAAGTTTCAATCAGAATCTGGTGATGAGGGAGAGCTGTTAGTACATGTTTCGACTTAGGGAATCCGTTGTTGTGAGGATGATAAAGGCATTGGGAATGCACATTGATAAGAATAGGAATATATTTTCATGGGACAATGATATGTGTGGAAGTGTGGGGATCAAAGACAGTTTCGTGCATATCACAGGAAACTTGAGACGGATCAGAGTAATAGGCGAGTAAAAAAAGACAAGTTGTGCAGTTGACTTACATATTATCGACAGAATTGTGTGGTTTGCTTCGAAATAGGGCTGTTACTTAATGTACCACTGCCCAATGTTGTGATAATCAGCAGGGAGCGGGAGAGTGTTATTTATACTTGTGATGGCTACCCCGTCAAATTGGATACACCAACATGTAAATACATTTCACCGGGAGCATTGTGCAGTGTGAACTGGATGGAGACGTCACTACACTGCAAAGTAGTCATCTCACCCACATGTCACCAGTGGAACAGTAATTTGTGACTAGGATCGTGGAGGGTCTAGACTTCTTGTTGGGAACTCGGAATATCAGCACAGAGCTCTAAGTCACCGTCACCGTGGAGAGCTGGTACCACGAAACTGGCCCTGATGTGGTAACGTTGTCTTCCCGATCAAGTCTAGACCGTGGTAGGGGGCAGTTATAAGCTTCATTCGAGAAATCCGACGCTTCCGACAGCATCTGTTCCGATTGCTGGTATCACCCGGCTCTGGGCTATGTTATCCATTGGAGCGACGGACCCCACGTGCAACTTGGTAGCCGGGCAGCCGCTAGTCAGGTCTGCACCTGCCGTCAAGTGTCACACGTAACCCAAAATATTCTGTATCGAAGAATGAGACTACTGCCACCCGTCTATTTTGAGACTTCCTAGGGTGACGTCTAAAACGGCTGCGGGAATGAGGTGAACCGGGCCAGCACAATATTCCCTTGCGTCCATACTTTTCTGTTGTTGTTTACCATCAATCACGACTTGTCTTGTCCAGTTTTTATCAGACCAAGTCTAGCTATCTGTTTGCACTAAGGACTTGTGAGTACCTGATTGACCATCAGATGTGTGATAGTATAGCTATCAACATATATTACTCCTTAGTATCTTTCAAGTCGCCATAATGAGGTTGATCATGTGCTTTTCTTGCTCTTGTGAACACCGTGAGTGTTCCTTTGCTCCTACATCCAAAAACCAAGAAGCAAGCAATTCTCAAGATCCCTTCATCGGCAATGGCCATCAATCCTGTTGACCCTTTGCCAGAAACCATAACCCGATTATGGGGCTCCGCCATAGCCAGTTTCATGGCCATCACAATCTTTTGGGTTGCCCCTACAAACTTGGTGGTTCCGCTGATGCAGGCCGTCAAGGCAGCGGGACCTACCCGTCGGTTACTGGCCCATTGACCTGGGTCCCGACGGTCGTCCTCTGGTACGCGCAATTCGTGCAGAAGAGATTCACGCCACGGCGATGAGAACCCTGAGTGCTGAGGCTCGTCTTGAGTCCACTCCACTCAATATTCTGGCACCGGTTCTTATTCGCCGTGTGTCCGCTACCTTTGTTGACATCAAAGATTATGATCTCAACGATTATGGTCCTTCAGGCGGTCGTGATGCCGATCAATCTCTGTCGGAGAAACTCAACACTGTGCTGTCTCCGGTTGTGTCACCCTCTCCTTCTGGTCGTGTGGTCACTTCGCCAACTCACTCTGACGATTCTGTTGATTCGTCTGACTCCGCCGACTCGCATAATGACGTCGATCCAGAACACTCTGAGCCCCCAGTTTTAAGCTCCTCCGACAGCGACACGGATTCTACACCCGCCCTCACGTCCAATTTCTTGACTGCCGTTGTAGCCACCTACGCGAGTCAGCCGCTGGTTCGGAGCACCGCCCAGCCAGTGACCACATTTCCGGAAGCCTAGCCGCCCCCCTCAACACCAAAATAACAATTATGGGCTCATCACCATGGCCCTCTACCCGTGTCGCGGGGGGAGAGGGATGTATAGCGGGGACTGGTTACTCCAGTCCAGTTCTGACGTTGAGGAACAGGCCGGTGCTTCCAACAGCGAGACCGGAGGGACCAACGCCAACGGCTTTGGGAGCAACACCAGGACTCGCTCGTCAGGCAATTAACCTGGATCGACGAGCAGTGGCCGAGGCAGACAGGGACATTAAGCCCTTAGTGCCCGAGTCTCTAGGGATTGTGATAAATTCTGTATAGCACGTGGCTTTCGGGAGGGGGATACTTGTGATAATCACTAGCTACAGAATTCCACGGAGAAAGTGTGCTTTATAGTCGGAACGTGGACATGCGTTTTACATTCGAGGATAATGTATTGATGGGACCCATGTTACAGGAGAAGGAAGTGGCGGTAGAAAGCTTTGAGTCATGAAGGTTAGGGATAGTAATGAAATAGCCAACTCCATCCAAAGCTTTGTCGTTTATGAAGAGAATTTTGTATTTCCAAAATTCAATGTAACTCGTGATGCTGGTCGATACTGTGCAGGATTCCACGACTTGACTTATCGTGCACGCTCCATTTGGGTGGTACGCTGCCTAGAGAATGGTCTCGTCTCTTCCTCTACATATACCCTCGTCTGGTTCATCGTTTCTCTCTCCTTTGTGGGCGCAGCTGGATTGGCTGAACCACGCCAGGTACTAGTGGCCAATTCGCCCTCCATATTAACAGTTTATAACCACAATAGCTCACTTCAAACAGTCGCTTATGCCCAGACTAGCGTGACTCCATAGCTTGTGGACACGAGGTTATCTGACCAAGGCTACTGGCTTGTTTTTTTAACCTGTCGTGTTCTCACCAATTGGGTTTCTTGAATGCAACTCGTATGTGTTGACCATGAGACTTCCACAGGTGACCAGATTGGAAATCCTGAAGTTCTAGCCGTCTGGAAATAATGGCAACTGTAGCACTATGTTTAAATACTATTTAGACCACAATACATTTAAATTTTAGATTCAAGTGGGGATTCACTTGTGTTGATCCTGTTGACTTCTTTGATTATCTAGAACAAGAGCTCCGCCAAGACCACCTAAGAAATACGTCTTTTGTCTGTAGAGAATAATATTCACCGACACCTTCATGCGAATTAGAAAATGACATGATGAATCTACAGAGGCTCGGAGACAGTACTAACACCGGCGGTAAGAAAGGCTCAACTTTGATGGGCATTTTAACCTTTCCAATGTATGGGTCTATCTCCTCTCAGTGCTGTGAACTCCTTGTCTACTCATATGTTCTGGTGGCTACACTTAGTGCGACCATGGGACTCTTCATCGCAGTCAGACCCGAGTAACGTTCCATATGGTATTCACTGAGGGATTAGGAGATATGTCATCTTCAGCGTAAATATGTTGAGGTTAGATAGAGCTGGAGGCATCAATCCATCAATAGCTTAAAGTTATACGTAATACATACTTCACACTCCTGATATCAAACCGCGGCAAACACATGTGGCATCATAGGTGAGACTATACACATACGATAAAAATCAACATCATGAATTGAACAAGAGAACCTTGGTTGAAGGTAATTTAATAGAATTGGTGTGTAAAGGAGTATCCGGTTTAAAAGGAATGACCAAGGATGTTTAGTGAAAAGATTGTAAACAAACGTAACATTGACCATGACAACAATGCCGACAATGCAAATGATCCCGACGGTTATGGTGTGTGTTGGTGGTGTAATAGCAACGCCCCGGTGAGTGATTCGAGAATTTGGTCGGATACAGGGATTGGTCATATGGTGATGTTATCGTTAACGTTTCAGGCAGATATTGAGTTCACATGTGAGGCCGCAGAGTAATCAAGGCCCAGGTCAATCCCATCCATAGCACACTCCGTTGGTTATTTTTAGCCCGACTTATGGCTGCGCAGGTCGCGAAGCATCTGGGCTACTTGCGCTTCCTGTGAACCTCTCCGGCGCTCTAAACTATCGGCCCGAAGGCGGTCCCTCCAAACTTGCCATCTCAAGGCCTGCACGCGGTTATCATAGTTGGTAAAGAGGCCGTCGGGTCCGATGACCCACCTCTGGCACTCAACAAATTCCTCAAGGGTATTCCACCCGCGTCTGATGAATTCATCCACTCTGTTCCACATGTGATTGCATTAGTATGATGCAAGGCAGGGTCCCCAGCCAGGAACAGTGTCTTCACTTACGAGAGCGGGTCAGACTTTGTGCTGAGAAAGTGAAGTATTTCCTCTCTGGGCACTTTGTCTGTGATGGAGGTAGGCAGGCCATACGGCGGAAAAGGAAGCATCTTGGACTATTTGGATTTTGAGGAAACGAAAGGTGTTGAGTTATGATCCTCGAAAGTTGGGATTGGAGTAGTAAACAAGAACAGAAGCCTGGGTTGTAGGCTACTTGTAGCTTTTTAAAGACTCACATAAACATAGTATGGAGTAGGTGCAGATGTGAGGTACCTACCTAAGAGTGGACCCTGCACTCTACAGCAGGAACTACCATCATTTTCATACTATACTGATGAACAGATATTTAGACATGAACATACTTCTCTTACTAACCAGTAATGACTATGTATGTTTACAATCCGTGGAAGAGACAACTCAACAGCACTTTCCGGTTTCTGACACATGGAAACGTCTTCCAAGGTTTCCTTCTCAATATCGATTTAGCCCGAAGGTCTTAGTCTGGAAAGACTAATCAATAGATATACTTGGCCCTGGGCAAGTGTCCTTTCCAGTCAACTCGTGGCTTCCCTAACACCATAAGTGTCTACAGTAGGAACTACTTTATTTGTCCTTTATTCGAACAGAAGAGATATTTTATTGACTGAGTTTAGCAGGCGTTAGTGCCCGAACAAACACCTTCCATTCTGAGCACAGAAAGATCTCAGATGCTAGACGGACTTGGCTGGTATAACTTGGACACAACATAAGACATAACTAAATGATAAATCGGCAAAGACCTCTCCCGTACGGTTCCTGCCATCTGGGCGGAAAATTGAATACAGACACAAAGTGTCTTATCTGGTGTTACACTTGGAAGGATGCCCCCGCTAGCCTCCAAGTCAGTGAAGTGACTCTTCCGCCTGAAAGTGACCACCAGAAGCTTCTGTCGGTAACTCTGTGGTCTGAGCCAACTCAGGGTTAGGCATCCTGAAGTAGAGAGTTTAATGGTGTTGCACTGCCGAGCTTCGACAATAAATCGACAACAAAAACCAAGAGGGTTCATATGCCACCCGATCGTTGTACACCCCAAAATACCATCACAACAGGCCACCGACCAGTGTGTATTTGGGGTCACGTGATGTGCCGACCCTGCTGCATGCCGCCAGCGGTATACTAACCCTACTATTGAACACTGGTTTCATATGTCTTAGCCCTTCTTCATATCATGATATTAACAGTGATCAACATACTTTAAGACAATCCTGTAGTACGATACATCATGGTGCAATCAAATCTATTGAACTGGAACACCGTGTCAAGATACATTTCACACAAGAACTAAACTCCAGTCCTGAAAATAAACTTGACCGAAAACAAAACACTCCATTTGATACAACCACATATGCGGGGCAGTGACTCGATAGAAATTCAAATCTTTAACACCGAGCTTCACAAATTGAATTACAGCGAATGTGCCATGTTGAAATCGCAAAGTCTCCAGCAAACGATCCGACGTTTAGGGGACCGGATATGTCTTTCGTCGACCAGGGATTGCGGCTGATATGCCGTCGTTTGTTTGGACCGGATCACTGTTTGGAAGTTGTCATGGGGGATCGGCCTCTTTTTGCACTAAAAGGCCAGATGAACAGTTGTCGAGGTATTCGTAGGACTTGAGATTGGGAACTTGGTAAACCAGAGGCAACCGCGAAACGAATGAAAACTACGGCAGATGGCTAGAAATTGTGCGAGATGGGATCAAACATTGGCGACTTGGAGCCTATTACCACGAAGCTAGCTCTCTAGATCAAGATGGAAGGTAAAACAAATGGCTTGATGTGCAGGCCAACCATTGATAAGAATGTGCTGCACGACACCACTGCTTGGACGTGAAAGCACGTGACGCTTGCGAGTCAGTTGTTCAGACTGGGCCAGGCCAGCCAAGGCAGAGATGATATGAGCCGGATTATAGAGTGTTAGGGCATAGGTATCGCTTTGCTTCTCCAAAAGACCGTCGGCTGGCTATTTGCACCCCAATCAATCACCATTCAGTGCCCGAGCCATAGAAACAACTACAGAACTTTAGCGCTAATTGTGTTTGGGTTCGAAAAGCGCCTCTTGTAGCAGGCGCAATTGTCGTCTGATGCGGTCCACGGCATCATCAGTGAATTGGGGGAATGAAGTCAAGATTACAATGATGGCGAGAAAAAATGGTGCAAAGCTGCAGCGGCAATGAACTCCTTTGGGGGGCAAAAAGATTTGGGACATGGATCTATGAGTGTGAGGGGAAACGAAAAGCAGTGTCGTCGTTGTTCTCTCTAACGGTGAAGAATGGAGAAAAAGAACAAAGGAGGAGAATAAGGTTGGAGAGCTCACTGATATACAGGAAAATACCACAACAATACTGGCAGTAGTCAACAGGCAGAAACCTAAGTCGATTTTGATTTCATTATTCACGTCCTGGGTTTTTTGTCTGTTCTTTATTTCCTTGGACGTCGTAAGTGGCCGCGGTTGTTACCTAAAACGGCACTACCATCGTCAGGGTAAACCCCGGCAGATGTCGTGATGTCTTTTGGCAGTACTGTGGCACGTGACATTCAAACCACATTCCCTGGGGATATTCATGGAATACTAGACACTAACCAAGTATATTTGTTACGAGAAGAAAACCTTGGAAATGGACGGGATATCACACAGGTTTTCATGTTTTGGAGTTTGCCAAAGGGTGATCTCTAGGGTTGTAACTGAACTAGGGTTACACAATGTGTGGCGTGTCCGATCCTAGGACATGTTGGTGGGTGCATCAAGTGACTATACTGCTATATTACCGGCTATGAATTGTGTCTAGGCAAATCACAAGTCAGCTATAATTCAGGTCTGTGTCGACTCAACATGTCCATGATGATTTATGATATCTTTCTGGGGTGACATGACCGTTTCAAATGTGACATACTTGAAAGTTGCCTCTATAACCGCCCCATCCTTTTGAACTGGTCGTGGCATGCACTCACATGCATAACTCGAAATTAATAATTGCTGAGGGCACTTGATACTGGAATCTCTCAGGACCGTGAGGTCAGCCGCACCAGTATCACACAAACCGACAGAGCATACATAAATTTGATACCCTACCAACATGGTTACATCAGGAAGGCACCGACGTAATTACTGGCACAGATTTGGAAGCGATGTTTACCACTCACCTACTTAACTCAGCCTTGTGACTATCACACTCTCTGTTGTTTTCTTCTCTCTTTTTTAGCGAAACAAACATTACTCTGATAATTCCATCTGGTTTTTGCCATCAAACGTTTGCTTTTGGTTCCCGTGAGTTCTGCATCGAGGTAATTATCTGGATGCATGATACTAATAGATAGAATTTAGTCATTCTCGCCATTTCTTGCGATGAGTTGGCCACAGAGCCAGCGTTGCCCTTGTAGCGATCCCGATTGCCCCGCCGATGAGACGACTGACTCTGAATCGGTTTCCTATTATACCCGCCTCAGCAACCGCCACTTGAGTCCTCGCCGCCCACTACCCCGGGGACTTCGTGCCCACAGTGCCATACGTGGTAACTGGCGTTCTTACCACTCGCGCTTTGGCCGCCCGAACCGCGGTGCCCTCCATATTTGCCACTCCCGTCACAGCCATGATCGGCTTGCCGCCCGTCCTGTGTCTAATCGGCCCCGTCCCCGATACGATACCCAACATAATTCACATCAGCACGTGGGTTCCCGCCCCTCTGAGAACCGCGGCCACGCGGTGGATACTGGGGGACCGGGAGCCATGGGAAGTCGTGGCAACGTGACCATGACGTTCGTCCGTTCTGCCGGTCAAGCCAACGGTACTGCTACACCCGTTCGTGTCGGGCCAATGCATGAGCATTATAGGTTTATCGCCCGTCTTGTCTTCCCGTTGAGCCGACACCCAAACCCCAACGTCGGGGCGTCATCTGAGGGCACCAACAATGGCCATAGCAATGGCAGCAATGGAGGTCTCGTCCTTCCTGTTTTTTCAAACTCATCCAGAAGTGGGTTTGATCGTGTTGGCGGTAATGATCAAACTGGCGTTGACCGTCAGAGCTACCAGAATAATAGTGGCAGCAATCATTAGTTCGATTTAACAGGGTCGCCACCGCAATATACCCGGAATCTTGCCTTTGACCAGGCTTCCCACAGTTCATTGAAGCAGACTGAGGACTGCTTGTGTTCAGTTGTGAACCGGATGCAATGAACCCCCAAGGTGAGGGCATCGAGCGGGTAGCAGTTGGAGGGAGTTGGATGAAATCTGTTGTGTCACGTTTCTGCTCGGGGCTCCCATGCGGTTCCCGGTTATATGTGGTTAGTTGGTTGTGGGTGTTATCATTTTGTTAGAGACTGGCCACGAGGAGGTATCTAAGCTTCACTAATATTTTATTCATTCAATCTTTCGGAGGCCCACCAGCGAAACTCTGTAATTGCTTTATGTACGCCACATGAATACTACAATATTTTGACGAGGTGCATCCGCGATAAAGTTGGTACAATTTCCGATGCTGACCTACGCTGATAATTAATCATGCTAAGCTACAATGCGTGCTGTCATGTTTCCACCTGATTTTTCGCGTTGTTAGAATTAAACACTGAGACCGAACTTGTACTCAAGATATCAAAAGAAAGCCACTATTTAAGTCAGGTTCTTCACTTACACGACTTTGCTTGACTTTGGGTACTGCAAAGTCACTAAGTCGCCCGATATGACAACTGAACCAGTACAATACTTAAACCAAGGAGGGAATTCAAGTGCACCCGGATTTGACGGCTTATGGCGAGACTACTTCCACTATAAACATGGCAAAATACCCCTCACGGCGGTCCTGTGTATGACTACCGCTCTGTGTCATTCCCATTGTGATCCGCAACTGAGAAAGCCAAGACCTCAACTCCATAGCCACGGAATTATGGTTCTGGTGTCTTCCAGTCAACTCAGTGGCTTTGTGAAACCGTAGCGCATCCAAGGTGTGGAACAATAATATAATTTCTGAAGCACTGCGTACGGAGTAGTCTTCACTGTGCTGGTGCTTGTCATCAGTCATGTTTTGGTTTTGGATGACCGGCTTCTCTTGATAGATTCTTTGTTTTCAGTGAATGGTAAAAGAGCTGTCGCCTAGAAGTTCATTGTAATACGACTGACATGCAAGTAGTCTTAGACAGGGCCGAAAAGTGAATAGAGTCCGTTTAGAGGGGCGCAGCGAGTTCGGGAGTTTTATTCCCGAGTCATACACTACTAACATAGTCGCAAGAGAAGGCTCAAAAGAATGACGTCGCAGTTTCTTCGATATGTTATGGACGGTCACTATTACATCCTCTTAGGCTTGACTGTGATTTATTTTCATCCTGTTGATATGATTCTTTCCTTGGCAAACGATCGGAAATTGCGAACCAAACCATATCTCAGTGGAAGACTTGAGACCAGTGAAAACGACCTTGAGATCAAACATTACATTTTAACGACCACCATAAGAGGTTCTAAGATACTGGGCTATACCGCTCTCTAGACGCCGATCACCCGGGTTGGCGGCCTTCTGAAACATTGTATGGGAGTTCTGTTCAGCGAGAAGCAGTTCCAGGTTGGCATAAAAAACTGAGGAACAGTAGGTTTGAGAGTATGAGTATGGTGTTGTTAATAGGAGAGAGAGGGGGAAACCCAGACTCTTATTCTGTCCTGTACAGTCCTCCATATACAACCACATCGCGTGTGTACTTTGGACGAACTGTCCTTGAATATGTGCAATTATCCCTTTGGACTTTTTCGTCCAGTGATCAGCTGTGTTCTCCTTAGACAGTGATGAGGCACCGTAGTCCTGGATAAACACGGCGAAAATCAATGGGTCAGGAGATATCCTTTCATCCAATGGTAGAGTTGTCCCGGACCGATGTTACATCAAAGCGTACCTTTCCGAATTTGGAAACCAAAACCACATGTCCTACGCCCTAACATCCTGAGCCGAACCTCTAGAGGTAATATTGAAAAAACGCACATAAAAGGCACTCGAAAATACCATTTCTTATCATCGGAACTCCCACCGGTAGACACCGCTTTCATCACTCCCTCAACTTTCCGAAGACAAATCAAGCTTTCAGTCAATAATCCATCTTTCGAGTTACTGAGCCCTCTCGTCGTCTACGATGTCATGGCACACCCCCTTTGAGGTTATCCACGCCGTGCCCCCAAACTGGCCCGGCCTTCCAAGCCCGGAAAATCCAAAGCAGAAACCTAAGTTTAGTCCCGAAGCACCCGGTAAAGGGGTTGAATACGTCGTCGACTTGTCCTTCCACATACCCACCGGTGAACACGACAGATATCCCACGGAGCCAGCCGACAAGGATGAACTCACTAGACTATATAATGTCGTTAGGGCCATGTACCATCGGTTGACGGAAACCTCCCCCATCCCCAGAGACCCGGCTACGCTTTCTTTCACTGAATTTGAGCCTGACTATTATCCTGACATTGAACATCGGTTTGAGGATGCGTACCTGTGTCCGGTTATTCTCGCGGCTAAGATGCCTACAATCTATTACATCGGGCTCGAAAAGGACGGGACTATCAAAGGTGTCTCCCAAGAGACGTTAAACTACAACATCCTTATCCTTTCATGGGCAGCCTCTACACTAGGCTGCGCCCTGTCTGCCCACTTCACCTGGAGAATTCCGATAAGTCCCACTGCTCACCCCTCAGAGCCCCCTCTCTGGGTATGTGAGCTTAAGGTCTTCCCTGAGTGCAACGGGATGAGTACTGGATATCTGCCGTCTCCACCGCATATGAGAGTTGCTCTTGCCGGACTTAATCAAGGAGGAAAGTCGACTGTGGGGAATGCATTAACGCGTTCTGCGGTTTCTGCCGATTAGAATGCGGCGGGAGCTCACGTGATCGAGCCAAAGGTGGACTTCAGAAATATCGGGTTCAAGCAATCACTGGTTGGCTATGTTGAGGAGCACTACTTCAACTCTACCAACTCGAGCTACCACTACAAATATCGTGACCTTGAGCACCTTGTAGGCCCAAATGGACGACTCGCTGTGGTTACAGATATTGGCCATGTACCGACCACAAGACAGGTGCTGCAACAAGTCCTGGGATGGCAGTCTCATGTTATAATTTTCTGCCTGATGCATAACAGCAACATCCGTGAGGCTGCCCACCAGCTGGATGCTCTTTTGAGCACAAGGCTGCCAATTGCCATTGTTGTTTCCAACACTGCTAAGCCAGACAGAGAATATGGGTTCAAAAAGATTGCCCGGGTATTGGCGGCGAAATATCAAACCAAGTTGGGGTTAATAAAACCCACCGGCAAAGCAGGCACAACACTGCCATTGTATGAACACGAGGCTCTGCAGTGGAACCAGACCACCGGATGGATGGACCAACAGATGTCCCTCGCCCTCAAGAGATGCCCAAGCTTCATTCCGTATTTTGAGGTAGACAAGGACACTGGAACTGGATATCCCTTGATCCACTCGTTTCTCTCCAAACTCCCTTTACACAAGCAGAATTGGACGGAAAAGGACGTCGTATTTGCCATCGACTATTCCAAAGTCATATCGTTGCAAGATGGTTCGCAGGTACTTCAGATGAGAGGATACTTGGTGGCCGGGTCAATTAGGGAGACTGGAGAGGAGTATTTCCTGGGACCATTGGAGAAGAAGGCTGTTGATGAGGAAGTTGTAGGCCCTGAGAATGGTTTTGCGGTCGAAACTGAAGTTGCTTTTCAGGATGAGGCTGTTGAAGGGGATATGATTCTTGGACAAGATCTGATTATAGCAGACGGCGTTATAACTGCAGATATGGAGCTAGACCAGCAGTATGACGTCGATGGCGAGACGGAGATTGAGGGAGACAACGAGGTTCATGATATCGACAAAGTCAAGGCAAAAGGTCTTACTTCGGGTGATGGAAACGTCTACACTAAACAGGAGAGTTCTGATGGAGAGGACATGGCTGCATCAACAGAACATAGAGCCTTCTCCACATCCCGCGACGAAACTCTCGATACCGCTAGCGGACGCGCCACCGCTGGTTCTCCCGAAAGTCTTTCCCGTTGGGCCCAAGTCGCCATAATCGACCTAAACTTCCCCCAAAGCTCCCGGTATGCCGAATTCCAACAGACGTCTGATGCCACGGCCCAGATTTCTGTCATGCCGTGGGATTCTTCGTACGCTCCCCCCGCCTACATGGTTGCTCTTGACCCGGTGCCTACCGTGACTACCCGAGTAGTTATTCGGTGCAGAAACAATCGGATTAAAGAGTGGCCTGATATTGGGTCGTTGATGGTTCTGTACTGTGATTTCCAGGTCATTGAGAATGCTCAATTGGCCGACTTGACGGCGTTCAATAGAGAGTTTACAGAGGTAACCTTTGATTTGCCTGCTGCAAAATACTTTCGCCATCGCGCCCATGTTATCGCAACAATACATAAGGACCAGGGCACGTTGCCTTATGTCATGGGGGGGAATGTTGTTCGATTGTGAATATCTTTATAGCCATTAACAAGACATTCTTTAATTTCTCTGTTTATATATATTTCAGTAGAAAGGTCACAGTAGCCTTCACAAAATGTCAACCAGAGCTATGCTTAGCGGCACTCTAATGAAGGGTCGAGCTCGAGTCCCGGATACTTTAGCTCGTATGGTGCCGAACATAATCTTAGTCGATCGGTTTTGCTCCCTACTCATCCATACGAAGCACAGTCAACTGCTGAGAGACGATAAACCCAAAAGGACAAAGCGCAAACCCAACAGTAGGAGGACAACACATGCATGAGGTCATCGAGCCGTAAAATGATGGAAGATTAGCGAATGCAGTCGAGAGCAAAACTAGTTGTCGAGATGAAGCAATCGCCAGCGTTGTCGTGAATGAAGGCTAACAGTCGAGAGAGATCGATGGCATGAGAAAATACTTGATGTTAAATGGTTAATATGAACAAACAGATCGAGTGATTGGTAGCATTTGGTGACTTACAATGTAGCTAAAATGAAGAACATATGTTCAAGATGCAGAACAAGAACAATAACAAGATTGTTACCAACGAGAGCCGGAGAGGATAGTCTTTCCTGCTCAACAGTCCACGGTAGATAGCTCAATTGGGGCTCAGACAGTTGTGAGTAATATTTAGAGGTTGTAGTGAAATGGTGTTGGTCTCAGGTTCCTGATGATGGACAATGGTGGTCCTTTTCACACTAACGGGGGCGTATTGTAGCGCCTTGTCGGCTATTATGGGAAGCTATAGACCTGCGTCATGACCAATATTGATATAAAGTTCTAGACAATCCTCTTAGCAAGGGTTAGACTAGGGTCCATCACTTGATTGGTTATGGTCGGCATAACTGCCTACTCCCCATATGCCATCAAGCCCAATGATTCTTCATTAAGGTTCCACATAAACCAGACACTTATTCGCCATACCGATTAGATAATGACAGATACATATATGACAGCAGCTGATTACACACCATCCATCTCTGATTTCTTTTTCACCGGTGGCAATGAAAGCTTGATGACTAACACACTTTCCTGGTCACTTCCCAATTGGGTAATTTCCTGGTTTCTGCATGTGCGTGCCTATACCACACTGAGGTAGTCATATTAGCCTGTAGGGCAAAACTGTCTTCAAACGATCAGGTGGCCAACAAACTTTGTAGTGTCTGGATTACCACAGCGTCTTGGGGTCATCCATTTGACCACACCGCCTCTAGTCGTTTTATTCGGCCAAAGTTGGCGTCGCTTCTTTTATGTAACAGATCACTTGTTAGGGTTGGCAACAACCATAGGGTTCTATGTGACGTGATGCATTCCATTTTCGGACATGTTACTTCCTCCATTAGCTAGAACCCTATGAGGTCGGTTGTACATCCACGTCATAATCAGCATGTATTTCACCGCCACGAAATCTGCTAATATGTTTTAGTTAGCAATAGAATTTGTTGTCCGAGTGTTGTACCCTTGATGTTGAACACATATGATCAAGTACTCCGGATGTGGTCGGCTCTACATTCCCCAAGGCCTCTATGACAGGTACCTGTTCTTCTCACGTAACTTCCCAGAGACATTTCATGTGATCATTGAATATCTTGAAAGTAGAAAGAACTCAGAAGTTAGCCCTAATTTGTGGACTAAAAGGTAGTGAGCACACCAAAATACAAAGATGTGGTGACTTATCCAGAGAAGGTAGGAACCTGTGTACAGACAAGGCCCACCTTTCAAAATTTGGATATAAAAGGCTGCCTTCTGTCGCGTTCACCTTCCATTCTTTTTCTCTTCTTCTTTTCCATCAACCACAACTTGCTCTGCCTAGTTTTCATCATACGGAAGCTAGCTGCCTATTTTTCATTGGATTTTGTGAGTATTTCATCAACAATGCCGTTTGTGATTGTGAGACTAATAACATGCAGATTGTAATTCAATAGTACCTTTCAAATCGTAACCATGCCTTGGTTCACTGTTTCTGTCTGCTCTTGCGGACATCATGACTGTTCGTCTGGCCGTTCTACTGGTAGTCGGAGATGCAGTCGTTCTAGACGCCGCTCTACGAGCGCCACTCACCAGTCGGGCTGTCGCGTCGTCGTAAGCAATCATCACCATCCCATGATTGGACACTACGCTGGCCCGTTTGGCGTTACGTACTCTCCCTGGAGCCCCTACGACGGGTTTCCGACCCATGTAAATGTGGGCCCTGCAGGTGCAGGTCGGTTCCAGGCTACCCACCTGCCCGACTGCCAATACAGCAATCGGATCCAACCAGCCGGCAATGCTCAACAACTCCCGAATGACAATCAAACTTCCACCGGTGGGAACGCAGCCCCCAACACCCAATCTCACACTAGCAACCCGCATCCGATCGCTATGTTTTATTGCCCGTTATGTGGTTGCAGGGCGGAGTCTCGCCGCGAGCAACAGGCTCCTCCGTCCACCGGAAACGCCGGAGCTGCCACCGACACCCCCGCACCTATCACCAGGTTTTACTGCCTTCGTTGCGGCTGGGGAGCCAACTATTCCCCACAGTCTCAAGCAGGTACTTCCAGCGAAAACACGGGAGCCCGCTCGTGAGCAATGAAGTCTGGGTAGACGGCCGACGGACCAAACAGGCATGGTATTTGAGCCGGTCTTTGTTCTAGTTTTGGGGGTTATCTCGTGTGTTTTTTAAGGGGGATCGACGGTGGATGGGAAGGCTCAGTGTATTGATCAGCTGCTGGCCTCGATTGGAAGAATAATGGTTCTCACTGGAAGTTTGATGATGCGTTACATTCTTGAGGTGCAAAAGGTAGATATTATCGATACCTATTGAAGATTATTGGACGGAACAATGTTTGGGATGTTAGCGATTGGGGATAGTAGTTGTCAATTGAATTCAATTAAGCCTTATTTCGTCCATTAATACATTCATGCCTCTATTCCTACATCATCGTATCAAAGGTAACGCGGGCTGGCACTAGAGAAGGTTTCACACTTTCATTGATGGGCCATGGTTACCTTGGGTAGCAGACTTCCAAAAAAAGTCCGGTATTTTTCTTTGTGGATACAACCATTTAGTGCACCTTTTCCCTCTCCGTTCTCTGAGCATCTTGATCCGGTGAGCGGCGAGAGGTGCTAATGGTCAGGTCGTCCATTGTGTTCAAGCTTTCTGACCATGAAAGGTTCATTTTGGTGGAGACTTATCACCAATTCAAGATCCGCAGCCAGCGTACAGACACATTGGTGTCTTTCAACGTCCGGGAACTTGTCATGCTGCCTCGCCGTGGGTTGAGCCATTTCCTTTAGTCCGCCGAATGCCAATGATCCAGAGCGGCAAACTGCATGTAGATTCTCAGCTCTCGTGGAGCTCTTTTCATGAGCACGGTAGTATATGAACTTTGCCATTTCGTTGTCCTTGTATACCGCCGGGAACATCCCACGATGTCCTGGAACGCAGGTTGCCGTATTTTCACGCAGGGGGTTGAAGAACATCGTGACCTCCGCATTAAAAAATTCGCTAGGATAGAATGAACTCAGATATCTAGAAATATACAAAGCCTTTTCATCCACCAAGACTTCAATTGGCGAGATAACTAAAAAAAAGTCAAAAAGAGATTTCAGGCCTTGTTGGGCAGGGTCTTTTCAGTCCGCGGCCGGATTCGAACCGACTAAAGTTTTGTCTTCTATCAGCCAGGCTAGCTCCCAACAGCTCCACCACGGTGACTTGTTTGTTGGAAATGGAAGCAATGAATCACTATATAACCGATGGTACCTGCCGCCAATTTGACTTGGCTTACTAAGCAGTCAGATCATCGGAAGTGGATTGATGGCAGGGAAAAAAGTACAGTAATCAATGTCGATACTGGCTAATGAGGCTGGTAGTGCCACCTTGGCATTTGGGCAGGCGACTTTTAATGGTCTCCGAGATGGGCCGTATCGTGTTGTAGTTAAACGAGGTCAGGTTGATCGGAGACCTTGCATGAGCACATGCTAAGAATTCAGCGAAGGCAACTTAGATCGCCGCGTACCCGTTTGATAGTCCAATGGTGTGAAGGATTTGTCTAGTTTCTGGTGTAATTATCACCAGCTCCAAAGGAATGGTTTTAACGTTGTTGATTGTGGAGAAACTTTAATGATCCTCCCATCACGATAGTGGGGGTCAGATGTGGGGGTCAGATGTAAGGTGTACGGACATAACTATACCTATGTTGTTCCATACACGGCTTCCGGTGCGGAAGCATAGTTGATATAACACAATGTTTACTGGAAGCGCAATCAACACGCACTTGAACTCTGAACATGGCCTTGTACCTTGGTCAATCTACTGACTGATAGCGCCATAATTCTCAGCTAAGGGGATTGAGCAACAAATCTTGGATGACAATTGGTTTAGTGATATGATTTATGATACGACATAGACATATAAGTAACGGCTACTAATGATCGCGATGATCGCCGTGTAATGGCAAATTGCCAAAGCATGGGGGGCATACTAGTACCACTGCGCCAAAAAGATGGATCGTTTGGTCTTTGATATCGGTTGTAGTGATATCAGTGATAATAAGGTTATTACATCTCCTCTGCAGAAACCACAGCCCTAACAGGAACCTCCAGACAGGGTATGTACATACAATCTGACACTTTCCCTTTTCGGAAAGACGCATATAAGTTCCATCAGGGTCAGGTGATAACTTGGATATTGTCGACCACACTGAAGGTTCTTGTCAACCGCCGCCCTGTCTGATGGCTGCCTACTAATTTTTCGGCTCTCACTGTATAGGAATGGCCTCCTATATAGACTCTGATAGAGCATGCACTAGTAACAAAGTGCAAAGGTTCCACTCCTTTTTGGCGCAGTGGTATGCCGATGCCTCCCAGCCCGTCACCGGATGTTTGCCAGCGAGTTAACGCGTAAGCCAGTGTGTGGCATACCATGGGGCTTGTTTCATTGCTAACTCGTGAATGAGCTATTCGTGAGCCACTCTGTCGAAGACGCGAGCAATGTCTAACCGAAGGAGTTGGGTTTGTTGTTTGTTACCACAACGCTACGCAAACTCATGTATCACCCTGGGGGCTACGTGTGTCAGTTTACCCGACCTGTTTGCCATCTGATTACTGGAAGAAGGGGGTCCTACACCATTGCTAGGTTATGGGCCACCACCTTCTCTATGACTTTCCCCGTTGTTGATAGTAGCGATATCAGGCGCCACTCAACAGTCTCCCTCTTCTCTCGGGCGGACTTTTCCGGTTTGGAGATTGGAACAACTCTTAACTCCTTCCAGTCAGTCGGCCGGTGCTAGTAATAGAGTGACGCTGGTGCGAGCTCAGCTATGCACGCATGAACCATAAGTGTAACGTTGCGGAGGAAAAGAGGTAAGATCCCGTCAATGCCGGCAGCCTTTCATGGTCCTGTATCCTTGAGTGTCTCGACAACTTGCGCAGAACTAACATTACAGTGGATGCTCCATTCGGGTACAGACGGATGAGCGTATGTGGCTGGTGGTCGTGATGACACAGCAACAGGAAAGAAACGGTCGCACAGCACATCGGCTATTTCCTCGCGGCTAATAACAGGGCGTATGGTGGTCTCCATGATTTCAATTCGATGTGAATGGTTTCGCTTGCCCCTCACGACTACATGTCGCTAGATGGCTCATATAAACGTCATCGCATACAAAAAGTACTCTGCGTCATACTCTTTCTCAGCCCAGTCTACAATTGTGTCAAAGTTAGCTTCCCCTTGGTCTAACTCCTCTTTTGTGACTATCTGTAGTATAGTTTCCGCATGAAGCAGTTGTCGCATCCCCTATGCGGCAGGTGAAAGACGTGTGAATCTAAGTAGCTTAGTTCTAATATCATGAAACAGGCAACTAAGCTTACTACCACCTACAGATTGACTGTTAAAGGGGTGGACTTGTAGCCAAGCAATCATTATTGAGCAATATCACCAGGGTTTCGGCAGAGAATCTTGAGGGTCTTGGCCGGTTCCAGGGCTCACTAGATGGGTTTGGTGAAATGAAGAGTCGATATATTTACGTGACTAAGATCCCTAATTTACCCTCCTATCTAAATAAAACTTCAATGTAAAATAACAGTTCGGAATGATCCGTAGTCTTTCATAGGACTATGGCCAAAAAAGGGCCGAAGTACTAGTCTTCGCTTGTTGGTTACACGGCGATTAGTGCCTTGACGACCAACCTTGCGTTCAGGTTGACGTTCCAGTGCGACTCCGCCAGTAGATACCACCTGCTCTGGGGGGAGTGAGCGTGAAATAGAACGACGAAACCACCGCTTGAAAGAGCCATATTTCTCTGGCAATTTCACGGGAAGTACTTTTGCTACTGTTGTATCGATATCCCCGGGGTTCTCCAGAGAGATACATTGTTTACGTTGTAAGCAAGTTGCGGAACGTTCGTATGTTGAGCGCCAAGTTAATTTAGTTCTAGATTTCTTTTGAACTGGAAATCTGTTGATGCGTTGTCGTTTTAATCTTGTCAACGTCTGGATAGCCATTGGACGGATCTTGGGAAGTTGATCTAAGTGGCAGTTACCATGTACTGGCGTCATAACACAGCCTATACGTCGAGCATGGAGGGCGTTGCCACCGATGACATCGTCTAGCGGAATGAAAGTCTCAATCATGATAGAATGGATGTATTTTCTATAGCCAGAATTAGACCATCGCCCTAGTTGAAATGCAAAAGTCTTGGAGCGCTTGTGGTTCCATGCGTTGCCATCGTACTCGGTTTCATCTCCTAATCGGATTGGCCGAATTTTTGCTCGAATGAGAAGTTGGC